>OY755236.1:77323519-77748509 GCA_963576725.1 Azorinus chamasolen | reverse complement strand
CGTCCGGTCCGCGTTGAAAGCACTGAGCAGCGATTCAGGTAAGACTTTGAGGCATAACTTGGTAATTACTACATGAATCAGCACCAAATAAAGACGAGTACCCGGCATTGTCTGAGACATTTAATCGTGCAAAGTATCATGTCCGTACAAAATCTAGAAAAAACAGTTAACAAGCCCCAAAACTTTCGATAGGCAGAATTCCGTAATTCCGCGTTGGAGAAAGTAAACAAATATTCAGCATTTTGCAGTAAAACGCGCTTATCACACACTATTTCAATGGAAACACACGAAATTGTCGTCAGGTAGAACATTATTGGGTTCTGTGAAAAGCGCCGTCACTTGAAAGTGTCTGTATGGGATGATATAACGAGATTTGTGTAGATGAGCCGCGATGGATAGACAACAATAAAGGCCCGCGATGAAGTGATCTGTACCCTTTCCCTGAACGGGGCAACAGAACGTGATCAAATCAAGTATACGTGCCTTAAAACCATATTTGCTCGATCTGTAAATAACTTCTGAATTTAGTGCTGAAATCGTGATGATATGGCAGTTTAATTAGTGTATGCAGATGCATAATTTCTATAAATGTATGAAGTCGGGCGTGATGTTTAATGTGCAAATTGGTAGGCCTATCAATCAAATAAAATGAAAACTTTATGCGTATATATTATTAAATTATCTACTAGGCATTTGCTGCTCACCAGAATCGGTGGAAATAAATATGTTACTAGTAATTATCTGATTCCTGTGTTTATATCTGTTCCAGATAAAGCATGGGTCCTCGAAAAAAGTCAAACCTGACACTTCATACAGCCAGGAGAAAAGCACATCGTAGCAAACAACCGCGGCAGTCATCATGGCCAGACCCATTAGCGGAGATTCTCTGCATAGTGAAACTATATGAACTTCCATCTCAATCACCGAAATGTACAATATTTGTTGGAAGATCAACTTCAAAGAAAAGGACAGGATCGATGTCACCATATGTCCACCAGAGTCCGTTCAAACGAACACCCTAAAAAATGTGCAAAGAAAATGCGCAAATGTATATTCCTAGACAATGCCCCTGGTCAGGAAAATTCGCCACTCATGCCCACGGTTCTGGTAGAGGAGACAGACTTTGAAAATGCGGAAACAACTGGCATTGACAAGGGAACGGAAAGCAAAGGAACCCAAGCTGCATCCGAAATAGACCAATTATTTTAGAGGCAATAGAAATGCTGAAACATGAAGGTTTAGACGTTGCATTTCTTGACTTTCTAAGACTCGTACGTGATGGAAAATTTCCGCTTGACAATATTGCTCTCGCGTTGTTTGTTGATGTCATCCGGTGGTTCTCATGTGGGACGTCAACACAAACCCGCTACTCCAGAGATAGTAAATTATTCTGGAAATTAGGCTACAGGCTATTCAGGGGTTCAGTTCTGGAAACTAGTTCAGGTATCATTGACAAAGCTACAAACGTACTATTAGCTTAAATGCTTAAATGGATAAAAAAGTTATCCATAGATATAGATTTAAAATCAAGTATCCAACGTATCTTTCATCTTAAACCATTTGAAGAGAACTATACTCACAATCACATTAACTTACTTAAAAGAACTTAAATTTTAATATTCGTAAAGTACAATGAAGGTCAAAGATGTTTTTTATTAAATGATTAGCCGGTATATAAAATCTTTATATTTCATGTCTCATTCAGTGGACCCTTCGGTGCATCATTTGGCATTCGTACTGTGACTTAAATATCGGAAAATACCAATTTTAAATTCGAATCCATGAGGCGACGTGTCAGGCTCATATCACAACGTTTATTACATGTATTTCTAGCTTGGACCGTCCAAACGGACATGAACCCTTTCCCACATGCAGTGAGTATAGAGCAGAGTGGTACACACTGTTATCAAGAATGCCATGTCCACTTAATTAGAAATGATTTCTATCTGTGGAATTTGCTTATTTAATGCAAGTATACTTGATTTGATCATGTTCTATTGCCCCGTTCAGGGAAAGGTACAGATCACTCCATCGCGGACCTTTATTGTTGTCTATCCATCGCGGCTCATCTACGCAAATCTCGTTATTTCATCCCATACAGGAATAGGCTCGTGAAATATGTCTAAAATAAGTTAAAATCTCTCTAAATAGACGTTTTGTAACATTTGGTAAAGTTTGGGGCGTTTTGAAACATAGCTGAAATTTCATATCATTCTATAAAAGATCTCTCTCAATCTCTCTCTTTCCTGTCACACTCTTTCTCCCTCTCTCCACTCTCTCTTTCACCTCCCCCCTCTCTCTCTCTCTCTCTCTCTCTCTCTCTCTCTCTCTCACTAACCTACTTACTACCATTCCATCCATCAGCCTATCTATTTTTCTCCCTGAACCTCCCTCTCTCTTTTTCTCTCTCTCTCTCTTCCCCGTCAGTCCCTTTCTCTCCCCTATCACTATCATCAACCTACTTACCACCATCCCCCCATCTATCCATCAGCCTATCTCTCTCCCCCCCCTCTATTCCCTCCATCCCAAATCCACTCTTTCAATCCTCGACCCATCTACCCACCAATCCATCAAACCATCGTCTATGTTTCTCGTCTCTCATTTTCGACTTCTCTCTTTTTCTCTTCCTCTCTTACTTTCTACATGTATTTCTTATCCCTCTCTCACTTTCTCCTCTCTCACTATCTCTCATTTTTTTCTCTTTCCTCTCTGTGTCTCCATGTCTATCCCTGTGTGTGGACCTCTCTCCGTGTCTTTCCCTCCCCGTCCCTCTCTCTCTTTCTCTCCCTAGAGTGTGAGAGGAGAGGGAGAGAAGAACAGCTGAGTTGTCTCATCTAAATCCAAGCTATTTTACAAATGCGCGTCCGGTCGCGCATAGCAAGATAAGGGTTAATACACATTTGTTAAAAGTCTTCCTGCTGAGATTGATATCGATGACCTGCAGTTTTCTAATCAGGAACTACCGTCGTGAAATATGGTATTGTTTGGACATGGTCAGTAACACTCCATTGACTGACTAAATGTCCAGTTTCCCTCACACTGTATATAAACGTGTTTTCACGCATTTGCAAACAGAGTAGACCCATATCAGACGGCTCACAGAGGAGCCGTCTGATCAGGGTCTGCTCTGTTTGCTACTAGAATTTGATTGATATGTTTCTTTACTTTCTGAAATGTCTACAATGTTCAACCTTCCATATTTCTTTATACCTATTTTGTTAATGAATATTCAGTATAGGTAGAATCAGATCAAACTGTAGAATCAGATCTACATCATAACAAAATACAATAATTATAAGGTAGCAGGTATCCATAGTGAATTTTTTTCTTATATGAATAATCATGAGGTGATGGGTTTACACCTACAGCAATTTCGCTTAAAATGGTAGAGGCAGCGTTCAAATTATACGCCTGGTATGCATAACAACTTGACCGACTTGTCTTTAATCATATCTCCATGAATATTCATATAAGAAACGATGGTTGTTTTATCATGTCACATGTTGTAGATCTGGGTCCATGCTTTTATAGCTTTTTAGTTGAGTCTGAGTTCGTTCTCAAGCTTTTGATTGGCCAGATTTGAGCCAAAGGCTCAAATCTGACCAATCAAAAACATGAGAACGAACTCAGAGATTCAACTAAAAAGTTTCATAAGCATGGATAAAGATCTATACTATTTCTTAATCAACCAGAGCTGGGTGATCCGAGTTTAAACTCTGTTTGCAAAGTTCCAAAAAGCCATCCCTTGTAAACAAAGAATACCCAGATAGTATATATATATATTCTATTCTTTATCTCAGTCTCATCACGGTACACATTATTTACATACACATGAAATCACAAAACATGTTTAACCACGCCATTCAAAAGAGAATTATAAGAGACTAATAAGTACATTTATCATAACACACTGTTTCTCGACAGTCATACATCATATTTCGAGAAACTAAACCAGAAAATAAAACTCAAACCATGTAGATCTCGTGCTAATCTCATTAAAACATGCCATAAATTAACTTATCTGTTGATACCCACAGTTCTTCATTCAATTATATTAAGAGCTCCTTTCACGGGATTTACAACAGGTGGAAGGAGCCTCCTTTCGCCAACAGTAGACCATGTATTTCAGCGGATTGAGCTTTATCAAACCAACTTACCTGAAGTAACCGACATTTCTTCATTCTATTATATTTTAAGAGCTCCATTCGCGGGATTTACAGCCGGCGAAAGAAGCAGGCCTAGTAATCCGTTTCCCCTGTAAATGTCATCAATATATAAATTATTAATGATGTATTCAGGTTTTATTTCATTATTTTAGTGCCAAATATACTAAAATATGTGTATATATTAATTAAAAAAACACTTATTATTACATATTATTAATAACCTGCAGTTCTACATTACTTATATTAAGAGCTCCTTTCGCGGGATTTACTGTACATAGCGAAAGGAGAAAGTACTGAGTTTTCCCTGTAAATGTCATCAATATATTAATGTGTTTATATATTCAGGCTTTAATCAGTATATTAATGCCAAATATATTTAAAATATATGTCCATTTCATTTATAATGACTAATAAATAGCCGTTTATTAATTTTTAATCCTCCTTTCGCCAAAATTCCCCCTTTCGTGTTTTAATAGCGTAGAGTCAGTATGCCAATGGATAAGTGAGCTAAAACTAATGACTAAATCACTTGGCACTCGCATATGTTTCGGCTATCTTCGGCTACCGTAAACCGGTTTAAATATGTAAGTCTAAAACACGCAATGGAAGAAATGGAAGAAATGGAACACAAAACACGCAATGGAAATTTTAAAGTCATTTATAGGTCGATTTTAATAGGGGTTTTTTCAAGCAGTATAAGTACAATAACCTAATTTCGATTGAATTAGACCAACTTAAACAAGAATTGTCAATAGATAACGATAAAAACGCTTAACCCTTTCCCTCATACAAACGTGTTTTCACGCATTTGCAAACAGAGTAGACCCAGATCAGACGGCTTCTAGAGGAGCCGTCTGACCAGAGTCTGCTCTGTTTGCTAATAAAATTTGATAGATCTGGTTCTTTAGTTTCCAAAATGGCTACAATATCCATCCTTCCTTATTTCATTATAACTATTTTGCCTATGAATATTCAGTAGGTATTGAAATTTGAAATAAACACAGAACAGGGGAAGGGTTAATTACTGAACAATTTCCATTTTGCCAGTGGAGAAATGGAGATTTATAGTAGAAATGGAAATGAAATATGCATTTATAAATATGTTGATTTTGTTCATTTTTTTCTGGTATTACGACTACTTTTACACGAAGTCTATCGAATTAGATCAAGCTAAGCATCTGTTGTCCATTATTAACTGTGCAATCGTATATTTACTTTAAAAAGTCCATTGCACCACTATGGAGAAATGGAAAGAAAACACGCAATTGAAATATTAAAGTCATTTCTGGGTTGATTTTAACAGGTTTTAAGCAGTATAGGTACAATATGGTAATTTCAATTGAATTAGACCAACTAAAACGAGAATTAGCAATAGATAACCATAAAATCGCATAAAAATGTCCATTTCATCAGTGGAGAAATGGAGATTTATAGTAGAAATGGAAATGAAATAGACATTTATATGTTGGTTTTTTTTGTTCATTTTTTCAGGCATTATGACTACTTTACACGAATTCTACCGAATTAGACCATGCCGAGTTGCATTTGTCCATTATTAATTGTGCAATCGTGTATTTATTTAATAAAATCCATTCTGCCACTAGAGAAATAGAAGGAAAACACGCAAAGGAAAATTTAAAAGTAATTTCTGGGTAGATTTTAACCGTTTTTTATAAACAATATGGTTACTTTAAGGTAAGATCGATTGAATTCCACCTAATAAAACACGATTTGTCAACAGGTAACCATAAAATCGTGTATTTACTGAACATTTTCCATTTCGCCAGTGGAGAAATGGAAAGAAAACACGCAATGGAAGTCCTATGGTGGACTGAGTGGAATTAATGGCAGGCGCAAGCAAACCGCACAAACACAATCACAAAGTGCCGGGAGCCTTCCGTCAGTACATGGCCGGACACGTTTTGTTCATTCTAAGCATTTCTCTGCGCAGTTAACTGTTCAAAATCAAGTTTAGATCTCAAGATGACGGTGGATGATAAAGATGATGATGGTATTGATCATGATAAAGAATTTAATTTACGGCGAATGCTGATTTGAACTTGATTATGACTAGGGTCACTGTGTTATTTTCCGGTCAAAGTCTAACGTACCCTACCATCTTTCTTTGTTAACTATGCATGGATTTGTGATAGCCTATGACAAGAATTTGCAAACATACACGATCAGGGTGTTAAACAGTTTGGATCCAGATGCGACTCTGATTTAGCGAATACGAACCCAAACAACCTTACAGTGCGCGTCAATATAAATTGTATGACAATTTATATATGACAGAGCTGCGGCATGTGTATGTTTTCACTTGGCTAAGGGTGGATGTGTCCCTGTTCTTTCCTTTGTGCATTTGTGTGAGAGAGAGAGAGAGAGAGAGGGGGGAGGGAGGGAGACAGACAGACAGAGACATAGACATACATACATCCTTTGAAAACATCACTCCTGCTTTACCGGGACTGGGGACCCGCAATAACCTCATTTTGAATAGACCGAATTCCAATTGATAACTCATCTTAACCGCCTACGGACAGGATTCCAATAAATAACTCAACTGTACATGCCATAGACCGAATTGCGATGGACAACTCACCTATACGGTCTAAATTCATGTTTCCAATGGATAGCTCACCTGCACAGGCCATAGACCGAATTCCAATGAATAACTCCCCTTTACGGCCTAAATGCAAAATTCCAATAGATACCTCCCCTATACAGACTACAGGCAGGATTCCAATGAATAACTCACTTGTACAGGCAATAGACTGAATTCCAATGGATAACTCACCTATACGGCCTAAATACATGATTCCAGTGAATAACTCACCTGTACAGGTCATAGGCCGAATTCCAATGGATATCTCACATATACGGCCAAAATGCATGTTTCCAATTAATAACTCACCTGTACATGCCATAGGCCAAATTCCAATGGATAACTTTTCTATACGGCCTATATCGAGGGCTTGGTGCAAAACTATTCTAACTCCTTCACTTTGTGAAGGAGTTAGAATAGTTTTGCACCAAGCCCTCGATATGCATGTTTCGAATGGATAACTCACCTGTACAGGCCATAGACCGAATTCCAATGGATAACTCCCCTGTACGGTCTAAATGCAGAATTCCAATGGATAACTCCCCTATACAGCAAACATGTAGGATTCCAGTGAATAACTCACCTGTACAGGTCATAGGCCGAATTCCAATGGATAAGTCACCTAAACCGCTTACAGGCAGGATTCCAATGACTAACTCACCTGTATAGGCCATAGGCCGAATTCCAGTGGATAAGTCACCTATACCGCCTACAGGCAGGATTCCAATGAATACCTCACATATACAGGCCATAGGCCGAATTCCAATGAATAACTCCCCTTTACGGCCTACTGGCAGGATTCCAATGACTAACTCACCTGTATAGACCATAGATAGAATTCCAATGGATAACTCACCTATACGCCCCAAATGCATGTTTCCAATGGATAACTTACCTGTACACGCCATAGACCGAATGCCAATGGATAACTCACCTATACAGCCTACAGGAAGGATTCCAATGAATAACTCACCTGTACAGGTCATAGGCCGAATTCCAATGGATAACTCCCCTATACAGCCTACAGGCAGTATTCCAATGAATAACACACCTGTACAGGCCATAGGCCGAATTCCAATGGATAAGTCACCTATACAGCCAACATATAGGATTCCAATGAATAACTCACCTGTACAGGCCATGGGCCGAATTCCAATGAATAACTCCCCTTTATGGCCTACATGCAGGATTCCAATGACTAACTCACGTGTATAGACCATAGACGGAATTCCAATGGATAACTCACCTATACAGCCTACAGGCAGGATTCCAATGAATAACTCACCTGTATAGGCCATAGGCCGAATTCCAATGGATAAGTTACGTAATCCGCCTACAGGCAGGATTCCAATGAATAACTCACCTGTACAGGCCATAGGCCGAATTCCAATGGATAAGTCGCCTAAACCGCCTACAGGCAGGTTTCCAATGACTAACTCACCTGTATAGCCTACAGGCAGGATTCCAATGAATAACTCATCTGTAAAGGCCATAGGCCGAATTCCAATGGATAAGTCACCTATACAGGCCATATACCGAATTCCATTGGATATCTCCCCTATACAGCCAACATATAGGATTCCAATGAATAACTCACTTATACAGCCGACAGGCAGGGTTCCAATGAATAACTCACCTGTACAGGCCATAGGCCGAATTCCAATGGATAACTCCCCTATACAGCCTACAGGCAGGATTCCAATGAATAACTCACCTGTACAGGGAATAGGCCGAATTCAAATGGATAACTCCCCTATACAGCCAGCATATAGGATTCCAGTGAATAACTCAGGCCATAGACAGAATTCCAATGGATAACTCACCTATACGGCCTAAATGCAGGATTCCAATGAATAACTCATCTGTACATGCCATAGGCCGAATTCCAATGGATAACACCCCTATATAGCCTACAGGAAGGATTCCAATGAATAACTCACCTGTACAGGCCATAGGCCGAATTCCAATGGATAAGTCACCAAAACCGCCTACAGGCAGGATTCCAATGACTAACTCACCTGTATAGGCCATAGACCGAATTCCAATGGATAAGTCACCTATTCGCCCTAAATGCAGGATTCCAATGAATAACAATGATAACTCATCTATACAGGCAATAGACGGAATTCCAATGAATAACTCACATGTACAGGCCATAGACCGAATTCCAATGGATAAGTCACCTATTCGCCCTAAATGCAGGATTCCAATGAATAACAATGATAACTCATCTATACAGGCAATAGACGGAATTCCAATGAATAACTCACATGTACAGGCCATAGGCCGAATTCCAATGGATAAGTCACCTATACAGGCCATATACCGAATTCCATTGGATATCTCCCCTATACAGCCAACATATAGGATTCCAATGAATAACTCACCTGTACAGGCCATGGGCCGAATTCCAATGAATAACTCCCCTTTATGGCCTACATGCAGGATTCCAATGACTAACTCACCTGTATAGACCATAGACCGAATTCCAATGGATAACTCACCTATACAGCCTACAGGCAGGATTCCAATGAATAACTCACCTGTATAGGCCATAGGCCGAATTCCAATGGATAAGTTACGTAATCCGCCTACAGGCAGGATTCCAATGAATAACTCACCTGTACAGGCCATAGGCCGAATTCCAATGGATAAGTCGCCTAAACCGCCTACAGGCAGGTTTCCAATGACTAACTCACCTGTATAGCCTACAGGCAGGATTCCAATGAATAACTCATCTGTAAAGGCCATAGGCCGAATTCCAATGGATAAGTCACCTATACAGGCCATATACCGAATTCCATTGGATATCTCCCCTATACAGCCAACATATAGGATTCCAATGAATAACTCACCTGTACAGGCCATGGGCCGACTTCCAATGAATAACTCCCCTTTATGGCCTACATGCAGGTTTCCAATGACTAACTCACCTGTATAGCCTACAGGCAGGATTCCAATGAATAACTCACCTATACAGGCCATAGGCCGAATTCCAATGGATAAGTCACCTAAACCGCCTTCAGGCAGGTTTCCAATGAACAACTCACATGTACAGGCCATAGGCCGAATTCCAATGGATAAGTCACCTTAGCCGCCTCCAGGAAGGCTTCCAATGACTAACACACCTGTAGAGGCCATAGACCGAATTCCAATGGATAACTCACCTATGCGCCCTAAATGCATGTTTCCAATGGATAACTCACCTGTACAGACCATAGACCGAATTCCATTGCATAACTCCACTATACAGCCTACAGGCAGGATTCCAATGACTATCTCACCTGTACAGTCCATAGTCCGAATTCCAATGGATAAGTCACCCAAACCGCCTACAGACAGGATTCCAATGACTAACTCACCTGAACAGGCAGCCATAGGCCGAATTCCAATGGATAACTCCCCCTATAGGCAGGATTCCAATGAATAACTCACCTGTATATGCCGTAGGCCATATTCCAATGGATAAGTCACCTAAACCGCCTACAAACAGGATTCCAATGAATAACTCACATGTACAGGCCATAAATGTTGAAGAGAGGTGAGGTTCCAATGAATAACTCACCTGTACAGGCCATAGGCCGAATTCCAATGGATATGTCAGCTAAACCGCATACAGGCAGGATTCCAATGGCTAACTCACCTATGTAGGCCGTAGACCGAATTCCAATGGATAACTCACCTATACGCCCTAAATGCGAATTCCAATGGATAACTCACCTGTTCAGGCCATAAGCCGAATTCCAATGGATAAGTCACCTAAACCGCCTACATGCAGGATTCCAATGACTAACTCACCTTTGCAGGCCGTAGACCGAATTCCAATGGATAACTCCACTACACGCCCTAAATGCGAATTCCAATGGATAACTCACCTGTTCAGGCCATAAGCCGAATTCCAATGGATAAGTCATCTAAACCGCCTACAGGCAGGATTCCAATGACTAACTCACCTGTGCAGGCCGTAGACCGAATGCCAATGTATAACTCCCCTATATAGCCTACAGGCAGGATTCCAATGACTAACTCACCGGTATAGGCCATAGACCGAATTCCAATGGATAACTCACCTATACACCCTAAATGCGAATTCCAATGGATAACTCAACTGTTCAGGCCATAGACCGAATTCCAATGGATAACTCCCCTATACAGCATACATGCAGGATTCCAATGAATAACTCAGGCAAGAAATTACATACATGTACATTACTTTTGAGACATTGTAGCCCACATATGACCTTTTGGAAATGAAATGACACTATTAAGGTGGAATGAGAGTGCTTATAGGTGGAATGTCATACTTCGGAGACTTTGTAGCCTCGATATGACCTTTGGGAAATGGAATGACACTGTTGTAAGGTGGAATGACCGTGTTTATAGGTGGAATGACATATGTTTGATACATCGAAGCCCCATATGACATTTTGGAAATGGAATGACACTGTTGTAAGGTGGAATGACATATCTTTTAGACATTATAGCCTTCATATGACCTTTTGGAAATGTAATGTCACTATTTAATGTGGAATGACAGTTATTATAGGCGGAATGACATACTTTTGAGACATGGTAACCCCCATATGGCCTTTCGGAAATGGAATGACACTGTTGCAAGGTGGAATGGCAGTTATTATAGGTGGAATGACATACCTTTGAGCCATTGTAGCCCCAATATGACATTGGGGAAATGGAATGACACTGTTGTAAGGAGGAATGACAGTAATTATAGGTGGAATGACATACATGTACCTTTGAAACATTGCAGCCCCCATATGACATGAGAAATTGACTGACACTGTTGTATGGCATAATGGCAGTTATTATAGGCGGAATGGCATGCTTTGGACACATTGTAGCCGCCATATGACCTTTTGTAAATGGAATGACACTATTTAAATTGGAGTGACAGTGCCTATAGGTGGAATGACCTACTTCGGAGTAGAATGACATATATATGTGGAATGACATATCTTTGAGACATTGTAGCCCCCATATGACGTTTGGGAAATGGAATGACACTGATGTAAGGTGGAATGACAGTTAATATAGGTGGAATGACATATTTTTGAGACATTATAGCCCCCATATGCCATTTGGGAAGTGGAATGACCGTATTGTAAAGTGGAATGACAGTTGTTTTAGGCGGAATGGCATACTTTTGAGATATTGTAACCCCCATGGAATGACACTGTTGCAAGGTGGAATGGCAGTTATTATAGGTGGAATGACATACCTTTGAGCCATTGTAGCCCCAATATGACATTGGGGAAATGGAATGACACTGTTGTAAGGAGGAATGACAGTAATTATAGTGTAATGACATATCTCTGAAACGTTGTAGCTCCCATTTGACCTTTGGGAAATGAAGTGACATTGTTGTAAGGTAGAATGACAGTTATTATAGTGGGAATGACATTCTTCTGAGACATTTAGCCCACATATGACCTTTTTGAAATGGAATGACACTATTTAAGTTTGAATGACAGTACTTATAGGTGAAATGACATACTTCTGACGACTTTGTAGCCTGATATGACGTTTGGGAAATGGAATGACACTGTTGTAAGGTACAATGTCAGTTATTATAGGCGGGATGACATACTTCTGAGACTTCTGTAGCCCCCATATGACCTTTTGGAAATGGAATGACAATATTTAAGGTGGAATGACAGTTCGTACTTATAGGTGGAATGACATACTTCTGACGACTTTGTAGCCCGATATGACCTTTGGGAAATGGAATGACACCGTTGTCAGGAGGAATGACAGTTATTATAGGTGGAATGACATACGTCTGAGATATTGTAGCCCCCATATGACCTTTGGAAATGGAATGACACCGGTGTAAGGAGGAATGACAGTCATTATAGGTGGAATGACATATCTTTGAAACATTGTAGCCCCATATGACATTTGGGAAATGGAATGACACTGTTGTAAGGATGAATGACAGTTTGTATAGGCGGAATGACATAGTATTGAGACATTGTAGTCGCCATATGCCCTTCTTAAATGGAATGACACTGTTGTAAGGTAGGATGACAGTTATTACAGGTGGAATGACATACTTTTAGACATTGTAGCCGTTATATGATTTTTGTAAATGGAATGACACTATTAAAAATGACATGACTGATTATAGGTGTAATGACATACTTTTGAGACATTGTAGCCGCCATATGAAATGACATTTGGGAAATGGGAAATGGAATGACAATGTTGTAATGTAGAATGAGAGTGCTTATAGATGGAATGACATACTTCTGAGACGTTGTAGCCCCGATATGACATTCGGGAAATGGAATGACACTGTTATAAGGTGGAATGACAGTTTGTATAGGCGGAATGACATACTATTGAGACATTGTTGTCGCCATATGACATTCTTAAATGGAATGACACTGTTGTAGGGTGGAATGACAGTTATTACAGGTGGAATGACATACTTTTTAGACATTGTAGCCGTTATATGACCTTTTGGAAATGGAATAACACAATTTAAGGTGGAATGACAGTGCTTATAGTTGGAATGACATACTTCCGAGACTTTGCAGCCCCGATATCACCTTTTGGAAATGGAATGACACTGTTGTAATGTGAAATGACAGGAGTTATAGGTGGAATGACATATATTTTAAACCTTGTACCACCATTTGACATTTGGGAAATGAAATGACACTGTTGTAAGGTAGAATGGCAGTTATTATAGGCGAAATGACATACTTTGAGACATTATAACACCCATATGACCTTTTAGAAATGGTAAAAGGTCAAATGGGGGCTACAAAGTCTCAGATGTATGCCATTCCGCCTATAAGCGCTGTCATTCCACCTTAAATAGTGTCATTCCATTTCCAAAAGGTCATACCGGGGCTACAATGCAATGTCTCCAAAGTATTCCATTCCGTCTATAATAACTGTCATTCTACCTTACAACAGTGTCATTCCATTTCCCAAATGTCATATGGGGGCTACAATATCTCAAAATATGTCATTCCACCTATATTAACTTCATTTCGCCTTAAAACAGTGCCATTCTATTCCCAAAATGTCATATCGTGGCTACAAAATCTCAGAAGTATGTCATTCAACCTTAAATAGTGTCATTCCATTTCCAAAAGGTCATATGGCGGCTACAATGTGTCAAAAGCATGTCATTCCGCCTATAATAACTGCCATTATACCATACAACAGTGTCAGTCAATTTCTCAAATGTCATACGGGGGCTACAATGTTTCAAAGATACATGTATGTCATTCCACCTATAATTACTGTCATTCCTCCTTACAACAGTGTCATTCCATTTTCCCAATGTCATATTGGGGCTACAATGGCTCAAAGGTATGTCATTCCACCTATAAACACTGTCATTCCACCTTGCAACAGTGTCATTCCATTTCCAAAAGGCCATATGGGGGTTACAATGTCTCAAAGCTATGTCATTCCGCCTATAATAACTGTCATTTCACCTTAAATAGTGACATTCCATTTCCAAAAGGTCATATGGAGGCTACAATGTCTAAAAAATATGTCATTCCACCTTACAACAGTGTCATTCCATTTCCAAAATGTCATATGGAGCTACGATGTATCAAACATTCCACTTATAAATACTGTCATTCCACCTTACAACAGTGTTATTCCATTTCCCAAAGGTCATATCGAGGCTACAAAGTCTCCGAAGTATGTCATTCCACCTATAAGCACTATCATTCCACCTTAACCCATTCCCTCATATTGACGACTTCTGACGACTCTGTAAAAGTCACTTTATGAAACCATTGTGATAAAAAGAGCATTTACTCCTATAGGAGCAAATGCTCTATTTATCACAATGGTTTCAAACTACAAAATTCTAAACTTTTCCTTTTCTCGAGTTAATGTTCCTTTTCGTTAGATTTATTCAAAGAGGTTTTATCTAAAATAGCCTATAAGGTAATGGGTTAATAGTGTCATTTCATTTCCAAAAGGTCATATGTGGGCTACAAGGTCTCAAAAGTAATGTATGTCATTTCTTGCCTGAGTTATTCATTGGAATTCTGCCTGTATGCTGTATCGGGGAGTTATCCATTGGAATTCGGTCTATGGCCTGAACAGGTGAGTTATCCATTGGAATTCGGTCTATGGCCTATACCTGTGAGTTAGTCATTGGAATCCTGCCTGAAGGCTATATCGGTGAATTATCCATTGGAATTCGGTCTACGGCCTGCACAGGTGAGTTAGTCATTGGAATCCTGCCTGTAGGCGGTTTAGGTGACTTATCCATTGGAATTCGGCTTATGGCCTGTACATGTGAGTTATTCATTGGAATCCTGCTTGTAGGCGGTTTAGGTGACTTATCCATTGGAATTCGGCCTATGGCATGTACAGGTGAGTTAGTCATTGGAATCCTGCCTGTAGGCGGATTAGGTGACTTATCCATTGGAATTCGGCCTATGGACTGTACAGGTGAGTTAGTCATTGGAATTCGGTCTATGGCCTGTACAGGTAAGTTATTCATTGGAATCCTGCCTGTAGGCTGTATAGGGGAGTTATCCATTGGAATTCGGTCTATGGCCTATACAGGTGAGTTCGTCATTGGAATCCTGCCTGTAGGCGGTTTAGGTGACTTATCCATTGGAATTCGGTCTATGGCCTGTACAGGTGAGTTATTCATTGGAATCCTGCCTGTAGGCTGTATAGGTGAGTTATCCATTGGAATTCGGTCTATGGCCTGTACAGGTAAGTTAGTCATTGGAATTCGGTCTATGGCCCGTACAGATGTGTTATGCATTGGAAACATGCATTTAGGACGTACAGGTGATTTATCCATTGGAATTCGGTCTATGGCCTATACAGGTGAGTTAGTCATTGGAATCCTGCCTGTAGGCGGCTTAGGTGAATTATTCATTGGAATTCGGCATGTGGCATGTACATGTGAGTTATTCATTGGAATCCTGCCTGTAGGCGGTTTAGGTGACTTATCCATTGGAATTCGGCCTATGGCCTGTACAGGTAAGTTATTCATTAGAATCCTGCCTGTAGGCTGTATAGGGGAGTTATCCATTGGAATTCGGTCTATGGCCTATACAAGTGAGTTAGTCATTCGAATCCTGCCTGTAGGCGGTTTAGGTGACTTATCCATTGGAATTCGGTCTATGGCTGTACAGGTGAGTTATCCATTGGAATCCTGCCTGTAGGCTGTATAGGTGAGTTATCCATTGGAATTCGGTCTATGGCCTGTACAGGTAAGTTATTCATTGGAATCCTGCCTGTAGGCTGTATAGGTGAGTTATCCATTGGAATTCGGTCTATGGCCTATACAGGTGAGTTCGTCATTGGAATCCTGCCTGTATGCGGTTTAGGTGACTTATCCATTGGAATTCGGCCTATGGCCTGTACAGGTGAGTTATTCATTGGAATCCTGCCTGTAGGCTGTATAGGTGAGTTATCCATTGGAATTCGGCCTATGGCATGTACAGGTAAGTTATTCATTGGAATCCTGCCTGTAGGCTGTATAGGGGAGTTATCCATTAGAATTCGGTCTATGGCCTATACAGGTTAGTTAGTCATTCGAATCCTGCCTGTAGGCGGTTTAGGTGACTTATTCATTGGAATTCGGCCTGTGGCCTGTACATGTGAGTTATTCATTGGAATCCTGCCTGTAGGCGGTTTAGGTGACTTATCCATTGGAATTCGACCTATGGCCTGTACAGGTAAGTTATTCATTAGAATCCTGCCTGTAGGCTGTATAGGTGAGTTATCCATTGGAATTCGGTCTATGGCCTATACAGGTGAGTTCGTCATTGGAATCCTGCCTGTAGGCGGTTTATGTGAGTTATCCATTGGAATTCGGTCTATGGCCTGTACAGGTAAGTTAGTCATTGGAATTCGGTCTATGACCTGTACAGATGTGTTATGCATTGGAAACATGCATTTAGGTCGTACATGTGA
Organism: Azorinus chamasolen; assembly: GCA_963576725.1. Taxonomy (NCBI): domain Eukaryota; kingdom Metazoa; phylum Mollusca; class Bivalvia; order Cardiida; family Solecurtidae; genus Azorinus; species Azorinus chamasolen. Next base: position 77,731,802 of record OY755236.1, on the reverse strand, counting down.
CTTATCCATTGGAATTCGGTCTATATGGCCTATACAGGTGAGTTAGTCATTGGAATCCTGCCTGTAGGCGGTTTAGGTGACTTATCCATTGGAATTCGACCTATGTCCTGTACAGTTGAGTAAGTCATTGGAATCCTGCCTTTAGGCGGATTAGGTGACTTATCCATTGGAATTCGGCCTATGGCCTGTACAGGTGAGTTATTCATTGGAATCCTGCCTGTAGGCTGTATAGGGGAGTCATCCATTGGAATTCGGTCTATGGCCTATACAGGTGAGTTAGTCATTGGAATCCTGCCTGTAGGCGGATTAGGTGACTTATCCATTGGAATTTGGCCTATGGCCGGTACATGTGAGTTATTCATTGGAATCCTGACTGTAGGCGGATTAGGTGACTTATCCATTGGAATTCGGCCTATGGCCTGTATAGTTGAGTTAGTCATTGAAATTCTGCCTGTATGCGGTTTAGGTGACCTATCCATTGGAATTCGGTCTATGGCCTGTACAGGTGAGTTATTCATTGGAATCCTGCATTCAAACCGTATAGGTGAGTTATCCATTGGAATTCGGTCTATGGCCTGTACAGGTAAGTTAGTCATTGGAATTCGGTCTATGGCCTGTACAGATGTGTTATGCATTGGAAACATGCATTTAGGGCGTACAGGTGACTTATCCATTGGAATTCGGTCTATGGCCTATACAGGTGAGTTAGTCATTGGAATTCTGCCTGTTTAGGTGACTTATCCATTGGAATTCGGCTTATGGCCTGTACAGGTGAGTTAGTCATTGGAATCCTGCCTGTAGGCTGTATAGGGGAGTTACCCATGTATTATTATATAAAATTGTCCATCAAATAGTCGATATCTACCCTGAAGACAGCCTCTTGATACCCTCCACAGGTAATATAAGAACTCGAAACACCAACCCATATACATATAGACAAATCAGCACATCTAAGGATTCATACAAGTATTCATTCTATCCGAGAACTATCTGTCAGTTGAACATGTTGCCCCTCACCGCCCATGAAGCAGGTACAGTCGACAATTTCAAAACAATTGTCACTGTGCCTGTTGTCATGTCAATAATCTCTTCAGTATAAACAGCAATCAGTGTATATAGTTTTAAACCTGACTTTTATTTCAGCACTATTTCACTTCTGACTGAAGCTTATATATTATACACCCGAAATTTTATTCCAGCGTCAATACATAATCTTCAATCTTGAAGGAGTATTGTTTATTTAAAGAAGAAGAACTTGTTTTTTATAGGGCAGATCGGGGAGTTGCACAAATTTAACAAACTTCTTGTGAAATGTATTAAGAATCTGGCCGACAAATTATATTTATTTTAGGTAATGTCATAAATAATTATTTTTATATATTTATTTTACAAATAAAAGTATTTCAATGTCGTAAACATGTCGCTAAAGAGCGATCGGTGGAACACATCTAGTATAGCGGACCCCATTTTTTACCGCAAAATATAATACAATTATGTTAGTTGCGGTAAACATACGATGACGTAAGCAATGACGTCAGAATATTTGCAATTGACAAGATGTTGCTGTTCTGTCGGGGGCTGTCGCCCCCGAACCCCCTGCTTTATTAACCTTTTTCCATACAGAAAATCAAAGCCACTTATAGAAATTATATGATGAAACATTTCCCTTTTATTCAAATAATTATAACCGCCAGTTATTGTACAAAAGTCGCTGCAGTGACCCTAGGTAAACATAAAGCAATGAAACAAAATGGCGTCGCGTTTAGCAACATTATTGGCTCAAAAAGGCACGCGCTGTGCTTTGTTATGATTCGTGATTTCCGGGGTCCGCTATACTAGATTCTTCCCCGATCGGTACCGAGCGGTACCGGATATTTAGACATTGGTATTTTCCCACTTAGTCATTGGAATACAACATGGCCACCTTGTTGCAGCAATCAGTTCGGTCTGTGAAATGCTTGCAGAATGTCATTCGCGCAACCCTCCCGAGATTAAGCACAGCGGCAACATTGCAGAAGAGGTCAGAGTGTCGACAGCTCCACATTTGTTCTCAGACAAGTTCTTTATTAAATTCAAGGGTATGGAATGTTTTGTCAATGTCAAAGAGTTACTGTAATTCGGATATCACTAGTGAAAATGGGGCGAGCTGAGATGTGAAAAAGAGACCCGCGATATCGCATGAGCTCTTCTTTACCGAATTATATTAGCCATTGTACATTCTTTCAGCCAACCCACAATTCCCGTCAGAACAGCAAAGAACATAGCAGAACTACTTTGATATACAACTTATTCATGACGACCTAGTCCAAATCAAAGACCTATGATAACACTGTGTTATCATAGGTCTTTGTCCAAATCAGTCACGTTTTCTTATTACAATTTACATATAAGACTGATATCGATTGATATATCAACTCATTCATTCATGCATAAATTTTGAATATGCTGACCTGAAAAAAAAACTAATGTTTTCCAGTGACAAAGTTTATTGAAATTGAGACAGTAGATGTGTTTTTATCTTATAAAAATATATGAATACTGTCCATTTAAATAAATTTTGTCACTAATGTGTTTTTATCTTATAAAAATATATGACTACTGTCCATTTAAATAAATTTTGTCACTAAATTTGAATCGAGATTTTTTTTTTATTTCGAGTTGGACTGAACTTAAATGTACTTCATTTGATCCCATTGTTTTTCAAGAACTCCCATACTAAATATCCCTCAATGCCAAGCAGTGACAAGGAAGAAAATGCCAAAAATGGATTTTCTACATGCTGATTTGATCAGCTGTTTCTTTGCAAATGGCCGCTGCATGTATAGTGGAGCCTACCATTTTACAACAGGGATGAATTGCATACTGAAATGAAATAAATGACGTAATTTCGTATATGACATAAACTTCTAAGAGCCATAATTACCCTTAGAAAAAAACGAATGATCCACTCGACGTCATTCGCCTGCCATTTGCAATTTGAAATGAACATGTTCACGATGGGTAAACATTGTTTCTAGGCCTGACATCTTTATTTGAAGATGAATTCAAAGGAAAATCGGACACAGAGTTCCTGATAAACGATGTCACAAGTGGTTTAAATTTTTATCTCAAATATCTCAATTCAAATTCAGTGACAAAGTTTATTGAAATTGACAGTACTTGGAATGACTGACGGAACTTTTCCAGTTTTAATAGAACAATTATATGCGTACAAAATTTGTGGTACATTTAATGGGATATTTGCTCTGACACAACATTTTTATGATACTGATAGTTCGAATTGTAGATGACGTTTTATCACATAATTGTTGTGTGGGAGTGCCAAAACAAAGTGCCATAAATCGCAGAAATGCACTAGTGCATTTTTTTTATTCAAATGAGCAGTTTGAACCCGGCTGTACTACGCTGTAAAAAATGGTCCAAACAACCGTTAGATATAGTCTTTTAACTCTCTATGGCACTTTTTACGGGTTATGTGATAAAAAGAATCTTAAATTCGTGTTCATTACAAATTGTTTTTTATGGAACAAGTTTACTATGATGATATGACACAAGCTTTAGTGAGTGTTATATTCATTATAGTAAACGAGTTTCATAAAATCAATTTATAATGAACACTCATCAGACATGAAAGATCCTCTATTTATGAAACTGATAGTTTGAATATAGAATACGCTAAATTATCTATGTAAAGATAATTATAGGTGTATTTTTATTATGTCAGTGGATTTATATAATGTCCCAGCCATAAGTTTATTTATAATTTATATAAATAGCATATTTAATGAGGTTGTAGAATTGTAGACCATTTGAGTTTTTTTCAGTCTATCACTAAGATATGAACATACAATTCACAAAAATTTATAAACATAGTATTGGGAGCATATATGATCTCTTTGTGCATCAATGGCTATGATTCATTCTGTAAGTGTTTGAACATAGCCCATTTTAACCCTTTGATTCATATAAACGCTTTATTTACACATTTGCAAACAGAGTAGTCCCAGATCGCACAGCACCTATATGAGCCGTCTTATCAGTGTCTGCTCAGTTTGCTAATAGACAGATCTGTTTCTTTACTTTCTAAAATGGCTACAAGGTACCACCTTCCATGTTTCATTATAGCTATTTTGTCCATGAATATTCAGTAGGTATTGAAGTTTTGAGTACACATAGAGCAGGGAAAGAGTTAATGCACTAGTGGGTAGATATATGGCCTCCAGGGACAGGTGATTGCAATACAATATATATTAATTAACATTTTTAATGTTTATTTTTCCTTTAGGTTGGTCATCAGTTTGTCACAAAGAACAGAAATTATTGTCTAACAGCAGACCAAGTTGCATCTGTTGAAGCGAGAGTGATAGAAATCTGCAGAAAATTTGATAAAATTGATAACCAAAAGGTACATTTTATTTTTGTTTTCAGATCTCATCACTTGAATGTAAAAGACAGTATTCAGCCAAGGCTCCTATAACTATACAAATGGTTAAAGACAGAGTTTTGTTGGTCTTAAAGCTCTATGATAAGGTTGACCCACAGAAGGTATTAAATACTTAATCATTTCTATATTAATCCTATGAATAACCTAATTTTATGCCCCCTCAGATCTGTGATCGGAGGCATATTGTTTTTGCTAAGTCTGTTGGTTTGTCTGTCACAACGTTGTTGGTTATTTTGTCTGTTTGTCCCCAACTTTAACATTGGCGATTATTTTGTCACCATTGCACATAGATTTCATGCATGATGATGTGCAACTTATGGAGGCATAAATTTTTAGAGGTGACTTATTAAGGTCAAGGTCATACATCAAGGTCAAAGGTCATATTGAGGGCATAGTGTTTCACAAACTCATCTTGTTTAATATGGAACTTGTTAAGTATAAAACTTAACTATATGATACGCTGATAATATACAGTAGAAATGTCTAAAGCTGCTGCTTAACATATAAACATTGGTGTCTTTAACCCTTTCCTCCATAAATATGCCTTTGTAAAAGCCACTTTTTGAAATCATTGTGATAAATAGAGCATTTACTCCTCAGGAGCAAATGCTCTATTTGTCGCAATCGTTTCAGAACCTCTAAATTCTAAGAAATTTCCTTTTCTCTAGTTAATGCTCCTTTTCAGTAGATTTATCCAAAGAGGTTGGATCTATAAAAAAGCCTATGGAGGAAAGGGTTAAAAGCAGGTGACTGCTAAACAGCTTACCCTGCACTCCATGAATATTCATGCAAGAAATGATGACAGCAAATATATTATATTAAATTTTAAAATGGCATATTAAATTTTTGCGAATGTAGAAACTATAGAATCAGATCTATATTATATCATTTAGCAAACAGAGCAGATCCTGATTAGACTGCTCCTATAGGTGCCGTCTGATCTTGATATACTCTGCTGACAAAGGCCCATAAAGGCGTATTAATGGAGGAAGGGGTTAATCAGGATGAAAGTAATGTAGAAAGCCCCAACAGTAGCTTTCAGCATAACTTAATGTCCTGCATTATGTTTCCACGCACCTTCACAACCAAAAATTTTTACCTCTTTTTGGCAGTCTCATTAGAGGGGTGTTACTGTACTACAATATTCTTTATTTATTGTAAATCTTGTCAGATGGAAATTATGGAAAAAAACCCACCATAGTTTGGGTTGAAAACATTATTAACTCATCTTGCCATAAATATTAACCCTTTCCTCCATAAATACGCCTTTCTACGCCTCTGTAAAAGTCGCTTTTGGAAATCATTGTGATAAATAGAGCATTTGCTCCTTTGGAGCAAATGCTCTATTTATCACAATGGTTTAAAAACTACACAATTCTACAAGTGGTTTTCTCTAGTAAATGCTCCTTTCGGGTAGATTTATTCAAAGAGGTTTGATCTAAAAATAGCCACAAATATTAATTTCTCACATACCTTCCCTTATCTCCAGGTTAGAACAACGGGTTAAGATTTCCTGATCTGTAACACGCGTAAGAACACTTTAGAACGTATATGACGTTATACGTTATATATAATGTTATATATAATGTCAAACCATGGAAACCTATGTTTATGTCATTGAAACGGCGAAAATACACTTTTTGTGTCACCTGCCGAGAGGCAGTGTGTCACTTAGGGATCACTTTTCCGTCGTCTGTCTGTCCGTCTGTCCGTCACACTTTCTTATTTTGCCTGTCATTTCTAAACTAATCATTATAGAGCTTTCAAAGTTCACACATGGAACAAGCATGATGAGAGGAAGTGTCATGCACAAGGGCCACAACTCTAGCATCAATATGTTTTTAGTTATTCCCCTTTTTCATATTAAAAATAAGTTTTTGTGTCAGCTGCGAGCAGGTGACACACGTGTTCCTCCGAACACTCTTGTTTTGTTATGTGAGAAAAAGAATCTAATACTCGTTGTCTTTTAAGATCACATGCGTTGTCTTTTAAGATCACATGTTCCTAATCTAACGAAGAAAATGCTGTTAAGCTTAATAACTTAATCACTTAACATTTTCTAAGGCTCGTTTAGGAACATGTGATCTTAAAAGACAACTCGCAACAGATCTTCTATTTCTCGCTTCTCAGTCGTGCTAGATAAGCTGAATTACTAAAAATAGCCGTACTAGAAATCCTTATCTGGAACACCCCGTGACTAGTGTATTCATACGCGCGATTGGGTAAAATCAATACAAGGGAAGGACTTCTTACAGAATTATACCAACATTTCTATAGGCAACAGCCTTATGAATTGAAATTAATATAAGTAATTAGCACGAATATGAAATTCTATTTATCATATAAACACTTTAAAAGCCTATTTAATTAATCGAAGACGTTGTTTTGTAGTCACTCAGTCATTTATATTTACGCCAAAACGTAATGTTTGTGGTTGTCATAACAAATGACGTCATTAGAGGGTTAATACACGTTTTTTCGGGCAATAACATCTGCAGTGTCCCGAGGGACTGTTGTTGGCCCGAGCCCAAAGGGCGAGGGCAACAACATTCCCGAGGGACACTGCAGATGTTATTGCCCGAAAACAAACGTGTATTAACGCTATTCTTGCATAAAACCAATTTTCTGCTCTCCTGCATCAATTTAATTCTTCAAAATACAAGCAAAACAACGGCAGCAAAACTATACTCTTCTTTGACACTTCGGCGATTTATGCTGTTTCTGGGCCACTGTTTTCTTTTCGACGTCAATTCATGATTGTATCAAATACCGTTTACACGGAATTTCATTCAATATGTCTATCACTAAAAACAGTTCATTGTCGGTGCTCCTGGAAATACTCACACCCCGGCGTTCACCTAGCTTAGGTCAAAACGCTGTAGCATTCGCGCCCATTGTTTACCTTAGGCCCGTAATAGGTATAATTAAAACCGGTCAACAACAGCGCGTGAGCACGAGAATCGCCTTGTTAATACATGGTCTAGCGGGACTACAACAGCACGTTTTATGCAAGAATTTGGTGTCACGCCTAAAGTTATGCTGCGGTCTGTTGCTATTAGATATGGAAGTCGTATTACGCAATGTAAAGTAGTACTTCACAAATTCGTTAATTTTCTTGGTTTTAGGGCGTATTTCAGCGAGAAAAATAATCAAGCATGGGATTTGTTAAAGCCGGGGGGTTCTATACCCTCGGTTGGTCTGTTCCTATCGGAAACTCGCTAAAGCTCGTTTCCGACTAGAACAGACCAACCTCGGGTATAGAAACCCCCGTCTTTAACAAAACCCATGCTTGATTCTATTAGTCTGTTCATATTCTGAATTGGATCTGTCATGTTTTACATGAAAGTTGTGCAAGCTTTTGAGAAAGTGTTGACTGAGTGTCAAACTGCCTGGCTCCTGATGAGATACTGAATTAGTCAGGGTCTCATCTGGATCCTAGCTGTTTGCAAATGCAAGTTAAGTAATGATTGTCAGGATAAGGGTTAATAAGAGAAACACATTTGTGATGGCACTTGTAAATAATTGTTGAAATCATATACTGTTTGGTTATTTGCAGTCATACACTTTTGAATTGGTTTTTATTTGTTATAGTTTCTTGTTGTATAGTGACAATACACATATTTATATTTTATAGCTTTCTCTGGAGTCCCATTTTATGAATGACCTGGGCCTCGACAGCTTAGACCAAGTAGAAGTTATAATGGCCATGGAAGATGAATTTGGTTAGTAAACACCTAGATGTACTGAATATGGCTTTAATACATATTGCGAGAATGGAATGTTTTATGAAACACTCATAACAATGTACTGGATACCCATTCACAATATAATGTAAGAAACAGCAAATACTCCAAAGAAATGTAATTCTGGGATTTTAAAACATGTGGTAGTTTAATGTAGAATTAAAGCTATGCATTTAGGAGCTGTGTGCACTACATGTATTTTTAGCTCACCTGAGCTAAAGGCTCAGGTGAGTTATTGTGACCGCGATCCGTCCGGCGTCCGGCGTCCGGCGTCCGTCGTCCGTCCACATTTTCAAACGACATCTCCTCTTAAACTACTGACCCGATTTTAACCAAATTTTGTCAGAAGCATCAGTGGTTAGGGGGAACTAAATATTATTCACATTATGACCCCCGGGCCAAAAATGGCCCCGCCCTAGGGCTTATCAGTTTTTCATAGGAAAATCTTTAAAAATCTTCTTCTCTGAAACTGTAAGGCCTAGACCTTTGATATTTGGTATGTAGCATGATCTAATGGTCCTCTACAAAGATTGTTCAAATTATGCCCCCGGGCCAAAAATGGCCCCGCCCTAGGGCTTATCAGTTTTTCATAGGAAAATCTTTAAAAATCTTTTTCTCTGAAACTGTAAGGCCTAGTCTTTTGATATTTGGCATGTAGCATGATCTTATGGTCCTCTACAAAGATTGTTCAAATTATGACCCCCGGGCCAAAAATGGCCCCGCCCAAGGACTTATCAGTTTTTCATAGGAAAATCTTTAAAAATCCTCTTCTCTGAAACTGTAAGGCCTAGACCTTTGATTTTTGGTATGTAGCATGATCTAATGGTCCTCTACAAAGATGTTCAAATTATGACCCCCGGGCCAAAAATGGCCCCGCCCAAGGGCTTATCGGTTTTTCATAGGAAAATCTTTAAAAATCTTCTTCTCTGAAACTGTAAGGCCTGGACCTTTGATATTAGGCATTTAGCATGGTCTAATGGTCCTCTACAAAGATTGTTCAAATTATGACCCTGGACAGAAAATGGCCCCGCCCAAGGGCTTATCAGTTTTTCATAGGAAAATCTTTAAAAATCTTTTTGTCTGAAACTGTTAGGCCTATACGTTTGATATTTGGAATGTAGCATGATGTAATGGTTCTCTACAAAGATTGTTCAAATTATGACCCCCGGGCCAAAAATGGCCCCGCCCAAGGGCTTATCGGTTTTTCATAGGAAAATCTTTAAAAATCTTCTTCTCTGAAACTGTAAGGCCTGGACCTTTGATATTAGGCATTTAGCATGGTCTAATGGTCCTCTACAAAGATTGTTCAAATTATGACCCTGGACAGAAAATGGCCCCGCCCAAGGGCTTATCAGTTTTTCATAAGAAAATCTTTAAAAATCTTTTTGTCTGAAACTGTTAGTCCTATATGTTTGATATTTGGAATGTAGCATGATGTAATGGTTCTCTACAAAGATTGTTCAAATTATGACCCATGGGCCAAAAATGGCCCGCCCAAGGGCTTATCAGTTTTTCAAAGGAAAATCTTTAAAAATCTTCTGAAACTGTAAGGCCTAGACCTTTGTTGTTTGGTATGTTACATGATCTAATGGTCCTATACAAATATGTAGCTTGGCTTGTGGTCCTCTGCCAACAATGTTCAACTTTCGACCCTGGCCTCTGGGTAAAACTTGGCCCTGCCTCGGGGCTTATCAGTTTTTCATGGGGAAAATATGAAATATTATTTTTCTCTGAAACCATTAGGCTTAGACCTTTAATTAATGGCATCCTGCTTTGCCTTGTGGTTTTCTACCAATGTTGTACAAATGATGACTTCTTGGTCAAAAATGGCCACGCCCCTTGGGTTATCTCAGGTGAGCGCTTCAGGGCCTCATGGCCCTCTTGTTATTCTACATTTACCCTTTGCTCAATATATAAAGCCTTTCTATACCTTTGCAAACAGAAATAGACCCAGATCAGTTGGCTCCTATAGGATCTGTCTGATTAGGGCCTATTCTGTTTGTTTGTGGAATAGTATAGATCTGAATCTACAGTTTCTGATTTTAACATGATGTCATGATCTCTTTAATCATTTCTTTCATGTTATTCTGGAGTAAAGAGTTAAGCAGCCAACTACTTTTATGGACACATATGTTTATCCATTCAGTTGTTGTTTTAACCCTTACAATGCTGAATTTTCTAATGGACTATTCCTAAGTTGAAACCGGTCTAGCTTATGGTAAATATTTAGGGATTTTTCTAAAGAAAAAAGTGTAATATGACAAACAGTGCAGACCCTGATGAGAGGGCTCCTATAGGAGCCCTCTCATCTGGGTCTACACTGTTTGCATAGGACATTAGTGACTCGTGTCCCGCACTGTAAGGATTAATATATATATATACAGTGCTCCCTCTCTACAACGACACCCTTTGGGATACGAAGATTGTATGTGTTGTTCAGAGGGAGTTGTTATAGGGAGGGAAAATCAAACATAATTAGCTTGTTTGCAGATCCGCAGATCAGGTGTATTTCGAGAACTAAAACCATTATGCCTCAATCAAACCCTATGTTGTGAACACTCTTTAGAATCGTCACAAAGTGACGATTCTAAAGAGTGGTCACAACATAGGGTTTGATAGAGGCATAAAGAAAATACGATGGAAAAAAGTTGTTTCTGGAGCCTTGTTGTTTCGGAAACAGTGACATGCTTTGTTGTAAGGAGGGGATCGTTATTGAGAGGGTCGTTGTAGGGAGGGAGCACTGTAGTGAGATTCTAGTGTGCATTTTAACATTTGTACATGTTTGGTATAAAAACTGCTACACACACTGTATAACAAGATTTGTTCTGTATTGGTTGTTCTACACTATACATGTATATCAATGTGGGTTCTGTATTGGTGGTTCCACACTGTATAACAAGATTGGTTCTGTATTGGTGGTTCCACACTGTATATCAAGGATGGTTCTGTATTGGTGGTTCCACACTGTATAACAATATTGGTCCACACTGTATAACAAGATTGGTTCTGTATTGATTGTTCCATGCTGTATATCAACGTTGGTTCTGTATTGGTTGTTCCACACTGTATAACAAGATTGGTTCTGTATTGGTTTTTCCACACTGTATATAAAGGTGGGTTCTGTATTGGTGGTTCCACACTGTATAACAATATTGGTCCATGCTGTATAACAAGATTGGTTCTGTATTTGTTGTTCCATGCTGTATAACAAGATTGGTTCTGTATTGGTTGTTCCACACTGTATAACAAGATTGGTTCTGTATTGGTGGTTCCACACTGAATATAAAGGTGGGTTCTGTATTGGTGGTTCCACACTGTATAACAATATTGGTCCACACTGTATAACAAGATTGGTTCTGTATTTGTTGTTCCATGCTGTATAACACTATTGGTTCTGTATTGGTTTTTCCACACTGTATAACAACAAGATTGGTTCTGTATTGGTTGTTCCACACTGTATAGCAACAAGATTGGTTCTGTATTGGTGGTTCCACACTGTATTACACGATTGGTTCTGTATTGGTTGTTCCACACTGTATAACAACAAGATTGGTTCTGTATTGGTGGTTCCACACTGTATAACATGATTGGTTCTGTATTGATTGTTCCACACTGTATAACAACAAGATTGGTTCTGTATTGGTGGTTCCACACTGTATAACACGATTGGTTCTGTATTGATTGTTCCAGACTGTATAACAACAAGAATGGTTCTGTATTGGTGGTTCCACACTGTATATCAAGGTATGTTTTGTATTGGTGGTTCCACACTATATCAAGGTTGGTTCTGTACTGGTGGTTCCACACTATATCAAGGTTGGTTCTGTACTGGTTGTTCCACACTGTATATCAAGGTTGGTTCTGTATTGGTGGTTCTTTTGGGCTGGCACAGCTTCTAGTGTGTCATTTCTCATGATGCAGTGCCAGTGTTATTCTCTGCTATGTATGAAATTACACTTTTTAGAATTTCAGAGAATGTTCTGAACTTCTCTCCCATTTCTTTTTGAAGAGACAGTCAAAGTATCAACAATTGGATCCTTATCGTCTGTATCATCTGCATGATCTAAACTGCTTACAACGGTAGTCCTGGAAAAAAAAGATTCACTCGTAACATGCTAAAGAAAAGATGTGCAACTTCAATGTGTTTGTTTCTGAAATTTTTGTATGACACCTCATCTTGCGATATTTTGAGATTAACCTATTAACTCATGAGTATTCATTAAGGAATACTTACTGTACAGGTATTAATTGGCTGGATTTTATAATGGCATATCAACAAGAGAATTATTTTACCATAGCACAAAGTGTAGAATCAGATCTGTATCATTTCATTAACAAACATGCCTGACACTGATCAGAAAGCTTTTACAGGAGCCTTCTGACATGGGTCTGCTCTGTTTGAAAAGGTGTCTATATGTTGGAAAGGGTTAATAGTTGATCTGTAGAAGCAGAACTCTTCCATGTAGCTACTTAATACTGTTTCTTCATAAAGAATGTGAAAATTGATGGATGGATGACTTTTGTAGAATTTGTTGTTGTTTATAATGGTTGTATGATGTTTTTGCTCATATGTATTGTGCAGGTTTTGAGATCCCGGACCGTGATGCAGAGAGACTCCTGTCTCCTGCAGATATAGTACAATACGTTTGTGATAAGGAGGATGTGTATGACTGAATGAGCCAGTTATAGATAACATTAATTATGTGTAAGTATATACTCGGAGTAAATGGCAGTAATTAGAGGGGAATCAGCTTTGGGACATATGCGCACATTATAAAATAAAATAAACCGCAGCATTTGAACTGTCAGGGTTTGTGCTGTATGTATAAGAAAACAACTTTAGCTGCTGATGAGCGATGCAAGTGCAGACCCTGATCAAATAAGTATTTCTGCTTTGGATCTACAAATTTCAAATGATTGAGTAGCCTTTTGCTATGGCCCAGCACTGACATTAAAAGAATCCGTTTTGACAACATATTAGCTTAACCCCTTACCCCATAGATATGCCTTTTAATGTCTTTGCAAACAGAAAGAGTTCCTGTGGGAGCCATCTGATCAGAGTGCTCTGTTTGCTGATGGAATTTTCATAGATCTGGTTCTAAAGCTTTTAACCAGGACCAAAATTTCATATGCTGTTATTTAGTTACTGGATAATAACAAACAGTGCTAAAATCCTATCCAGAGCTGTATATAAGAGTATTCAGGTAATTTTCGTAAACTGTTTCTTAGCCAAAGCTTGTCTTCTTCATACTCAGAATTGCCTCAGATAGTGTTTGGCTGAGAGATTTTGATAGATTAGTATGTGGTATAAAGGGCTATTAATGTGTAATCAAAACTTATTCTTTTAATGAGCTTGGCCAAAGGGAGAAGACCCAGATTAGACCACCCTTGTAGGAGCCATCTGATTAGGGTCTGCTCTATTTGTTTATGGTATAATATATATGCTAATAGAACTACAGTAAAACCCCTCTGAACCAGGTTTCTAGTAGAGAAGAATTTAAATACTTTAATGCTGGTGGCTGCTTAATACAGGGTGAAAGTTATGCAGAATGCTCCCAGAGGAGCTTTCTGCGTGACTTACAGCCTGCATGAAGCAGTCACCTGTCTCCAAGACTGATATTTATACTAAACTGAATGTCCAGTTAAGAGTGGATTTACTATATACAGATCTAATTCTACAGTTTCTGCTATGGCCAACGTATCCTGTGTTTATGTGCCGTTATAAAGAAATAGCTGATAAATATTCATAATGCCATTATTAGCTGGTCTGTTTCGAAGAAAAGTCGAGCTATTGTGATCACTGGGTCGTAGTCGTCGTCATTGTCAGCATGCAAAAATTTAATGTATAAGAGGTATCAACATGAAACTCAGGTTAGTTGATCTCATTGAGGGGAAGGCCCCTACATAAGAACCATAACTCTTGATTTAATTTTTTTTGAGTTATGGCCCTTTGCCATTTTCATTTTTTAGCTCCACTTTTTCAAAAAGTGGAGCTGTTGTCATGACCCTCTTGTCGGCGTCGGTGTCGGCTTCGGAGTTGGTTAACCTTTTTGTTAAGGTCCTTTTCTCAGAAACCATCAAACATATTTGGTTCATATTTGGTATGTATGTTTACTATCACAAGGGGAATCCATTTCACAAGGGTAGGTAACCCTAAAATTAAATTTGCTATAGTTATGCCCCTTTTTATGCCCCCATTGACGATAGTCGGGGGCATATTGTTTTTGCCCTGTCTGTTTGTCTGTCTGTCAGTTTGTCCGTTTGTCTGTTTGTCAGCAACTTTAACATTGGTAATAACTTTTGAGCCAGTACAGATAGAGACTTGATATTTGGCATGCATATGTATCTCATAAAGTCACACATTTTGAGGGGTGACATGTCAAAGTCAAGGTCATACTTCAAGGTCAGAGGTCAAATATATGGGTCAAATCACCGACTTTAACATTGGCCATACCTTTTGCACCAGTAGAGATAGAGACTTGATATTTGGCATGCTTGTGTATCTCATGAGGCTGCACATTTTGAGGGGTGACATGTCAAGGTCAAGGTCATCCTTCAGGGTCAAAGGTCAAATTGTCTGTTTCTTTGTAACTTTAACGCAACCTTAACATTGGTCTTAACTTTTGAGCCAGTACAGATAGAGACTTGATATTTGGCATGCATATGTATCTCATAAAGCCGCACATTTTGAAGGGTGACATGTCAAGGTCAAGGTCATCCTTCAAGGTCAGAGGTCAAATATATGAGGGGGCATAGTGTTTCACAAACACATCTTGTTCGACTTCGAATTTTCATTGTTGGTTAAGTTTTATGTTCAGGTCCATGTCTCAGAAACTGTCCAAGATATTTGGTTCATCTTTGGTATACATATTAACTATTACAAGGGGGACCCATTTCACAAGGGCAGGTAACCCTTAAATTAATTTTGCTGTTGTAATCTACCCTTTCTGACTTAGACTTCCACTACACTATCCAGCACTAAAGAAAGTGGAGCGTGCTGTCTGCGGACAGCTCTTGTTTAAAATTAGATGGACAAGTACCAAGTCAGACAAGCGTTGGTGCCGCATGCGGCTCTTGTTTTTACTTATACATGTACAATGTATATTCATCAGACAAAGAGTTAACAGTTCTGCAAGTGGTTCAGATAGTAAGAGGAATTATTCTCCCTGTGCAATGGTGTCTCTGTCAGGTAAAGGGTTAACCCTTTCCCTGTTGCATATTCATTAAAAACATAATGACATTGTGAATATTTATTAGCTGATCTTTTATAATGGCATATGTACACAGGATGGTTTTGGTTTGGGTAGAATCATTTGAGTCTGATCTGGGCCCTAACATGTTTGCAAATGCGTGAAAAGGTGTTTATACAAGGGAAAGGGTAAAAGTATAATCTGAGCAAGGGCCATAACTCAGACTTTTTTTCTCCAAAATTATACCCCTGTAGGGACTTGGTAATAAAATTTTAAGATGTCTGTCATTTTATAAATGTAATCAACAAGGCTCTCATATTTCATATATGAATACCTTGTCATCAGTGTTAAATTTTTGACTTATGACATTGACCTTAAAACTTTAATAATAAAGCTTCTAATGTTGGCTATTGTTTCAAAACTATTCAAGCAAATCTTATGAAACTTCACACACTTGTTCAACATCACAAATCTAAGGGACATAACTCTGTAAGGCTGTTTTTTTACAGTATTGCTCTTTTAAGATGTCTAGACAGAATAGCATTGGCACAAGCATGCAGTGTCAAATCATGTGATGAGATGGTTTTTCCTTTTCATTAGCATGTTTTTATGTAACATTGAAGCTTTTGTATTTTAACAGATTAATTTGTTTAATATATTTGGGATTACATGAATTCTTTGTATATTTATTATATTCAGAAATACATTTAGATTAATAAACCATATGATGAATAAACATGGCGATATTCAAGAGGAGGTGATTGCTGGATGCAGGACGAAAATGAAACTGAAAGCTTTTTGAGGAGTTTTCTGCATGACATTTGCCCTGCATTAAGCTACCCCAAGTTTTAGACTGATCTTGAGTACTCACTGTAGACAGGTTTTACTGTATTTAGTCTCTTCTAAGAATTTGTAAACCAGGGGTTGTGAGTTTGATCCTCACTGGAGGCTCCAAATTTAACCTAGGGGTGTTCTGGCAACTCAACACAAGGGTTGGTTTTCTTTGTCCTTATGAAGGTCTGACAGTGAAAACAGTTGACAATTGAGACCATGAAACTGTTGATAGGAGTTCTGAAAAACATTAATTCATGAATTCTGCAAGTCTTGTGTTTCCATTTCCTCATATACCATTTGGAGGAATGAACAACCTTGGTGTGAAAATTTTAGGACTTTGAATTTTTCTTCACTGTATACATGTACAAGATATAAAATTAAAGATCTTGTGTGCCCAACTCCTCAGACTAAATTCAGAGGAGTTGTTTCAAAATTTACTGAACTTTGGCTGGTTAACCCTTTCTGCCATATAAATGCATTTTCATACCTTTACAAAGGGAGGAGGCCCAGATCAGACGCTCCTGCAGGAGCCATCTGACCAGCGTCTGCTCTGTTTAATTATACAATTGTATAGATCTCAGCCTACAGTTTTTGTAAAAGCAAAAAATTCCCTAAAGTTTATTTTATAAAAATTAATATACATGTATGAAGTGACCAATTCACGAATAAATGTTCATTAGGAAAAGGTTTAACCCTTCCCCTCATATAAATGGCTTTGCACGCATTTGCAAACAGAGTAGACCCAGGTCAGACGACTCCTATAGGAGCCATCTGGTCATGGTCTGCTCTGTTAGCTTTTGACATTATATTTATCTAGATTCTACAGCTTTTGTCAAAGTAAAAGGTTTCCTTGAGAAGTTTACATTATAAAACTTCAACTAATGAATATTATTATTCATGATGTCTTTTATTTCTTACATGAATACTGAACAGGGAAAGGGTTAAACACTAAGCAACTTTCGTAGACATGCATAGTTGTTGTCAGCTGCAATTCTAAAAATACAGTTTTCTTGCTTCCCTTATAAAACTGTGTGTCAAACTATTCAGATCTAGATGAGACACTGAGTAACTCTGTGTCTCATCTGGATCCAAACTGTTTGTAAAGGTCATCACAATTAGGTCAACAGTGTTGAAAGGGTTGATAATGTGCTGTAAACCCTCTCTAAACCGGATATTAAATTTAGCAAAATTATAGGTCTTGGAAACAGGTGGCAGCTTAATGCATGGTAAAATTCATACAGAAAGCTCCTCAAAGAGCTTCTGCATGACTTTTACCCTGCATTAAGCAACCACCTGCCAAAAGGTATCTTAGTTATTCTCTACTAAAATTCTGGTTTAGACGGGTTTTACTGTGCATAGATTAATTATTAGTTTATCCATCTACATATAACAGAGTCTATTGTTTTCTTTTCAGGTGTAAAATCAGACTGTAAACCAATGGAATTGGGGAAAAATGTGAAAATCTGTGAACTTGAATATAAGCAATAGTCTAAACATTGTTTAACATTCAGTGAAATAGTGTGACTCCATCAAAATGTCACTGATCTTGTCATTTAAAGAGACGCTTTTCTTCGACTTGTTTCTTGGATCTATTGTTTAGTGGTAATCAAGAATATACTTAATACAGTTTTTGTGCTTACATATTTCCAGTATGAATATGTTACAGACTTTATAAAAATGAATAAATGTTTGTGTTTGTTTCTATTTCATTAACCTCTTTCAGAGGTCCAGAAAAGATGTGTAGATTAAAACATTTTCAAGAATAACTTCTTTATTTCTCCAATAAACCCTATGTTGTGACCACTCTTTTAGAATCGTCTCAAAGAGACGATTCTAAAGAGTGGTCACAACATAGGGTTTGGTGGAGAAATGACAATTTGAGTACATGTATGTAGTTTATCTGTTGCTCTGCTATTTTATCCACAGGTGCTAGGCGTGTGGCCATTTCACAAATACTGCTTATAAATACCTTCAAATACGTTTAGACATCATAGCTTGACATTATAAAAAAAAGAAAAAAAAATGATTTTTTTTTTTCGTATAGTATATTACTATATATAGTAATATACTATACGAAAAAAAAAAAATCATTTTTTTTTCTTTCTTTTATAATGTCAAGTTATGATGTCTAAACGTATTTGAAGGTATTTATAAGCAGTATTTGTGAAATGGCCACACGCCTAGCACCTGTGATTTTATCACAGCTAACGTATCTTGTAGCTCTTGTGTACATTAGAAATGATTGTATTCTTCATATAATTTAATAACCCCGAAAATGAAGTCTGGTGAGTATTTAGTAATTGCCTTGTTCAGTGATCTATTGGTTTTGGATTATCAATATTTGTGGGGACAAACTACTTCCACATATGACATAGCAATGAAACTTGGTGTGCTTGATGTCATGGAGTATAAATTTTTCACAGACTCTCTCGAGGCTGTATGGACATACCTGCCCTTGAACTCAGATGTTCTAGGTTACTGAAGGGTGTCTGTGAGGTGGTGGCACACACTATTTCTACAGTTTCTAAAATATTTTAATGAATCTATAGTTTGTATACACATGATCTCTATGAAATGTAAATGTGTATCACATAGTGTTTATGCCCCCCAACGGCGGGCATATAGTTATCGCATTGTCCGTCCTTCTGTCTGTCTGCCCTTCCATCCAACCGTCCGTCCATCTGTCCGTCCATCCCAAGTTTCGTGTCCCTTCTATAACTTTTTTTATCTGAATGGATTTCAAAATAACCTCGCACAACTGTTCACCACACAAAGACGATGTGTCGCATTCAACTCCCTGGTCCATCGGTCAAAGGTCAAGGTCATCCTTCAGGGTCAAAGGTCAGGGCATAAGTGTTCCACAAACACTTGTTTCAGTATATAAATTTTCATACAGAAGATATCTACCCAGCAATTTGCAATCGTGGTATTGGATGTGATTCTAATCACCTTCAATGATAGCTCTTGTTAGCTCGTCTGTTTTGAAGAAAAAAATCGAGCTATTGTGATCACTTGGTCATAGGCGTGCAAAAACTTTAATGTAGCTCATTACTTGAGGTATCATCATGAAACTTGATAGGTTAGTAGATCTCATTGAGGGGAAGGACGTCAAATAAGAACCATAACTCTTGATTTTCAAAATGTTGGAGTTGTGGCCCTTTATAGTTTTTTAAAAAAATCAATTAAGCTGGATAAGCACCAAATTAGACGAGCGTTGGGGCCACACGCGGCTCTTGTATAACAAAGCATCAGCCAGTTTGGAACATGATATATGTAATACATGGATTTTGTTGTTCAGCACCATATCTGGATGTGTGTTTACCTGTAGCCTATCAATCATATACCTCATGCATGTAAGATCTACTGACATCATGAATATTAACCCATTACCTCATAGACTATTTCTAGATACATCCTCTTTGAATAGATGTACCAAAAAGGAGCACTAACTTGAGAAAAGAAAATTTCTAGAATGTTTTAGTTTGAAACCATTGTGATAAATAGAGCTTTTGCTCCTATAGGAGTAAATGCTCTATTTATCACAATGGTTTCTTAAATTGACTTTTACAGTCGTCAATATGAGGGAATGGGTTAATGATATTTGTTTTCATAACAGCATATAAACGCAATTTTTTACCATGGCAGAAACTTAAAATCGTATTCCATTTACAAACCAGGTCTCCCTCAGTGTGAAGTTTTGGTCCTGATTTTGTATCTCCCAATATGTTCTATATATTTAAAACTCTCTCGCAGCTAAATACAGAGAGAATTCAGCCGGGCGAGGAAGACTATTTCTCCCAAAATTGCTGTCTAGCCTGAGCCCTGCAAACCGAGCAGACCCAGACCAGATGGTTGCAGGAGCCGTCTTATCTGGATCCACTCTGTTTTGAAAAGGCACATCTATCTAGTAAACGGCTACATGTCTGAACCACAACCAGAGCTCCTGTTAAGGGCAATATCCAATACATGTACACTATTCGTATTTCTCCACACACCCCATAATGTGGCTACTCATTAGAAATGCTTCTGTAGTACAGTGTACTTTTACAAGCCCTCCTTAGCCAACAGAAAGGAGTTGTCTTATCTGGGTCTACTCTGTTTATATATCGTATACCTGATGCTGCATTGACAGTATATTTTCTTATAGAAGTACAATAATCAATACTCATATTTGTTTCTGATTAATATTTATAATAGACCGAGTCTTATAAATATGCGGGGAAAGGATTAACACTCTTTGCACACTAGCAATGAATTGTTGACAACCTTATGCAAACAGGATCCAGATTAGCATCGCTATGTACAGCAAAACCCCTCTAAACCGGATGTTAAATTTAGTATAAATATTGGTCTTGGAGACTGGTGGCAGCTTAATGCAGGGTGAAAGTCATGGAGAAAACTCCTATAGGAGCTTTCTGCGTGGCTTTCACCCTGCATTAAGCAGCCACCTGCCTTAACCCATTCCCTTATATTGACGACTTTTGACGACTCTGTAAAAGTCACTCTGTGAAACCATTGTGATAAATAGACAGGAGCAAATGCTCTATTTATCACAATGGTTTCAAACTACAAAAAATTAAATTTTTCTTTTCTCTAGTTAATGCTCCTTTTCGGTAAATTTATTCAAAGTGGTTGGATCTAAAAATAGCCTATGAGGTAATAGGTTAAAGTATCTTAATTCTTCTCTCTATTTGAATTCCAGTTTAGAGGAATTTTACTGTATCATCTGGATTCAAGCTGACATTACATATGAGAATGCAAAGAGCTAAGATTACCACACGGTCCGCACCTGTGATTTTGGTAGAGAAATGAAAAATAAACGTTTTGCTGACCACTTATCTAGAGCCATGCATAAACATGGCTCCTTGTCCCTTTCCATGTTCAACATCCTTGTAAGAAATTATGCCATAAAAAACCACCATGAATACTTATTAGCTTTTATAATGGTATATGTACACATGGGTTTTGTTCTAATATTGGTAGAAACTGCAAAGTCAGGGTCCATGTTTATAAAACTTTTAGTTGAGTCTGAGTTCGTTCTCAAGTTTTTGACTGGTCAGATTTGAGCCTTTGGCTCAAATCTGACCAATCAAAAGCTTGAGAACTCAAATCTGACCAATCAAAAGCTTGAGAACGAACTCAGACTCAACTAAAAAGCTTTATAAGCATGGACCCAGATCTATTATATTACAAAGCAAACAGAGCAGACCCTGATCAAACGGTTCCTACTATGTTTGCAAAAGCGTGAAAAAGTGTTTATATGAAAAGAGTTAACCGAGTTCCTTATCATGCAGTAAAATTGATGTCTGCTAAAATTGGGTTATTTTGTTTTATTTTCGATTCGTTCCAAGCTTTTGAGAAACTTTTGACCGACTTTCAAACATCATTGACCCTGAAGGAAACGTCGATTTACTTGACATCTCATCCAGATCTAAACTGTTGTCCAATTGAGTCATGATCGACAGAATATGTGTTAATGATGTGTAAAAGAAATGAAATGATCAGAAAAATTAAAGTCACCAGTCAAAATTAACTTAACCCTCAACTACATAAATACGCCTTTGCAAACAGAGAAGACCCTGATCAGGGTCTGCTCTGTTTGCTCATTAAATTATAACAGATCTGACTATAGCTTCTACCAGCACCAAACAAGTATGTGCACATATACCAATATAAAAGATCAGCTAATAAATACTGCTGTTGTCATTGTTTTTATATGAATACAGCAGAACCCCACTAAACCGGAATTCTAGAACAGAAGAATGTAGATACCTTATGCAGGTAGCTGCTTAATGCAGGGTGAAAGTCATGCAGAAAGCTCCTAGGAGCTTTCTGCAAGACTTTCATCCTGCATTAAGCTGCCACCTGTCTCCAAGATCGATATTTATACTAAATTGAACGTCCGGTTTAGAGAGGTTTTACTGTATTCATGGAGTTAATGGTAAACCGTCGGCACTTTAGCGGCGACTTTGCGATAATCATAAACAGTTTGGATCCAGATGAGACGTGGAGTAACTCGACATGTCATCAGGATCAAATCTGTGTGTCACTCCGTCACTGTGTATTTTTTAAGAAATTGAAGAAAATTGCACTTTTAGATTTGAAGCAGACAACAATATTTGCAGACGACAATTACTCGGGTGCAGAAGGTTAATCTTATCAACATTTTATAGAAATTAAATGGTAAAGGTAAATATCTGAATGTCATGCATAGTTTTGTAACGAATTTTATGTCAATAGTGTGGGTGATCTTTCTAAGAAGAACACAAAACTAGTAAACAAGTTGTCTTGAAATCTAATTCGTATGCTGGCCCCCGCATGCAGAAGCTGTCGGTTAATGCAATAAAACTTCGAAGCTTTGGTTTTACTGTAATATTTCAGTACAACATATGCATGTTACGCAACAATGAAGGAGGCGTGTGAAATTTCGAGGTCTATCACGCTGTTTTCGGTTCCACCGAACACTGTTTATTGTTTGTCTCCCCCCCCCCCCACACACACACACACACACCCACACACACACACACACACACGCGCGCGCGCGCGCGCACACCAGCACAACGTTTGAAACACTTTGGTGTTGCACTTGTCAGCGTGACCTGGAAATCTTGTGTGTCGAGCGTTTCTTTGGTCAGATTTGTTTCAAACTTTAAAAAACTGTCCTTTATATAAACGCCTTTTCAAACGCCTTTTCTCGCCTTTGCAATCAGAGTAGACCCATTATCTGGGTTTGCTCTGTTTGCTTATGAAATTATAAAAGAGCTGAAACTACAGTTTCTACCAACACGAAATACTGTGTACATATGCCATTATCAAACACAGGGAAATCAACAGGGAAATGGTTAAAAGATAAACAAACCGTATGTACAAATACGTATTACATGTAATTAATTTAATCCTCTAGCTAACTAATATTCATGCAAAAAATTCATGACATATAATGTTTGACCACGGTAGAAACTATAATTAGATCTATACGTGTGTATCATTCCACAAGCAACGACCGTCTAATTTGGATCTGCTCTGTTGCCAATGGTGCCAACCCTTTTCCTGGTGAATAACCATGTAAGAAACAATGACATCATAACTATGTATTAGCTGATATTTTATAATGGTGTATAAACATTATAATGGACACGGCCCATCCGGTCTTAACCCTTTCGCTGTCAATGCCGGATCTGTGATTACCTATGCAAACAGTTTGGATCCAGATGAGACGCCGAGTAACTCGGCGTCTCATCAGGATCCAAACTGTTTGTTACTGTTACTATGTTTTTGAAACAAAAAAGAAGAATATCAAAAAAATAATAATTTGTTGCAGGCGACAAAGTTAGCAGACGACAGACTTTGGCAGCGAAAGGGTTAATTATGTCATAATCAAACAGCAAGCGACTGCTACAGGAGCTGTCTGGCTTGAGTATACTCTATAAAAGCATTAATCCCTTTCCTGTTGAATGTTCGTGTAAGAAATAATAACATCAAAACTATTTATTTGATGAATATGTGCACGTTATTCTTTTCGTATTGGTAGACACTGTATAGTCAGATTGGTTATAATTTCATAAACAGACCCTGATCATACGGCTCCTACAGGAGCCTCTGATATGGGTCTACTCTGATTGCAAAGGCGTGAAAAATCGTTTATATGACGGAAAAGATTACAATACATCTCAAAAGCGGTAAAGGGTTTCATTTGTCAGAATTACAATAGAACCCGTCTTAAGCGCAATTAAAATGAAGTCTAAATATGGGTCTGTGAGGCAGGTGGTAGCTTAATGCAGACCAAGCCTGATGACTTTTGCCCTGCATTAAGCAGACATGTACTTTTTTTAAGACTCCATCATGTGTTCAATAAATGATTGGCCGCTTAACACTTTCCCTTATATAAAAAGTGTTTTCACGCATTTGCAAACAGAGTAGACCCAGATCAGACGGCTCCTATAGGAGCCGTCTGATCAGGGTCTGCTCTGTTTACTAATGGAATTTTGATAAATCTGTTTCTTTACCTTCCAAAAAGGCTACAATGTCCCACCTTCCATATTCCATTGTAACTATTTTGTCCATGAATATTCAGGTATTGAAATTTGGACTAAATATAGAGCAGGGAAAGGGTTAAGATAGGATCTACTGTATGATATTTCCATACATAGGATAGTATAGGAAAACTCTGTCAACTGACTCAAATGGCCGACCTTCGTACGCAGATGTGCATAAGGAAAGCGGTCATATTTGACATGCATGTACATCCTTCCTGGCACAAGGCTCCATGATCAGCTACTAGGGTAGTTGTAAAGTAAAGTACATTTGTACCTAGTTATAGTCTACTTTCAGTCCGAATGACCGCTCAGCCGACTGTACATTTACTCCCCTGGTCATTGAGTCATTGGCCTACAATATTGAGCACTGCTAACATATGGCGCAATCATGCAGCCGCAGTACCGGCGAGTGACCCTCCCAGGTACCCATTTTAACCCCTGAGTGGAGAGGATCTGCGGGTGGGAGCCTGAAATTTCCGGGAGGGACCGGGATTTGAACCCCGGACCTCCGGACTGATAGTCAAGCGCGTTACCACTAGACCACCGCCACCTATAAAGTTGTAGTTGTGTCAGTGGTTCAACATTAGCAAATTGCTCAATTCTCTTAAAGTACCGGGTCACTTTCAACCAAACCTCACAGAAGTTATCGTTGAGTAGACATTTGCCCTGTCTGTTTGTCTGTCTGTCAGTTTGTCCGTTTGTCTGTTTGTCAGCAACTTTAACATTGGTAATAACTTTTGAGCCAGTACAGATAGAGACTTGATATTTGGCATGCATATGTATCTCATAAAGTCACACATTTTGAGGGGTGACATGTCAAAGTCAAGGTCATACTTCAAGGTCAGAGGTCAAATATATGGGTCAAATCACCGACTTTAACATTGGCCATACCTTTTGCACCAGTAGAGATAGAGACTTGATATTTGGCATGCTTGTGTATCTCATGAGGCTGCACATTTTGAGGGGTGACATGTCAAGGTCAAGGTCATCCTTCAGGGTCAAAGGTCAAATTGTCTGTTTCTTTGTAACTTTAACGCAACCTTAACATTGGTCTTAACTTTTGAGCCAGTACAGATAGAGACTTGATATTTGGCATGCATATGTATCTCATAAAGCCGCACATTTTGAAGGGTGACATGTCAAGGTCAAGGTCATCCTTCAAGGTCAGAGGTCAAATATATGAGGGGGCATAGTGTTTCACAAACACATCTTGTTCGACTTCGAATTTTCATTGTTGGTTAAGTTTTATGTTCAGGTCCATGTCTCAGAAACTGTCCAAGATATTTGGTTCATCTTTGGTATACATATTAACTATTACAAGGGGGACCCATTTCACAAGGGCAGGTAACCCTTAAATTAATTTTGCTGTTGTAATCTACCCTTTCTGACTTAGACTTCCACTACACTATCCAGCACTAAAGAAAGTGGAGCGTGCTGTCTGCGGACAGCTCTTGTTTAAAATTAGATGGACAAGTACCAAGTCAGACAAGCGTTGGTGCCGCATGCGGCTCTTGTTTTTACTTATACATGTACAATGTATATTCATCAGACAAAGAGTTAACAGTTCTGCAAGTGGTTCAGATAGTAAGAGGAATTATTCTCCCTGTGCAATGGTGTCTCTGTCAGGTAAAGGGTTAACCCTTTCCCTGTTGCATATTCATTAAAAACATAATGACATTGTGAATATTTATTAGCTGATCTTTTATAATGGCATATGTACACAGGATGGTTTTGGTTTGGGTAGAATCATTTGAGTCTGATCTGGGCCCTAACATGTTTGCAAATGCGTGAAAAGGTGTTTATACAAGGGAAAGGGTAAAAGTATAATCTGAGCAAGGGCCATAACTCAGACTTTTTTTCTCCAAAATTATACCCCTGTAGGGACTTGGTAATAAAATTTTAAGATGTCTGTCATTTTATAAATGTAATCAACAAGGCTCTCATATTTCATATATGAATACCTTGTCATCAGTGTTAAATTTTTGACTTATGACATTGACCTTAAAACTTTAATAATAAAGCTTCTAATGTTGGCTATTGTTTCAAAACTATTCAAGCAAATCTTATGAAACTTCACACACTTGTTCAACATCACAAATCTAAGGGACATAACTCTGTAAGGCTGTTTTTTTACAGTATTGCTCTTTTAAGATGTCTAGACAGAATAGCATTGGCACAAGCATGCAGTGTCAAATCATGTGATGAGATGGTTTTTCCTTTTCATTAGCATGTTTTTATGTAACATTGAAGCTTTTGTATTTTAACAGATTAATTTGTTTAATATATTTGGGATTACATGAATTCTTTGTATCTTTATTATATTCAGAAATACATTTAGATTAATAAACCATATGATGAATAAACATGGAGATATTCAAGAGGAGGTGATTGCTGGATGCAGGACGAAAATGAAACTGAAAGCTTTTTGAGGAGTTTTCTGCATGACATTTGCCCTGCATTAAGCTACCCCAAGTTTTAGACTGATCTTGAGTACTCACTGTAGACAGGTTTTACTGTATTTAGTCTCTTCTAAGAATTTGTAAACCAGGGGTTGTGAGTTTGATCCTCACTGGAGGCTCCAAATTTAACCTAGGGGTGTTCTGGCAACTCAACACAAGGGTTGGTTTTCTTTGTCCTTATGAAGGTCTGACAGTGAAAACAGTTGACAATTGAGACCATGAAACTGTTGATAGGAGTTCTGAAAAACATTAATTCATGAATTCTGCAAGTCTTGTGTTTCCATTTCCTCATATACCATTTGGAGGAATGAACAACCTTGGTGTGAAAATTTTAGGACTTTGAATTTTTCTTCACTGTATACATGTACAAGATATAAAATTAAAGATCTTGTGTGCCCAACTCCTCAGACTAAATTCAGAGGAGTTGTTTCAAAATTTACTGAACTTTGGCTGGTTAACCCTTTCTGCCATATAAATGCATTTTCATACCTTTACAAAGGGAGGAGGCCCAGATCAGACGCTCCTGCAGGAGCCATCTGACCAGCGTCTGCTCTGTTTAATTATACAATTGTATAGATCTCAGCCTACAGTTTTTGTAAAAGCAAAAAATTCCCTAAAGTTTATTTTATAAAAATTAATATACATGTATGAAGTGACCAATTCACGAATAAATGTTCATTAGGAAAAGGTTTAACCCTTCCCCTCATATAAATGGCTTTGCACGCATTTGCAAACAGAGTAGACCCAGGTCAGACGACTCCTATAGGAGCCATCTGGTCATGGTCTGCTCTGTTAGCTTTTGACATTATATTTATCTAGATTCTACAGCTTTTGTCAAAGTAAAAGGTTTCCTTGAGAAGTTTACATTATAAAACTTCAACTAATGAATATTATTATTCATGATGTCTTTTATTTCTTACATGAATACTGAACAGGGAAAGGGTTAAACACTAAGCAACTTTCGTAGACATGCATAGTTGTTGTCAGCTGCAATTCTAAAAATACAGTTTTCTTGCTTCCCTTATAAAACTGTGTGTCAAACTATTCAGATCTAGATGAGACACTGAGTAACTCTGTGTCTCATCTGGATCCAAACTGTTTGTAAAGGTCATCACAATTAGGTCAACAGTGTTGAAAGGGTTGATAATGTGCTGTAAACCCTCTCTAAACCGGATATTAAATTTAGCAAAATTATAGGTCTTGGAAACAGGTGGCAGCTTAATGCATGGTAAAATTCATACAGAAAGCTCCTCAAAGAGCTTCTGCATGACTTTTACCCTGCATTAAGCAACCACCTGCCAAAAGGTATCTTAGTTATTCTCTACTAAAATTCTGGTTTAGACGGGTTTTACTGTGCATAGATTAATTATTAGTTTATCCATCTACATATAACAGAGTCTATTGTTTTCTTTTCAGGTGTAAAATCAGACTGTAAACCAATGGAATTGGGGAAAAATGTGAAAATCTGTGAACTTGAATATAAGCAATAGTCTAAACATTGTTTAACATTCAGTGAAATAGTGTGACTCCATCAAAATGTCACTGATCTTGTCATTTAAAGAGACGCTTTTCTTCGACTTGTTTCTTGGATCTATTGTTTAGTGGTAATCAAGAATATACTTAATACAGTTTTTGTGCTTACATATTTCCAGTATGAATATGTTACAGACTTTATAAAAATGAATAAATGTTTGTGTTTGTTTCTATTTCATTAACCTCTTTCAGAGGTCCAGAAAAGATGTGTAGATTAAAACATTTTCAAGAATAACTTCTTTATTTCTCCAATAAACCCTATGTTGTGACCACTCTTTTAGAATCGTCTCAAAGAGACGATTCTAAAGAGTGGTCACAACATAGGGTTTGGTGGAGAAATGACAATTTGAGTACATGTATGTAGTTTATCTGTTGCTCTGCTATTTTATCCACAGGTGCTAGGCGTGTGGCCATTTCACAAATACTGCTTATAAATACCTTCAAATACGTTTAGACATCATAGCTTGACATTATAAAAAAAAGAAAAAAAAATGATTTTTTTTTTTCGTATAGTATATTACTATATATAGTAATATACTATACGAAAAAAAAAAAATCATTTTTTTTTCTTTCTTTTATAATGTCAAGTTATGATGTCTAAACGTATTTGAAGGTATTTATAAGCAGTATTTGTGAAATGGCCACACGCCTAGCACCTGTGATTTTATCACAGCTAACGTATCTTGTAGCTCTTGTGTACATTAGAAATGATTGTATTCTTCATATAATTTAATAACCCCGAAAATGAAGTCTGGTGAGTATTTAGTAATTGCCTTGTTCAGTGATCTATTGGTTTTGGATTATCAATATTTGTGGGGACAAACTACTTCCACATATGACATAGCAATGAAACTTGGTGTGCTTGATGTCATGGAGTATAAATTTTTCACAGACTCTCTCGAGGCTGTATGGACATACCTGCCCTTGAACTCAGATGTTCTAGGTTACTGAAGGGTGTCTGTGAGGTGGTGGCACACACTATTTCTACAGTTTCTAAAATATTTTAATGAATCTATAGTTTGTATACACATGATCTCTATGAAATGTAAATGTGTATCACATAGTGTTTATGCCCCCCAACGGCGGGCATATAGTTATCGCATTGTCCGTCCTTCTGTCTGTCTGCCCTTCCATCCAACCGTCCGTCCATCTGTCCGTCCATCCCAAGTTTCGTGTCCCTTCTATAACTTTTTTTATCTGAATGGATTTCAAAATAACCTCGCACAACTGTTCACCACACAAAGACGATGTGTCGCATTCAACTCCCTGGTCCATCGGTCAAAGGTCAAGGTCATCCTTCAGGGTCAAAGGTCAGGGCATAAGTGTTCCACAAACACTTGTTTCAGTATATAAATTTTCATACAGAAGATATCTACCCAGCAATTTGCAATCGTGGTATTGGATGTGATTCTAATCACCTTCAATGATAGCTCTTGTTAGCTCGTCTGTTTTGAAGAAAAAAATCGAGCTATTGTGATCACTTGGTCATAGGCGTGCAAAAACTTTAATGTAGCTCATTACTCGAGGTATCATCATGAAACTTGATAGGTTAGTAGATCTCATTGAGGGGAAGGACGTCAAATAAGAACCATAACTCTTGATTTTCAAAATGTTGGAGTTGTGGCCCTTTATAGTTTTTTAAAAAAATCAATTAAGCTGGATAAGCACCAAATTAGACGAGCGTTGGGGCCACACGCGGCTCTTGTATAACAAAGCATCAGCCAGTTTGGAACATGATATATGTAATACATGGATTTTGTTGTTCAGCACCATATCTGGATGTGTGTTTACCTGTAGCCTATCAATCATATACCTCATGCATGTAAGATCTACTGACATCATGAATATTAACCCATTACCTCATAGACTATTTCTAGATACATCCTCTTTGAATAGATGTACCAAAAAGGAGCACTAACTTGAGAAAAGAAAATTTCTAGAATGTTTTAGTTTGAAACCATTGTGATAAATAGAGCTTTTGCTCCTATAGGAGTAAATGCTCTATTTATCACAATGGTTTCTTAAATTGACTTTTACAGTCGTCAATATGAGGGAATGGGTTAATGATATTTGTTTTCATAACAGCATATAAACGCAATTTTTTACCATGGCAGAAACTTAAAATCGTATTCCATTTACAAACCAGGTCTCCCTCAGTGTGAAGTTTTGGTCCTGATTTTGTATCTCCCAATATGTTCTATATATTTAAAACTCTCTCGCAGCTAAATACAGAGAGAATTCAGCCGGGCGAGGAAGACTATTTCTCCCAAAATTGCTGTCTAGCCTGAGCCCTGCAAACCGAGCAGACCCAGACCAGATGGTTGCAGGAGCCGTCTTATCTGGATCCACTCTGTTTTGAAAAGGCACATCTATCTAGTAAACGGCTACATGTCTGAACCACAACCAGAGCTCCTGTTAAGGGCAATATCCAATACATGTACACTATTCGTATTTCTCCACACACCCCATAATGTGGCTACTCATTAGAAATGCTTCTGTAGTACAGTGTACTTTTACAAGCCCTCCTTAGCCAACAGAAAGGAGTTGTCTTATCTGGGTCTACTCTGTTTATATATCGTATACCTGATGCTGCATTGACAGTATATTTTCTTATAGAAGTACAATAATCAATACTCATATTTGTTTCTGATTAATATTTATAATAGACCGAGTCTTATAAATATGCGGGGAAAGGATTAACACTCTTTGCACACTAGCAATGAATTGTTGACAACCTTATGCAAACAGGATCCAGATTAGCATCGCTATGTACAGCAAAACCCCTCTAAACCGGATGTTAAATTTAGTATAAATATTGGTCTTGGAGACTGGTGGCAGCTTAATGCAGGGTGAAAGTCATGGAGAAAACTCCTATAGGAGCTTTCTGCGTGGCTTTCACCCTGCATTAAGCAGCCACCTGCCTTAACCCATTCCCTTATATTGACGACTTTTGACGACTCTGTAAAAGTCACTCTGTGAAACCATTGTGATAAATAGACAGGAGCAAATGCTCTATTTATCACAATGGTTTCAAACTACAAAAAATTAAATTTTTCTTTTCTCTAGTTAATGCTCCTTTTCGGTAAATTTATTCAAAGTGGTTGGATCTAAAAATAGCCTATGAGGTAATAGGTTAAAGTATCTTAATTCTTCTCTCTATTTGAATTCCAGTTTAGAGGAATTTTACTGTATCATCTGGATTCAAGCTGACATTACATATGAGAATGCAAAGAGCTAAGATTACCACACGGTCCGCACCTGTGATTTTGGTAGAGAAATGAAAAATAAACGTTTTGCTGACTACTTATCTAGAGCCATGCATAAACATGGCTCCTTGTCCCTTTCCATGTTCAACATCCTTGTAAGAAATTATGCCATAAAAAACCACCATGAATACTTATTAGCTTTTATAATGGTATATGTACACATGGGTTTTGTTCTAATATTGGTAGAAACTGCAAAGTCAGGGTCCATGTTTATAAAACTTTTAGTTGAGTCTGAGTTCGTTCTCAAGTTTTTGACTGGTCAGATTTGAGCCTTTGGCTCAAATCTGACCAATCAAAAGCTTGAGAACTCAAATCTGACCAATCAAAAGCTTGAGAACGAACTCAGACTCAACTAAAAAGCTTTATAAGCATGGACCCAGATCTATTATATTACAAAGCAAACAGAGCAGACCCTGATCAAACGGTTCCTACTATGTTTGCAAAAGCGTGAAAAAGTGTTTATATGAAAAGAGTTAACCGAGTTCCTTATCATGCAGTAAAATTGATGTCTGCTAAAATTGGGTTATTTTGTTTTATTTTCGATTCGTTCCAAGCTTTTGAGAAACTTTTGACCGACTTTCAAACATCATTGACCCTGAAGGAAACGTCGATTTACTTGACATCTCATCCAGATCTAAACTGTTGTCCAATTGAGTCATGATCGACAGAATATGTGTTAATGATGTGTAAAAGAAATGAAATGATCAGAAAAATTAAAGTCACCAGTCAAAATTAACTTAACCCTCAACTACATAAATACGCCTTTGCAAACAGAGAAGACCCTGATCAGGGTCTGCTCTGTTTGCTCATTAAATTATAACAGATCTGACTATAGCTTCTACCAGCACCAAACAAGTATGTGCACATATACCAATATAAAAGATCAGCTAATAAATACTGCTGTTGTCATTGTTTTTATATGAATACAGCAGAACCCCACTAAACCGGAATTCTAGAACAGAAGAATGTAGATACCTTATGCAGGTAGCTGCTTAATGCAGGGTGAAAGTCATGCAGAAAGCTCCTAGGAGCTTTCTGCAAGACTTTCATCCTGCATTAAGCTGCCACCTGTCTCCAAGATCGATATTTATACTAAATTGAACGTCCGGTTTAGAGAGGTTTTACTGTATTCATGGAGTTAATGGTAAACCGTCGGCACTTTAGCGGCGACTTTGCGATAATCATAAACAGTTTGGATCCAGATGAGACGTGGAGTAACTCGACATGTCATCAGGATCAAATCTGTGTGTCACTCCGTCACTGTGTATTTTTTAAGAAATTGAAGAAAATTGCACTTTTAGATTTGAAGCAGACAACAATATTTGCAGACGACAATTACTCGGGTGCAGAAGGTTAATCTTATCAACATTTTATAGAAATTAAATGGTAAAGGTAAATATCTGAATGTCATGCATAGTTTTGTAACGAATTTTATGTCAATAGTGTGGGTGATCTTTCTAAGAAGAACACAAAACTAGTAAACAAGTTGTCTTGAAATCTAATTCGTATGCTGGCCCCCGCATGCAGAAGCTGTCGGTTAATGCAATAAAACTTCGAAGCTTTGGTTTTACTGTAATATTTCAGTACAACATATGCATGTTACGCAACAATGAAGGAGGCGTGTGAAATTTCGAGGTCTATCACGCTGTTTTCGGTTCCACCGAACACTGTTTATTGTTTGTCTCCCCCCCCCCACACACACACACACACCCACACACACACACACCCACACACACACACACACACACACACGCGCGCGCGCGCGCACACCAGCACAACGTTTGAAACACTTTGATGTTGCACTTGTCAGCGTGACCTGGAAATCTTGTGTGTCGAGCGTTTCTTTGGTCAGATTTGTTTCAAACTTTAAAAAACTGTCCTTTATATAAACGCCTTTTCAAACGCCTTTTCTCGCCTTTGCAATCAGAGTAGACCCATTATCTGGGTTTGCTCTGTTTGCTTATGAAATTATAAAAGAGCTGAAACTACAGTTTCTACCAACACGAAATACTGTGTACATATGCCATTATCAAACACAGGGAAATCAACAGGGAAATGGTTAAAAGATAAACAAACCGTATGTACAAATACGTATTACATGTAATTAATTTAATCCTCTAGCTAACTAATATTCATGCAAAAAATTCATGACATATAATGTTTGACCACGGTAGAAACTATAATTAGATCTATACGTGTGTATCATTCCACAAGCAACGACCGTCTAATTTGGATCTGCTCTGTTGCCAATGGTGCCAACCCTTTTCCTGGTGAATAACCATGTAAGAAACAATGACATCATAACTATGTATTAGCTGATATTTTATAATGGTGTATAAACATTATAATGGACACGGCCCATCCGGTCTTAACCCTTTCGCTGTCAATGCCGGATCTGTGATTACCTATGCAAACAGTTTGGATCCAGATGAGACGCCGA
The DNA here is from genome assembly GCA_963576725.1 of Azorinus chamasolen. Classification (NCBI taxonomy): domain Eukaryota; kingdom Metazoa; phylum Mollusca; class Bivalvia; order Cardiida; family Solecurtidae; genus Azorinus; species Azorinus chamasolen. The sequence continues at coordinate 77,697,857 of OY755236.1, read as the reverse complement.
GTAACTCGGCGTCTCATCAGGATCCAAACTGTTTGTTACTGTTACTATGTTTTTGAAACAAAAAAGAAGAATATCAAAAAAATAATAATTTGTTGCAGGCGACAAAGTTAGCAGACGACAGACTTTGGCAGCGAAAGGGTTAATTATGTCATAATCAAACAGCAAGCGACTGCTACAGGAGCTGTCTGGCTTGAGTATACTCTATAAAAGCATTAATCCCTTTCCTGTTGAATGTTCGTGTAAGAAATAATAACATCAAAACTATTTATTTGATGAATATGTGCACGTTATTCTTTTCGTATTGGTAGACACTGTATAGTCAGATTGGTTATAATTTCATAAACAGACCCTGATCATACGGCTCCTACAGGAGCCTCTGATATGGGTCTACTCTGATTGCAAAGGCGTGAAAAATCGTTTATATGACGGAAAAGATTACAATACATCTCAAAAGCGGTAAAGGGTTTCATTTGTCAGAATTACAATAGAACCCGTCTTAAGCGCAATTAAAATGAAGTCTAAATATGGGTCTGTGAGGCAGGTGGTAGCTTAATGCAGACCAAGCCTGATGACTTTTGCCCTGCATTAAGCAGACATGTACTTTTTTTAAGACTCCATCATGTGTTCAATAAATGATTGGCCGCTTAACACTTTCCCTTATATAAAAAGTGTTTTCACGCATTTGCAAACAGAGTAGACCCAGATCAGACGGCTCCTATAGGAGCCGTCTGATCAGGGTCTGCTCTGTTTACTAATGGAATTTTGATAAATCTGTTTCTTTACCTTCCAAAAAGGCTACAATGTCCCACCTTCCATATTCCATTGTAACTATTTTGTCCATGAATATTCAGGTATTGAAATTTGGACTAAATATAGAGCAGGGAAAGGGTTAAGATAGGATCTACTGTATGATATTTCCATACATAGGATAGTAGGAAAACTCTGTCAACTGACTCAAATGGCCGACCTTCGTACGCAGATGTGCATAAGGAAAGCGGTCATATTTGACATGCATGTACATCCTTCCTGGCACAAGGCTCCATGATCAGCTACTAGGGTAGTTGTAAAGTAAAGTACATTTGTACCTAGTTATAGTCTACTTTCAGTCCGAATGACCGCTCAGCCGACTGTACATTTACTCCCCTGGTCATTGAGTCATTGGCCTACAATATTGAGCACTGCTAACATATGGCGCAATCATGCAGCCGCAGTACCGGCGAGTGACCCTCCCAGGTACCCATTTTAACCCCTGAGTGGAGAGGATCTGCGGGTGGGAGCCTGAAATTTCCGGGAGGGACCGGGATTTGAACCCCGGACCTCCGGACTGATAGTCAAGCGCGTTACCACTAGACCACCGCCACCTATAAAGTTGTAGTTGTGTCAGTGGTTCAACATTAGCAAATTGCTCAATTCTCTTAAAGTACCGGGTCACTTTCAACCAAACCTCACAGAAGTTATCGTTGAGTAGTACATGTATATTGCGGTCCTCTGTCAGATTCTTTCAAATATAGGTCATGTAGAGCAGACTCTGATCAAGCGGTGCATATAGGAGCTGTCTAGGTCTGTGGGTCTTCTCGTTTGCAAATGCGTGAAAATACGTTTCTATCAGATACGGAATTTAAAGCATAATAAATAACGGTCTTCTAAAGGGTTTTAAATGATTTAAATCTGGGCAAATTTTAAAGCGAGCAAATGAGCTTTAGGGAGAAAAGTATAGGGAAAGGCGGAATCAGAACATAGTTGTTACAATGGAAATAAGTGGCATACGGCTCGGACAGTGTGACCCTAATGGCTAGCCTATGCATACCAAAGCTTTAGATAAAGAGGGATATCTAGATAATCCCACCGTTTTGCTTCTCATTAGAATTTCCTCTCCGGTGCGATTCTCGTAAGTACCAACAAGATGGAGTTTGGCTGAGATAACAATATTATGCTGCATCGGTACGCGAATTGCACGTACAGTAAATACGGTAAATTTAGTATAAATCTTGGAGCAAGGTTTGTCAGCTTAACCCATTACACCATAGGCTATTTTTAGATCCAACCTCTTTCATTAATTCTACCAAAAAGGAGCATTTACTAGAGAAAAGGAATTTTCCAGAATTGTGTACTTTTGAAACCATTGTGATAAATAGAGCATTTGCTCCTGTGGAGCAAATGCTCTATTTATCACAATGGTTTCACAAAGTGACTTTTAGAGAAGCGTCAAAAGGCGTCTACATGCGGGAATGGGTTAAAATGCAGGGTGAAAGTCATACATAAAGCTCCTGTAGGAGCGTTCTGTGTAATTTTCACCCTGCATTAAGCAGACATCTGCCTAAAAGTATCTAAATTATTTTACTGTATAGAAATATATGCATTTAATTCTCCGCATTTCTCCACCACATCCTATCTTATTGGTACTCACTGGAATCACCTATCTGAAGCGATTCTTATAAGTATCAACAATATAAGAGTTGACTGAGAGATATTTAGATTTGGCTTTATGCTTATAAAACTTTTAGTTGAGTCTGAATTCGTTCTCAAATTTTTGATTGGTCAGATTGTAGCCTTTGGCTCAAATCTTACCAATCAAAAGCGTGAGAACGAACTCGGACTCAACTAAAAAGCGTTATAAGCATGGACCCTGGATACATTTGCATGTTTAGATCTACAGTGCTATAACTCATGTAGTATACAGTAAAACCACTCTAAACTGGACGAACAAACTGGTATCAAAACCGATCTGTAGCTTAATGCAGGGTGAAAGTATGCAGAAAGCTCCTCTGGGAGCTTTCTGCATGACATTCACCCAGCATTAAGCAACCGCCTGACTTAAAGGAAAGGACCTAAATTCTTCTTTATTAAAATTCCGGTTGAGAGGGGTTCTACTGTACACAGTACAGTTTGAACAGCACCGAACATACACCATGTAGACCTTGACACATATTATTACCCCATATCTGGTTTTTTAATTGAAAGTGCAGGCATAATATTAATATAATATTAAAAAAAATCGTGCATCATGTACAATTATTATGTAACCCTTTGCTCCGTGGATATTTCTGTCAGAAATAATAACACCGTGAATACTATTAAAATAATTGTTATACTAGCACGTGGTCACAGGCCAGGGTAGAAACTGTAAAATCATATTGTTATCATAAGCAAACAGAGCAGACCCTGATAAGACGGCTCCTATAGGAGCCGTCTGATCTGGGTCTACTCTGACAGCAAATGCGAAGAAAGACGTATTTGTGGAGTAAATGATTAAAGAAATGTATTGGAGTAAATACGATTTACAACCTGTAACTGATTTATCAACACATCTCATTGTATGCAGCACGTCACCATATTTATTCACCACAATTATTTCATGTACGTATACGACAGCTGTGACCGGTATACAGGAGCGTAGCTGAATACAAATGTAAAGTAACCTGGCAAAATACTCGATAAGTCGAGGGTGGCCAGGAAACTGGAAGAAGATGTACGCTACGTGGCTATAGGGGTCCTGGGGGCATGCTCTCACGGGAACATTTAGATTTACATTTGGAATTGTGTAGTTTTGAAAACATTGTGATAAATAGGGCATTTGCTCCTATAGGCGCAAATGCTCTGTTTATCACAATGGTTTCAAAATGTGACGTTACTGAGGCGTCAAAAGGCGTCAATATGAGGGAATGGGTTAAAGTTTACATGACAAGACAAGACGTTTATTAAAGTCGAACCCCCTAGCCTTCGATTTTTGTTCCATTTTTGCCATAATAATGTTTTTTCCTTTCATATTGATGTTACGCATGCCATTACCTAGATACAAAGAGTTTTGATCCAGACGGAACCCTATAAGTAATTCGACGTTTATCAGTATCCAAACTGTTTTTCACTGTGATTATGTTTCTTCCTAATAACAATCATGTGGACATTCCTAATAACAATCATGTGGACATTGGAAAAAACAACAATTGAGGCAGACTATCAATTTTGCAGACGACAATTGCCCAGAGCGCAGAATGTAACATCTTGCTTGCTAAGCATGTCTCGTTGGCAGACAACTTATAACTTACCCATTTATTTTAACCCTTTCCTTCATATAAACGATTTTTCACGCGTATGCAAACAGAGTAGACCCAGGCCAGACGGCTCCCGTCTGCTCAGGGTCTGCTCTGTTTGCTAATGGAATTTGATAGGTCTGTTTCTTTAGTTTCTAAAATTGCTACAAGTCCACCTTCCATATTTCATTATAACTATTTTGTCCCTGAAAATTACGTAGGTATTGAAATTTGGTATAAATATAGAACATGGAGAGGATTAAAAATGAGCATTGATAACAATAGTAACTCGGCAGGTAATTTGGATCGAAAGAGTTTGCAAACATTTCGTCTGCAGCATCTACAAAATTCATGTCAATATGAAGCATTACACAGCATATATGAAGCGACACCAAAAATCTGTTTAACGACCACCCACTTAAAGATCTCATCCTTTAGCTCGTGAATGTTTATGTAAGAAAATGCTAATCAGCTGAATATTTAGAATGGTACAGTAGAACCACTCTAATGTGACCACTTAATGGATAAACATGGGTGTCTTTATAAGCAGGTGGTTGCTTAATGCAGGGCAAAAGTAATGCAAAAAGCTCCTTTATGAGCTTTTTGTATTACTTTTGTCCTGCCTTAAGCTACCACCTGCCTCTACCACCCGGAATTATGCCTCTTTTAGGTGGTCGCATTAGAGGGGGTTTACCTGGATTGCTATGAGTTTCTATCAGGTAAAGGATTGGGACAAGTGTTAGTATAATGAAGGGCAATGGCCGCGCAAAAATATCATCTAGGGACTTGTTTGCATTACCTTTGTCCTGTATTAAGCAACCATTAACCTCCAAAATCCATAAGATTATAATATTCCTTTAGTGGTCGCCACAGGGAGGTTTTACTGCTTATTATTCTATATTATTTCATAAATGGTAACGTTTATAAATAAGATCCAAAAATTACTGTTCAAGTTTAATGAGTAACTGAACATCATTACATGAAAAACAACATTTAGACTTTTGCAAACAGTGTATATCAAATCAGTCGTTGCGTTTAAATCACGGCGTTTGGACAGAATCTATGATGTTTTTCATCCACCAGAGACTTTCTTTTTGTTAAACAGTGTATTTACTTGGGTCCCATGGTGGTGGTGATGGGTGCATATTTCCATATGTATATACATGATTTAAGGTACATGTAGTTTTACATGTGTAAAAACAGTGTAGATTCTAACAATATTCATGGTGCGACAACTGGTTAGTGCCTGCATTGCAAGATACTGATGATTACTTTCTCATGATGATGATGACAACCACGACGATGACGACGAAGACGACGGCGACTACGACGACGATGATGATGATGATGGTGGTGTCGGTGGTGGTGTACCGGCCCATTTGGGGGGGGGGTGTTAAAAGATGAGTTAAATAGGCTGCTTAACTTCGATGAGAACGATGATGATGCTAGTTGTGGTGTAGATGATGATAATGATGATGGCGATGGTAATCGCTTCAGTGAATGTTCTAGCAGTACTAAATAATTAACATGCTGACCCCATTGGAAATAAGTTGAAAAACTTAGTATCCTGTGTAGATCTAATATATATTCGTCTCAAATGCATTTATTTGCAGGCAATTCGTTTGCTGATATGTAAATTCAAATTCAACAGTCCTTGTTTTTACACATCTTGATTTCAAAGATCATTTTTCGAACATTTAGCTTTAGAAAAAGTCCCCATAAGGCAAACAAGTCAATAACTATAGATATGTGTGAGTTACGTACTAGAATTTAAATATTCCTAAATCTTTGGGCCGCTAAATGTAAGTTACGAAGACACTCACTCATTTTGGCAAATAGTCGACGCTTAGTAACACGATTACCTCCCATTAGTACTCTGACGTGGCTAATGGAGGCCGCCATCTTCCTAGTGTTTGTGAAAAACTAGTGAAAGAATCTCCGAACATCGAAAAACTGCATCAGCAAAATACTCCTTTTAACACAGCAAAATGAAGTTCACTAATTTCTTAACATGTTTTGCATTATTATGTGCCGCTAAAAGTGTGCTTGGCGACGAACACGACCATAGTGTAAGTATGCAATTGACATATCTATGTCGATAAATGTCAAAACAAACTAACATGATAGATGACATTTGTGATAAAGCATAATTTTGTAGAGGATGAAAGATTGCATGTGTAATTGTTCTGCTTTTAATTCACTATTTGTTTTGAAGAAATATTATGTTTTCAACGATTTGGTGGTGAACATTTTCTGTTGACGTCGACAACTTCGTCTTGTAAGGACAACACTGGATACTGAACGGAGACCAGCTTTCAAATTCATTTGCATTACTCTAGAAGTGCAATGCGTGCAGGTGCTGCTTAGAACAAGCTATGCAGAATATTTCAGTTGTTCGTGATCTGAGGTACAGAATAGCAGTGATTCAGATCGGAAATGTCAGTTTGATCCTCATAAATTTGGGACAGTGACAGGCAGTTTTCCCATTTGCAAACTTCAATGAAGTCGAACAGTTTGGTTGTCCATTACATTAGTCGGTTGATCATCTTGAGAGCTTTTAATTCTTTTCCTCTTGTAAGCCCATTTTCAGGCATAATTTACAGATAGATAAGACCCTTGTCCCAGTTCAAACGGCTCCTATGATCCTATCTGATCAGTAGTACATATTTGTACATACTCTAAATGGTGATATCGAGCTACTTTCAGTTTTAACGATATTCCAGCAGAGTACACGGGCGTTAAAACTGATTTAGGTTAGGACATTCCTTAGAACACACTTAATGATTTCTGTACGGTTGGATTTTTGTCCAAAAGTTAACATTATTCTTAAATAAAGACATGCAGTATTAACCTTTTCCTCCATAAATACGCCTTTCTACTTTGTAAAAGTCACATTATGAAACCATTGTGATAGAGCATTTGCTCCTATTTAGCAAATGCTAGATATTTATCACAATGGTTTCAAACTACAAAATTCTAAATTTTTCCTTTTTTTCTAGTTAATGCTCCTTTCCGGTAGATTTATTCAAAGTGGTTGGATCTAAAAAATAGCCTATGGAGGAATGGGTTAAATACATGTATGTACAGTACCTGACAAGATAACTTTCGAAGTCAATTATTTTTGGTTGCTTTTAATCTACTTAATCCGTGACCCCTTAGCGCTTACAGTAACCACTATATATTGCACTTACTTGTACACACTTGCATCGAGTGACAATAACAATGTGTTGCAGTGTGGATTTATGAGAGTATCTGCTGAGGTCAGTTGTTATTTGAATGATTTAATTACCACAAAAGTGCAGATTTTAATTGAAAATTAGGTCCAATATGACCAGATTGTAAATTGGAAAATTAACGATTTCCACCCACCAGATTGTAAATTAGAAAATGATTTCCACCCCGTATTTGACATATTGCCATGAGACTGTAAGATGGCAACCGTCACAAAAACAGCATGCTATCTTACAGCTCATTGATGAGACTAGGTCTGCTCTATTTACTTAAATGGAATTCTGACAGTTCCTTAAAAACTGATACAATCAGGGTTGTCATTCAGATTTTTCCTGGCAGGAGGCCATTTAACTTTTAAAGAGTCTCAAGTGTCCAAGCACCGAAGGTGGAGTTTGCTTAAGGGAAAAATATTTAAAATATACAGTATAAACATGATCATTGTCAGTTACATACTCCCAAAACAACTGTCACCCAGTTATCAGATCATTCAGGCTCAGAATTATTGGCATACTCATCTGAACTGATTTTAAGTTTCATCAAAGCAATTGCAAACAGCAGCCCTAATGGCATCACTCCTGCATCAACAGACAGGACCACCATCTGTGGAAGGTCAGCAAGCTGCTTTGGTTCAGCCTGTAGATGCATGAGTCCAAACAGATTTCCCAGCTGAAAATGTTTGATGAAACTTAAAATCACAGTCATCTTTGTGCAGGAATACTCATAGACCAACATTTGAACTCTGCAGTTGGAGAACCAACCATAGGCAACATTGCAGACAGTGAAGACCCAGATCAGCTGCCTAGCTGTCAATGAGGTGTTTGACCAGGGTCTTCATTGTTTGCTGTGTCAGAGCACTTAATAATATTTGATTTTGACAAGTGACAAACAGTTGCCCATAGTTGGTTTTTCTTATGTAGCAGTGCTCATTCAAGTCATTGAATCTGGAACAAAACTGCATGTACAGTGAAATTGTTGCAGTGAAGCTATTGTAGAACAATGTACGTATTAACCCATTCCAGCATAGGCTATTTTTAGATCCAACATTTTTAATTAAATCTACCAAAAGGAGCATTAACTAGAGAAAAGAATATTTTCAGAATTATGTAGTTTTGAAACCATTGTGATAAATAGAGGATTTGCTCCATAGGAGCAAATGCTCTATTTATCACAATGGTTTCACAAAATAACAATTACAGAGGCGTCAAAAGGCGTCAATATGCGGGAATGGGTTAACATGAAAGAAGTGTCATCACGATCACTGCTAGTAATCAAGATTGGAATTTCTTTGCAATTTCTTTTCTTTGCTGATTTGAGCTAGCCCAAAACTCATTTATAGGGATCAAATTGTCCCTGACTCCTACTATTGACAACTATTAACGTAACTCAACTATTGACTTGTTCATATCCTATTTCAGTATGACGATGCTGAGGAAATTGTTTTGTGGATGAACACAGTTGGTCCCTACCATAACAGACAGGAGACCTACTCCTATTTCTCCCTGCCTTTCTGTGCAGGGCCCAAAGAGAGCATCAGCCATTACCATGAGACACTGGGTGAAGCCCTGCAAGGAACTGAGCTGGAGTTCAGCGGTCTGGATATAGACTACAAAAGTAAATCTATATTTTATATTTCTGCATTACCTTTACAGATCTAAATCTCCAGATTTCATTTTAAGATTTTAAGGTTATCGTCAACCCAGAAATCATTAATCCTTCCCTCATATAAAGGTTAATGCCCTTAAACCCTTTACCTGATAGACACTTTTTAACCCTTTCCTCCATAAATACACCTTTCTATGCCCCTGTAGAAGTCACTTTCTGAAACCATTGTGATAAATAGAGCATTTGCCCCTATGGAGCAAATGCTCTACTTATCACAATGGTTTCAAAACTACACAATTCTAAGTTTCCTTTTCTCCAGTAAATGCTCCTTTTCGGTAGATTTATTCAAAGAGGTTAGATCTAAAAATATCCAATGAGGGAATGGATTAATGCATTTGCAAACAAAAGTAGACCCAGATCAGAAACTCTTGTAGGAGCAGAAGACCACTCGTTAACAATCGGAGTCAGAACAACATTAACAATCAGCATCAGCTCCTTGGTAACATTTCTGTCTTTTCTTGTGGCAAATAGTAATGATAAGATGAACCATGAACGCCAAACAAAGTTACAAAACGTGAAAATGAAAATAAAACTAGACGGTGAAAACTTAGGCATTCTAAACGTCCAAATAAAAACGTCTAATAAATGTGCATAAATCTAATGCAGAATATAAATAAACAATGAAGAACAACTGCAAAAAATGCAACAGAATGTCTTTATAAGCTCGTCTGTTTCGAAGAAAAGTCAAGCAATTGTGATCACTGGGTAGTCGTCGTCGGCGTGCAAAAACTTTAATGTAGTTCATTACTCGAATTTTAAGTATAAGAGGTATCAACATGAAACTTCATAGGTTAGTAGATCTCATTGAGGGGAAGGTTCCTACATAAGAACCATAACTCCTGATTTCAACATTTTGGAGTTGTGGCCCTTCGTTGTTTTCAAATTTTTGTAATTTAGCTGGACAAGTACCAAATCAGACGAGCGTTGGCACCGCACACGGCTCTTGTTTTGTGTTATACCAGCCAAAGCTTGTGAATTTATTTTATTTTTCACCTCTTCAATGCCATGTTGTCTGCTTGAAAGTGTCCGGTTACATTGATAAGGTGTGACTGGTAACCGTATGCTCGCTTATTGCATTGAAACGATTTATAGTCCGAGTCAATAACAGGTCCCAAAAATTTGCAGTCTTGATTTAAATATGGACAAGTACTCGATTGAACTGGCTATAAACTTAATATAAAGCAGCCATTTAGGCAGGTTCTTACTGAGAATCCTGCTCATCCAAAATATAATTAGCAAATGTGTGCTCTTTGCAAAGAGTTTGAGTCTTAAGGAGTCAAGAGGATAAATTTATCTGTATCTCATAGGATCAAAGCTATTGGACACTGTAACAGAATCATAGATAATGTGTAACTTTTTCTTCAAGAATAGCTCATTGATTTCTCCTAAACCGTTTATTTTGACAAGCTTTAGAAATGGGGCATTAAGTTGAGAAAGGAATCTGAGTACAACTTTTTATTAAATGATATTTCGAATATTAATTAGAGGATTTTTTATAATGGCATATGAACACTGACCTATATGTTTGGCCATGACAGAAATGTAGAATAAGATCTTTATTATTCCAATATCAAACCAGTGATTAATCTAGGTCTGCGTCCTGCGTCAGAGACGCATTAAAATAGCAAAAAACGCATCATTCTGAAGTATATGCGTCCTAAAGGACGCATTAAAATATGGTTGCGTGTAGCCGTTGAAGTTAATTTCACGTAGTGAAACTACTAGAACACCGTAGCGATATCAACATCCGACTGTTGTATGTATTTTACAAAAATGATTTTGATTGGCTAGTATGCAGCAGGATGTTGGTAATGAGCCAATGAAAACGTTCCTTTTAAAATGGCAGCGCCGAAAGACCCCGGATAATCCAAGATGCTGCTACCGAAAATATAGTCGCTAAGATCGACTCAAATCAAACGATGTTAGGTCAGTTGTGTCCCAGTGACATGATTTTAACGTTCGTGGATCAAAATAAGGATCCCAAATCCGATGTAATGGAGGAAAATAACGACTGTCAGCTTAAAGAGAGAAAGAGTTCTGACCAAAGTGGTTGGCGACTTACTCCTAGCACTTCGTGCTCCTAGTTGACTTCTGTTAGGCAACGGATGGTCGACTTGATTTCATGTTTTGCTACATATGCGACAAATATCAGGCCAAACATTGCATGGTAAATGTACACACTATCGAAACACTACCGATAATATCATTTTGTTGCCTCGTGCCAGGTAAGTGGTCCACACATGTGTACTCTGAATGGTGGTATCGATCTACTTTCGGTTTTGACAATATTCGACATTAATGCTGTCTTAACCTTTTCCTTCATGTAAATGTGTTTTCACACATCTGCAAACAGAGTAGACCCAGATCAGACGGCTCCTATAGAAGTTGTCAGAAAAGGGTCTGCTGTTTGCTAATGGAATTTGATAGATCAGTTTCTTTTAAGTTTCTGAAATGTCTACAATATTCCACCTTCCATATTGGATTATAACTACTTTTTTTCCATGAATATTCACTAGGTACAGTACTGGTACTTGGTATAAACAGAACAGGGAAAAGTTAACAGCTCATTGATGAGACTAGCCAGGAAACCTGGTTATACTTAATAAATAACTATAATGCAATAAATGTTCCAAAACTAGAATGTAACTACAGAATTACGATTTAACACCAGTTTTCTTTTAATTTTATGCTTTGGGACTCATCAATTTAGTTTGGGACTCATAGTTTTCCCGTGGGACTCATTGTTTTCAGATTAGTGAGTCCTGGGACTCATGGTTCAAATTTCTAGATTAATCACTGTCAAACAGTATAAACAAGTTATTTCTTTGGAATAAAGTGTTGAATAACGGTAAATGTTCAGAAGGCCAAAGGATTAAGTTCCAGTTGCTTGATGTACATTTAACGGTTTATTACTTACATTTATATATATTAGTTACAAGATAAAAAAAATTGTGAAAAGCAGATATTTTTGTGTCACCTGCCGAGAGGCAGTGTGTCACTTAGGGATCACAGTTATTCCCCTTTGTTCTGATTTCACTCCAGCATATTAACAGTTTTTGTGTCAGCTGTGAGCAGGTGACACATGTGTTCCTCCTAACACTCTTGTTGTAGTTTTACCATGATTTCCACAGTATATATAATTTATATACATTGTTAAAAAAGACTCGATAGCTTTTTTGTTGGATGCACATAGTTAATGAGTTTGTCCCACTTGTTTGTGTAGATGACCAGACGATGGTAAAATATTGTAAAGTCAAACTGACAGAGGAGAAATACCAGGCATTTGTGTATGCAGTGAAAAACCACTACTGGTACCAAATGTACATTGATGATTTGCCAATCTGGGGTAAGTGATTTTGCTGTTTGGAAAGTGTGACTGTACAGAGCCAAGTCAGGTGGAAACTAAGTGCAGTTTCCCTCTGATCTAATCTCTCAATTCATGCCTGTAATCATGCTTATACTCATTAACCCTTTCCTCCATAGATACGCTTTTCTACGCCTCTGTAAAAGTCACTTTTTGAAACCATTGTAATAAATAGAACATTTGCTCCGTAGGAGCAAATGCTTTATTTATCACAATGGTTTCAAATACTACACAATTCTAAATTTTTCCTTTTTTCTAGTAAATGTACCTTTTCGGTAGATTATTCAAAGAGGTTGGATCTAAAAATAGCCCATGAAGGAATGGGTTAATACATACACCTTTACCCGATGAATATGCATGTACTAAATAATGGCATAATGAATATAGATTTGCTGAATGACATTATGAACAAGAGAATATTTCACTTAGGCAGAAACTGTAGAATTAGATTGAAGCAATAATGTACATTATACAGTAAATCCTTTACAATTAGTCACTCAAGAAAAGTCAATTACTGTATTTTTACTATAGGTGGCAGGGGTGTAAAATTCCACTCGCCCACTCGCATTGGCGAGTATGTTTTGGAGTCGGTCGAGTGCTTTAAAACATATGCTTGCCCTAAAGGGCGAGTGGAGTTTTGGATCTGACATTTTCCCAATTGATAACTTTGAGTAAAATACCTTAAATTGCAAATTAAAACGCCCGAAAAGTCTTTGCAAATGTCAGATTTTCCACTCTGTCTCACACTTCAAAATATCTACAAAGAATTTAGAGGCATTCCGATTTGAGCGCACCTGTTACCTAGCGAGACATATTCGGCCCAAGTAGAAATGTTTCGCCCAAAGGAAGTTTATTTGAGTTAAATATTTCAAGTGGTCGTTCAAATACTCAATCGTGTTATGAAATTAAAATATACATAATAGCTTTATAACGTTTTTCAGTACAATAATCCGATAAACTGTGAAATATTCTTGATTTAAACCTTCGACACTTTCGTACCTTATTAAAACGAGTAAAACTTTTAGAGGCCGAAAAAAACGGAAGCACCGTCAGATTTACTCGCAATATGTCAAAATGTCTAAACAAACAAGCTTTCATTCGTTCTCCGGCGGGGAAGCATGGGTTGGAGATGATGACAAAAAGGAAAAAGAAAGAGAAAAGAAAGAAAGAACCACAGAAATAGTATGATAAAGTACGAGATCAAGAAAAATGGTTCAATGAGTTTGAATGGGCTAAAGGGAGTGTGGTGGTTTCGTCAAACATTTCCCTGATAATGATTTAATAGATCATACAAAGTTGCACTGATCCTGCATGACTTAGTGATTTGAAGTTTAAACAGGCTTATTTTTTGCAATAAAAATATATACTTTCAATTTTATCTCCGTTCATAATCAACTTCATAGGATATAGATCACACCAGTTTTTAAAGAGTACATATTTATGAAAAATCAAGGGCGAGTGAAAGTTGCATAAGGGCGAGTGGATTTCAGTGGTCACTAGTCCTGCAGGGCGAGTAGCTTTTGAAAAAAATTTACACCCCTGGGTGGTAATATATACAAAAACTATGTTTGCAAAAAAGTCTAAAATGGGCCACCTGTATTACTCTTAGTCAGTATTTAGCAATCACCTGCTTTGGTAGACTATGATCTTTGATCATCAAATGGCAAAGCTCCCAGTGCAGACCTCAAGTATCTGATTGGTTAGATTCTGAGCAAGCTCAGAATCTTGACCAATCAGATGCTTGAGAATGATCTCAGACTCAAGCAAAATGTTTTATAACCTCAGGGCCCGGATTCAAATTATTTGATACTCTATTTTTCTAGAGAATAGAATAACTAATAATTTCCACAGTTATTTCAGATTACAATTATCCCTTTCCTCCATAATTACGCCTTTCTACGCCTCTGTAAAAGTCACATTTTTAAACCATTGTGATAACTAGAGCTTTTGCTCCATAGGAGCAAATGCTCTATTTATCACAATAGTTTCATAACTACACAGTTATAAAGTTTTCCTTTTCTCTAGTAAATGATTCATTTGGTAATTTTATTAAAAGGGGTTGGATCTAAAAATAGCCTACGAGGGAATGGGTTATTCAGCATACAGAGGTTAACTCTTTACTCCATACATATGCCTTTCTATGTATTTGCAAACAGAGTAGACACAGACCAGATGGCTCCTGATGAAGCCATCTGATCAGGGTCTGTTTGTTAATGGAATAATATAGATCTGATTCTACAGTTTATGCCATGGAGCCGTGTGATCAGGGTCAACTCTGTTTGCAAAGTATGGAAAGGCGTATTTATGGAGTACAGGGTTAATGTGATTGTCATGATTCTCTTTCTATTTATTCAAAGGTATTGTTGGAGAAATTGATGAAGATGGGAAGAGTTTTTACATTTGGACGCATAAAAAGTTTGATGTCGGCTTCAATGGTAAACAGATTGTGGATGTCAACTTAACCAGTGATGCCAAGGTTAAGCTGGATATTGGAGCAGAGCTATCATTTTCATATGAGGTAATTTACAATTTACCACAAAAGTTATGCAAAAAACTTGTTTTATTATTGTGTTCATGGTAAAAAAAAACCCTTATTTTTAACATGTTTAACTTTTATGGAAATGAATTAAACTGACTTTGACATGTTTAACATGGTCTCAGAGATTCCTCATCAAAACAATATTAACTCTCATTATGCTGTAATAATCAACAAGAATAATCAACAACTTTTTTTAATAGGTTGATATTAAAAAATGTCACAAGAATGAGTTATTTTCTGTTAAAAAAAAGTTGTTAGAATTCTTTTTATAAAGTGATTCAAACCATTCTTGTGATGTATTTTTAATTATTAAATAATATCAATCAAAAGAAGCTGATTATCCTCTATACATCTGTTCAAAGTCTGAACTCCTGCATTTTTAGCTCGTCTGTTTCGAAGAAAAGTCGAGCTATTATGATCACTGGGTCTTTGTTGTCGTCGGCTTGAAGAAACTTTAATGTAGCTCATTACTCAAAAAGTAGTAGGTATCAACATGAAACTTGATAGATTAGTAGATCTCATTGAGGGGAAGGCCCCTACATAAGAACCATAACTCTTGTTTTCAAAATTTTGGAGTTATGGCCCTTTATTTTTTCAAAAATGTTTAATTTAGCTGGACAAACACCAAATCAGACGAGCGTTGGCTCCGCATGTGGTTTCTGACCTAGATTTACAAAAGCTTCTTAGAACTAATGGCTGAGTTTCAAACAGCTTGGATCCTATTTGGATCCAAGCAGTTTGCAAATGCATACCAGGTCATGCTTATCAGGATAAGGGTTAGAAGTATACACAATGGTATATGGTCTTTCTTTGTAACCAGTCAGTATTGGGTGGTTTTATCAGCTGATAATCTATATTCTCTCCATTTTGAATTCAGGTGAAATGGCATCCATCCAATGTACGATTTGAGAAGAGATTTGACAAGTATCTGGACCCAAACTTCTTCCAGCACAGAGTAAGTATTGTAAAATGTAGCCATATCTGTGCATGTTTTTCACTATTAACCATTTACTCCATAGATACACCTTTTAACATCATTGCAAGTAGAGTAAACCCTGGTCAGATGGTTCCTATAGGAGCTGTTTGAACACGGTCTGCTCCGTTTCCTTATTAAATTATTATTATATAGATCTGATTCTAAAGCCAAACTATCCTGATGTTTTTATTTCATACCTATATATTCATGGAATAAATGATGATTCTATGAATATTAGATTTTTTATACACATGAATACGGGACATTTTGGCCATGGCAGAAACTCAAGAATCAGATCTATAAATCATAAGCAGAGAGACCCAGATCAGGTGGTCCTACAGGGGCAGTGTGATCTAATTCTACTGTGTTTACTAAGGTATTGAAAAGCATACATATGAGTTAAGGGGTTAAAAGAACAATGGAATTAGAAGCCAATTGGAAATCTTGAAATACCGAATAACTCTATACAATGTTGTTGGTAATCTCATCTTTTAACACCTGATTAGACCAGAATCTGGCACCTTCCAACAGGAACGGTCTGATTAGGGACTGCCCTGTTTGTTTATATGTTGTAGATCTGATTGTCTACTGTTCTCAATGGCAATACATTTTCTTTTATATTTTTAACCTTTTCCTTTTCACTCATTTGTATTCAGATTGGACCCAGATCAGACATCTCTATATAGATGCTGTCTTCAGGGTCTGCTCTGTTTGCTGATGAAATTTTAACAGAGTTTCCTCTACAGCTTCTACCAATACCAAAACTTCCTGTGCACATATGCCATGATAAAAAATCAGCTAATATATATTCTCATGTTATTATTTCATACATGAATATTGAACAGGGAAATGGTTAATACAATACTTAAATTATCATTCATAATGTACAGAATGCCAGAATCTAGCATGATTATTCATCATCAGATGAAGGGCTGATATTTCTTTTAACTATAGAAATGTGAACACATGTGTATATTAGGGAATGCATGTTTGTAGACAACAACTAACTTTTATCTGTGCTTAGAGTGAAGGCATTTTGTTCATATCTGTGCCTATAGATATATTATGACCTCAAGAGCTGTTTGCTTATGGAATTCATTACATAGATCTGATTTGACAGTTTCTACCATGGCCAAAAATACTAGTGTTAATACATTATTATATTAATTCTTCTAATTAATATTTATGATGTCATTCCTTTTCACATGAATACTCATAGGATAGAGGGTTAATTGTGTTGATATTTATTTCCAGTCACATTAGACTTGTTCATAATTGATCATTACAGATTCATTGGTTCAGTATCTTCAACTCATTTATGATGGTCATCTTCCTGGTTGGTTTGGTATCCATGATCCTGATGAGAACTCTTAGAAAAGACTATGCCAGATACAGCAAGGAGGATGATATGGATGACATGGTAAGCTGAAGGTTGACGGCTATAATGCAGTGTGAATGGAGTTCATCTTCTGGAATTTTATAGTTTTACTTGACAGAATTTCTAAAGCAATATTTATCCCCGTCTCACAACATTCACCTCAATCTCACAAGTCACCTCAATCTCACACTACAACATTTGTCTCATTATCTACATTCACCTCAGTCTCACAACATCATATCAGTCTCACATAATATCAGTCTCAAAACATTCATGTCAGTCTCACAACATTCACCTCGGTCTCAACAATCACATTAGTCCCCCAACAATCACCTCAGTCTCACAACAATTATGTTAGTCTTGCAACATTCATATCAGTCTCACAACATTCATGTCAGTCTCGCATCATTCGCCTCAGTCACAAGTTACAGACTCCTTTATTCAGGTGAAGTCATTTTGTTTATTAACAGTTGGCATATAGGTCATCAACATAAACAGGCATTTAAATAATTTCTCAAATTTATACTGTTCTGTCATGTTTTAGTTAGCTACAAAGTAATCATAATTTTTATGCAACCTGCTTTATCTGGGGGACCACTTCTCCATCTGTTTGCCCATCTGTCTGTTATGCTTTTTTATGTCCCACCAATGGAGTAGGGAGACATATTGTGTTTACTCCGTTTCTTATTGTTATTTTGTTGATATTTATATGTATATATTGTTGATAAGAAATAATGAATATTAATTAGTTGAATCTTTATGCCGACATTATGAACAAATGACCTTTTGTTGTCTGAGCAATATTTTAGAATCATATCTGTACCCTTTCCTCCAAAAATACGCCATTCTACGCCTCTGTAAAAGTCACTTCTTGAAACCATTGTGATAAATAGAGCATTTGCTCCATAGGAGCAAATGCTCTATTTATCACAATGGTTTCTATACTACACAATTATATCATTTTCCTTTTCTCTAGTAAATGCTCCGTTTCGGTAGATTCATTCAAAGATGTTGGGTCTAAAAATAGCCTATGAGGGAATGGGTTAAGCAAACAATATAGCCTGATCAGCAGCTCCTACAAGATTGATCTGATCTGGTTCTGCTCTGTTTGCAAAGGGTGAAAATGTGTTAATATACCTGAAAAGGATGTATTGTGCAGAGCTCCCTATAAGGGAAGTATTCCAGATACTAATATTTACCTAAGTTGTGACCTCATCCTTATTGAGATTATTCTAATGAGTTGTAATAGATATTTAAGGGGTTGAAGGAGAAATGCATTTAATATTGGTTTAAAGTGCTGAGCTTAACCTTCATATCTAGGGCCCTGAACAGGGGTTTTCCTTGACTCCTTCAAATAGACCAATTTGGGGGTCCTCTTGACCCCCTCTCTATAAAGTAAAGATCAGACCCTCCTAATTTTGAGGGTCATTTGTGATATTTAAGGGACATTTCAATAGAAAAAGGGGGTCAGGGAAAACCCTGCGGCTGAATATGAATGGTAAATACTGTTTATGGCATGA
The DNA here is from genome assembly GCA_963576725.1 of Azorinus chamasolen. Taxonomy (NCBI): domain Eukaryota; kingdom Metazoa; phylum Mollusca; class Bivalvia; order Cardiida; family Solecurtidae; genus Azorinus; species Azorinus chamasolen. The sequence goes on along the minus strand of OY755236.1, from coordinate 77,679,156 downwards.
GGCACTACTTTGCACATGGCTTGTAGTAACCTGTTACCACCTGTCGATTCTTTGTCATTAAAGCCATCCAGTTCTCCACTTTTAATGTGGATCACCGTGGACTTATCAAACTTTTGATAAAACTCAGTGATAATTTCTTTCAGCTGTTGTTTTCCATATGATTAAATTTCAATATTCCAGCTAAAAGGTGATATTGAGAAATGCCTGAAATTTACTTTGTATATTTCTCTGTCAAACCCAATCCCGTTGATATACAGTAACCTGTTCATCCAGATCAACTGTCTGATCACTAATTAGATTGGGTTTGGCAGAGTAAGAGACATAAAATAATTTTAGAGAACATGCTCATCGTATTTTGAATGTAGGTGTATTTATAAGTTTTGGCTTGTGTTGTATTTCAGGAGAAGGATCTAGGTGATGAGTATGGCTGGAAACAGGTCCATGGTGATGTGTTCAGACCAGCATCCAACCCCATGCTCTTCTCTGCCCTCATCGGCACAGGCTACCACATATCTGTAGTGGCCCTTTGTGTCATATCATTTGCCATACTTGGAGAACTGTACACTGAGTAAGTTTGCAACATTTTTTTTGGCTTCAGGAATACATTGGTTTTCAGGGGAGAAAAAAAGGTTCTCATCTAAACTCTTTTAGTATAGGTTATTACACATTTGCCCATGGAGACATAAATTTAAAATGATCATTTTATAGTGGAAAGTTTCAAATGATTAGAACATGTTTTTACAGTGGAGTTTTCAGCCTGTTATGTTGAGCATCATAGATAATTTACTAGTATTGATTTGCATCTCCTTTTTATATGTCCGACGGTAACTTCGGTCGTATTATGGTATGGCACTTGTCTGTCTGTCCGTTAGCCACATCTTTAGGAAGGTAGGTCATGGCCGGTTCATGACTCCTATTGATATTGAGGTCAAAAGTTAACTCAAAAATCTTGTCTGCTCAATAGTTTGATAAGTATTAGGTGTGCTGTCTTCATACTTAGTAGGAAGGTTGGTCATGGCCAGTACATGACCCCTACTGGTCATTCGGTCAAAGGTCACGGTCACAGTGACCTTGAACTCAAAAAATTTGTTTGCTCAATAACTTGATAAGTATTAGTAGTGCTGTCTTCATACTAGTAGGAAGGTTGGTCATGATTATTAGATGACCCCTAATGATTTGAGGTCAGTCGGTCAAGGTCAGTCACCTTCAACTAAAAAACCTTGTCCGTTCAATAACTTTAAGTATTAGGTGTGCTGTCTTCATACTTAGTAGGAAGGTTGGTCATGGCCAGTATTTATTATTTAAACCCTACTGATTTTCAGGTCAGTTAGTCAAAAGTCAAGGTCAAGGTGAACTTCAACTCAAATAAATATTGTGCATGTTCCGATGGCACATACTTAGGGCGTATAATGCTCTGACACACGGGGCTCTTGTTATATAGTTAATAGCTTACCGGGAAAATCTGTGTCATTGATCAGTTGATCTTTTATACTCTCCAATCATGCATATATACCAGAGATTCTTCATATAAAATTAAAACAGAGGCTTAGATAAGATAAAACATTTTCAAGAATAGCTATTTTGTTTCTCCACCAAAGCCTATGTTGTGGTTGAGGGAAGACAATTTTAGCATTTGAATATGTACATTGTTTATCTGTTACTGGGAATAGAGTATATGCTGTATGTACACTATTTCAGACGAGGCTCCATGTTAAGCACTACCATTTTCGTATATGCAGCAACATCCCCAGTTAATGGTTATTTTGGAGGCAGTCTGTATGCCAGAATGGGAGGTAAGTTGGTGTCGTTTTCTAACCAGAGGAATAGATACAACATGTAAATTGAAATATTTTTGAGATAAGCTCCTTTATGATCTTTTCACCGAACTCCATGTTGTGACCACTCTTTTAGAATCAATAATTTTAATGAGTAGCCACAACATGGTGTGGTGGAGATATAATGATTTTATTATTTGAATATAATATTATATACACAGTTTTGCTGACTCGTGAACTATTTACAAGTTTGTTTATATCAAAGAAAACAAAGGGTGTACAGGAATCAGCCTAATGGTTGTTTTTGGTTCTTTACAAATTGTGGAACTAATTAATATACATGTTCTACTGCATATTCATGAACTTTGTCAAATGATCAACATGATCAAGCAGTTTGCAAATGTTTGAAAAGGCGTTTGTATGATGGAAAGGGGTAAAGTGTTTTGACTACTTTTTGTGGTGTTTTCAGGTAAAGTGTGGATCAAGCAGATGTTAATGAGTGCTTTCCTGCTGCCATCCATGGTGTGTGGTACAGCATTCTTCATCAACTTTATAGCCATCTACTACCATGCTTCTAGAGCCATTCCATTTGGAACCATGGTAAGGCATGACTTATTATTTCTTTTGAATGTATTGACAAACAGGCTAGACCTTGATCAGACAGCTACTACAGGAGTCTTAAACTTTGACATTAGCCATTACAGATAGAAACTTAATATATTTGGCCTGTGTTTTTATTCCATGAATCTGCAGTTTTTGAGTGGTGACATATCAAGGTCAATGTTACTTTTCAGTGTCCGACAAATCCATTGCCCGGAGCCCGTGGGCTACCAGAAAATCTTGTCGGGCTATCAAAGAATTTCAAAACAAGCCCGTTGGGCTAAGAGTAAAAGCAAAGATCAAAAGCCCGGCTATAACAGATAATCTAGAACGTAGGGCAATTAATGATGACTTGTTAATTTCCCAGAGTTAGGGTCCGTATACATACAATTAATCTGGAGTGTGTTTTCTGACGCGTGTCCTGTTGTTAACCCATAGAGCGTGTCAACCACTGACGCTGACCATGTTTTGGCTATCAAGTCATTTAATCTCCGCCCAAGTGATGCATGACTGACACTTGTTCGTCGAAATGTTTAATCTCCGAATCCATTCCATACGTAATCTGAACCAGTGAATCTAGATTTAAGCTCCGCCCACCGTGTGTGACAGTTTCAGTTGACTAATAAATTGGATCAATTACCGCTTCAATGGTGCGAGATTTGGAACCAAACTCGCTTATGTAATTAACTTCCGGTCGCTCATATCGTTAACAAAACCAAAAAATAATGGGTTTTCGCGGATCGAATCTCGGAGAAAATCCACAAATTTTCTCTCGTTACTCAATTTGAAAAACTTGATTTTTTTTCACCTCGTCATTATTTCTTCAAGATTGACGATGTTTGGCTCTGTTAACTAACGTTACATGATTGTGTTATAGGTATTTAACAAGAATGAAACCTCGATCTTATTTAGACCCGATTTTCTATCAGGTAAAAATGATTACTTCCACAAAATCTTCTTGTATGGCTTTCAGTGCATACCGGTACGCAGATAAAAGGGCTAAACTATATTTGTATTTGGAAATGTCTTATTAACATCTGACACACACTGAAAGGTTAAAACAAGTGCAAAAGAACTAAAATCAATGTTCTAAATTCAATTATTTAATTCTGCATTACTTAGAATGATGAAAGCAGATTTCTTGAAAGCAGATTTCATCTCAAGCCATTTAAAACATGATATTACCAGACCTGTCAGTATGAAATTTTATTTAATTAATGACAAAGGTAATAACAGTAGAGTATTTGACAAAATAGTAATAAATTGCCATTTAAAATTTGTGTTTATTTACTCATTTCAACATCTAGTGGAATGTTAGTATAACATATTCACAGTCTGACAGTACAAATTCATCATCTGATGGAACACATTTTGTCATAGTCGCTTCCAAATCTGTCATAGCTAGTACCCCTAGCAGTTAAAACAAGCGGAAAAATGGCAATTTAAAATAAAATAATTAAATTTAAGAAAAATGTAATATAGATCTAGTTTCATGATTATGTTGTCATTATTCTTAAGGGATATTAGGTCTGAATGAGTACATACACCAAACACGGATGCAAGGTCTTACCATTTGGAAAGTGAATAAAAAATCTCTGGGCTACTAGATTTTTTTTCTGGTAGTCACTGGGCTAGTACAAAAGAAATCTGGTAGCCCAGTGGGCTACCAACAAAAAAATAAATTTGTCGGACACTGCTTTTTAAGGTCAACACACCTGTTGGGGACTATTTTTCACACACATCTTGTTCAGTTTTAGATTTGATTCAGTGTATGTGTAGTTTACCAGTACATACTGTTCTTGTGTGATTGCAGGTGGCAGTAACTTGTATCTGTATATTTGTGATATTGCCCCTGAACTTAGTGGGCACAGTGCTGGGTAGGAATCTAGCTGGACAACCAAACTACCCATGCAGGATCAATGCAGTCCCACGCCCTATACCAGAGAAAAAATGGTAAGCCATAGGTACTGGTGAAACACGTTGCTTTCACCTCATCTGTGCATGTTCCTGTCACCAAATGTTGTGTAACATTTATCTTCAAAAATATTTGAGTTACAGACATGAAACTTAACAGGAATGCTTATGAGCATGTGAAGTTGTGCACCTAGGATATCCTTTTTCCTAAAGTCCAGCAGGGAACAGAAGTTTTCCTCTGTTCGTAATTTGATAGTGCAAGTACATTTTCCTATCTGTTAATCCTACAGGATGAGTATGGAAATGTTAGCAAAAATGATATTTCATCTACTTAATAGGAGTTTTTCGGGACAGAATAAACAGATTGCCAGTGGCAGCTGTATGAATTGGAAATTTAATAAAAATTGCAGTGTGGATACTAACTCCGAACCTGTTGATCCAAGTATCTACTGGCATCGCTCAAATGTAATTTTTGTAAAGAAAAATGGCATTCATGTTTCATGTACATGCATGTTGGTGTCAAACTTTTTTTCGATGTGATATTAAATTTAGAAAGGATTAAGACAAGGTAAAGAAAATAAATAAAAAATAGTCATGGGGTCATGGTCCTATTGTCACTCTTTAGATTTTGGTCTCGATGTCTAGGTGAGCGTTTCCATTGGTACCATTCATGTGAAAAAAATTTGGTTGTCATGGTATTGTCACATTTCTTGTTTGTAATTGAATTATTGGCAATTATTAAGTGTCATTGCCTATTTGTATATTTGATTATTTGAAATAGGAAAACCGGTATATGGCAATTTAACATGGGCTAATCCCTTGACCAGTTTTCAGAATAATATTAATTGAAGTATAGAAAGGAAGGGCTTGAATATTCCAGAAAAGGTCTAGTCATATTGTATCATTCAATTTTCACATTCATTATTGACTATCAGTTATACTAAATGATGTTTATAATTGTAGGTTCATGGAGCCTAGTGTGATAGTAGTGTTGGGCGGAGTTCTACCCTTTGGCTCCATCTTCATCGAAATGTAAGTATGGAGAATTTCCAAAAAGTGTGTTTATTTCTTCAGATTTACCGAGGTAATAGCATATGCAGAGAATTAGATAGGAAGACACATACATTCGGGCTTTTTGTAAGAATAGCTCCTTTATTTCTCCACCAAACCCTATGTTGTGACCAGTCTTTAGAATATTCTCTTCGAGACATTTCTAAAGTGTCACAACATGGCATTTGTGGAGAAATGATGATTTTAGCATGTTTAATCTTTGGATTTAGCTTTCATATCTTTTATAGATCCAAAGTGATTTTTAAGGCAAAATTATTGTCTCATTCATGAATGTAGTTGAAAACATTTAACAGCGAAAATTAAAGGACATAAGATTTTATTGTGACAAAATCTTTGATGTGAAAGAAAATATAGCTTCTTAACTTACTTTCTTGTCATGTCAGCACCTGACGATTTAATAGCATAAGTTTAATTATTAGTCATTTATAGTCAATTCCAAAGTTATTTATATTGATGCAGTTATATCTATCTAAAGAAATATTGACAGGGCTGTTTTTCTGTAGTGGATGGTGTAAATTATGTATTGAATTGCATTACCAGTAGTGAATAAGATTCCCATATAAATGGTTAATTGGTTATGTGGTGTTCAAACTCCACAGTATATGACATTCAATGGGTGGGGGAGAGAGTTTTATCGAAACGTTTTGATTGACATTAAATGGTAAATACAGTAAAACCTCTCTATAACGGCCACTAAATTGTGTTGATTAGTTGGTATTTAGGGCAGGTGGCTGCTTAAAGCAATGTGAAAATAAAACAGAACGCTCCTATAGGAGCGTTCTGTTTTACTTTCACATTGTTTTAAGCAGCCACCTGCCTTTAACACAAATTACTTGATGTAATTTAGTGGCCGTTATAGAGAGATTTTACTGTGTCTAATTTATTGTAATTTAGCTAGCTATAGTTTGATTATTTTTAAGATTTTGAAGTGATTTTAATCTTAGTAGTTTACAGGTTAGATGTTAAGAAAAACTACAATATTGGTCCAGGTCTCATATAAAACATGTAGCGATGCACCTGGATCTCCTTTTCAAATAAAGCTCTTTTTTTTATGCCCCCCGCCTTTAGGCGACGGGGGCATTAAGTTTTACCCTTGTCCGTCCCGTACGTCCATCCTCAGCTTTTGTAAGCTGGAATGATTTGATATTTGGTCTGAAGCATAATCATAGTGAGTTGTACCGTGTCTCCCCTTTTCAGGTCTGTCGTTCATCTACTTCCTGTTTGCCAGCGGGGGCATCCATGTCCCATGGACACATTTTCTTTTATTATACCCCCCTTTTGAAAAAATGGGGGTATATTGCTTTGCACATGTCGGTCGGTCGGTCGGTCGGTCTGTCGGTCGGTCGGTAGATCGATGGTTTCCGAACGATAACTAATAAACGACTTGGCCTAGAATCTACAAACTTGCTGTGGTGGTTGTTCATGACAAGTAGATGACCCCTATTGTTTTTGAGGTCACTAGGTCAAAGGTCAAGGTCACCATGACCTAAAATGGTAATATAGTTTCCGATCAATAACTGCTTAAGGGTTTGGCTTGGGATCTTCAAACTTGCTGTGGTGGTTGGTCATGACCACTAGATGACCCCTATTGATTTTGAGGTCACAAGGTCAAAGGTCAAGGTCACCATGACCTTAACTGGTTAAATGGTTTCCGATCAATAACTGCTCAAGGGTTTAGCTTAGAATCTTCAAACTTGCTGTGGTAATTGGTCATGACCACTGGATGACCCCTATTGTTTTTGAGGTCACTAGGTCAAAGGTTAAGGTCACCATGACCTTAACAGGTAAAATGGTTTCTGATCAATAACTGCTCAATGGTTTGACTTAGGATCTTCAAATTTGCTTAGGTGGTTGGTCATGACAACTAGATGAGTCCTATTGTTTTTTAGGTCACTAGGTTTAAGGTCAAGGTCACCATGACCTTAACTGGTGAAATGGTTTGCGATCAATAGCTGCTCAAGGGTTTGGCTTAGGATCTTCAAATTTGCTGTGGTGGCTGGTAATGACCACTAGATGACCCCTATTGTTTTTTAGGTCACTAGGTCAAAGGTCAAGGTCACCATGCTCTTAACTGGTTCAATGGTTTCAGATCAATAACTGCTCAAGGGTTTGGCTTAGAATCTTCAAACTTGCTGCGGTAGTTGGTCATGACAACTGGATGACCCCTACTGTTTTTTAGGTCACTAGGTCAAAGGTCAAGGTCACCATGACCTTCACTGGTGAAATGGTTTGTGATCAATAACTGCTCAAGGGTTTGGCTTAGGATCTTCAAATTTGCTGTGGTGGTTGATAATGACAACTAGAAGACTCCTATTGTTTTTTTAGGTCACTAGGTCAAAGGTCAAGGTCACCATGCTCTTAACTGGTTAAATGGTTTCAGATCAATAACTGCTCAAGGGTTTGGCTTAGAATCTTCAAACTTGCTGCGGTAGTTGGTCATGACAACTGGATGACCCCTATTGTTTTTGAGGTCATTAGATCAAAGGTCAAGGTCACCATGACCTTAACTTATAAAACGGTTTCTGATCAATAACTGCTCAAGGGTTTGACTTAGGATCTTCAAATTTGCGTAGGTGGTTGTTCATGACAACTAGATGAGCCCTGTTGTTTTTTAGGGTCACTAGGTCAAAGGTCAAGGTCACCATGACCATAACTGGTGAAATAGTTTCCGATCAATAACTGCTCAAGGGTTTGGCATAGGATCTTAAAACTTATTGTGGTGGTTGGTCATGACCAATAGATAACCCCTATTGTTTTTGAGGTCACTAGGCAAAGGTCAAGGTCACCATGACCTTAACTGATGAAATGGTTTCCAATCAATAACTGCTCAAGGGTTTGGCTTAGGATCTTCAAACTGCTCAATGGTTTGGTTCGGGATCTTCAAACTTGCTGTGGTAGTTGGTCGTGACCACTAGATGACCCCTATAGTTATTGAGGTCACTAGGTCAAAGGTCAAGGTCACCATGACCTTAACTTGTGAAATGTTTTCAGATCAATAAATGATCAGTGGTTTGGCTTAGGATTTTCAAAGTTGCTGTGGTGAGGGGGTCTGGGGGGTATACATGTTTTACAAACATCTCTTGTTTAGATACCAGTTTCAGTCAATCTTATTGATGGTGTATTTATGCCAGTTTGACTGTATATCCTTTGCAGACATTCATGGTTTTAGTGCATCAGTTCTTGAGTAATAAGGATACTTATCTATAAAATCATAGGTTTGGATTCAACTTATAATCAACTTGAAAAAACCTGTTATTGTTTTACTATGTAGGTACTTCATCTTCACGTCATTCTGGGCGTACAAGATCTACTATGTGTACGGCTTCATGCTGTTGGTTTTCCTCATCCTGACAGTGGTGACAGTGTGCGTAACCATCGTCTGTACCTACTTCCTTCTCAATGCAGAGGACTATCGCTGGTGAGTGTTAGAGAAATGGGAAGAAGTGTCTATTCTGCTGATTCAGAATGTGACAAAGTTGTTACAATAAGATAGATATATTTTATATATTAAGCTTATAATTTATGTTTAATGCTCCTGAAAAAATTAATTGAATTTAACCCTTCACTCCATGACCCCTGAGGTCTTCCTCCACTTGTATTTAGCTGGACGTCGTGAAATGACAGAAATACTGTTAAAACAATGTAAAACCCGATAAAAAACAAACCAAACTATGAATATTCAGAAATAATGATATTATGAATATTGGCTTGTTTTCTAAAATGACATTTGAACTAAAGAAAGTTTGGCCATGGCAGAAACCATAAAATCATAATAATCATAATATCATTCCATAAGCAAACTCAGCAGACTCTTGATCAGATGGCTCTTGTTGAATTTGGTTAAACCTTTACCTCATGAATGAACATTTATTCAAGAATTCTTGACTTCATGAATATTCATTAGCTGAAATTTCGTAATGGCCAACAAACAAAGGACTTTTTTATCCTGATAGAAACTGTAGAATCAGATCTATACTATTTCATAAGCAAACTGAGCAGACCCTGATCAGACAGCTCCTATATGTGCTGTCTGATATGGATCTTCTCTGTTTGCAAAGCCATGAAAAGGCGTTTATAACATTGAAAGAGTTAATATAAGTGAAGAAATATGGAAAGTCTGCCTTTACAATTGATGCAAATGACTTGCTTTGAAAGCTGAAATCGATATATCTTATTCCTGGTTATTAAATGCTCCCACTTTGAATGGGATGGACATGTTGATTTACTTTTGTTTCTTCTATGTATTTCAGGCAGTGGACTAGTTTCCTGGCAGCAGGTTCTACTGCTGTTTATGTGTATATGTATTCATTCTACTATTTCTTCTTTAAAACAAAGTAAGTATGCAGTGGCTGTTTGGCATATGCGATCATACTATTTAATGGCATTTGAATTTGTTATCCCCTGCTGAAGGCAGGGGCTATCGTTTTGGCGCTGTCTGTACATTTGTGCTTTCGGAGGTCTTATCTCAAATCATATCTTTTTTTTCATTTCTCTTTAAAACTACCGGCAGCGTGGCTCAGTGGTAGAGCGTCTGCCTGCGGTACGGAAAGTTGTAGGTTCGATCCCCGGACGCATCAGACCAAGTCGTTAAAAGTTAGTACTAGTAGCTCCCTTGTCTACGCTTGACATTAAAAGGGTAGTTCTAGGACTGGTCAGCCCGGTGTCAGGATAATGTGACTGGGTGGGGTGCCCTTGCCATGTGCCCGCGGCATGGGCATTCCAGTGAGGCAGCACTATTACTTGTCTCAAGCGGGTGCCGTCTGCAAATAAATGAAATACTGTTGGTCGGACGTAAAACCCAACTCACTCACTCTTTAAAGCTTTGAAAGTGTGAAGTACCCTAAAGAAATGGGCGCCTGCAAGTATCGCTCAATTGACCTCGGAAAACTAGAGTAATGGCCTTTTGTTTACCAAAAATGTTACCTTTTTGTCTGTCTGGAGCCATATCTCAGAAACTGTTCAGAGGTTTTCAATGAAACTATATATTTGGTACTATGAAGAAATGCGGCCCAGCGAGTATCACTCACATTGACCTTGGAACTCCAGGGTTATGGCCCTTTATTTACAAAAAACTTTACCTTTTTTCTGTCTGGTCAGTAACACTTAAATACTGAGGCCAGCACGTGTTTGGCGGGGATATCAATTCAGCAAATCTGCTTGTTTTTGTTTACATTAATGACTCCTGCAAATTTACAGTTTTAATAAATATTTTGATATTGCTTAATGGGAGTGAGATGCACTTACTGTTGGCATAATTTTATTGAACTAGAGTGGTAACTGCCAGCATGCAAACATTTCTTCTAAAGGCAAAGAATAATCAAGTTTTACAAATTGAATTGGAAAATAATATGTGTACTTGCAGCTTTCTCCTTTGTAGAAACTTACTCCCACTGGAAAATCTCTCATTTTGAAATAGTTTGAAATTAGAATCAAATGCTGGATACCTTGGTATATGATCTGTATACAACTATTTGCCTGGACCTGTCTGGTGATGGTTTGTCTGATTCAAGTGAATCACTTTTAATAAAGATTTACTTTTATTCTTGGCTTACCATTGGCAAATTCATGATAATTCTTTTTTAGTTAAAAGTGGTTTGAACATGGAAACAAACTTGTAGAATTATCAATTGAACATGTACATCATTTGTACTGATATTTCAAATCAGAATTGATTTTTAAGGGACTGACAAATATCCTTGATGATGCATCCATATCATTACAAACGGTAACCAGAGCTGAACATAAGATGCCTGCTGGTCTATAAAAATCTATCAGTTCTCAGCCAAACCCTCTCTTGCTGCTACTCTTTTAGCCCTTCGCTTGCTATTCATGTCAATATACCTACCGGTAAATAGTGAAGACCCAGATGAGACAGCTCCTGCAGGAGCTGTCTCATCAGGGTCTGCACTATTTACCAGTTGATTGTGCAAGCAGTGCACTCCACAGCAGTGATTGCACAGCGCAATACTTGTACACAGTGAAGATATATGTAATTATACAACAGGGCATGGGTACATAAGGAGAAATGTATTTTAAAATTCAGCAAGAGAAGGGTTAGTAGCAGCAAGATAGGGTTTGGCCGAGATATAAACTGTTTTACTAAAAGTATCTAAATACTATAGCTCTGGATTTTGCACAGAAAGAAGATAAAGAATGTATTAGAAAAATCAAGTTGAATATGCTTTCATTATCTTGCATTCTAGCGGCAGACTGTTTGGATCCACATGAGACACCAAATAATGTGGTGTCTCATCAGGATCCAAACTGTTTGACACTTTGACCATAGAATTGCAAAGAAATATAGAAATTGTTAATTCTGTTAAGTTTAAGAAATTAAGCAGAAGACATTATTGTTTGTAGATGAAACATTACTTAGAGTGCAAAGAGTTGTTTGTTCATGTGTCCTTTTCTCTGTTTCAGAATGTATGGCCTGTTTCAGACAGTCTTCTACTTTGGTTACATGGCCTTATTTAGTTTAGCCCTGGGCATCATGTGTGGTAGGTTTTGTTTTATTAGCTTATCTGTTGTTGGAAGAAAAAGGAATCTTTGTCATAGCCTTTTTGTTGTCATTGTTTGCCATGCCTTCGATATTTGTCATTGTTTTGAAATCAGTACAGCTACCCCTACTTGTTCACCTTCACACTGTCAACAATCAGATAAGGATCCAACACTGTTTCCGTACATTTAACCCTTTCCCTGTTCTATGTTTATTTTTAAATTTCAATACCTAATGAATATTCATTAACAGAATAGTTAAAAAGAAATATGCAAGGTGGAACAATGTAGACAAATTAGAAAGCAATGAAACGTATCTATCAAATTCGATTAGCAAACAGAGTAGACCCTGATCAGATGGCTCCTCTAGGAGCTGTCTGATCTGGGTCTACTCTGTTTGCAGATGCGTGAAAACACGTTTATATGAGGGAAAGGGTGAAAGAGTTGTAATCCTTTAAGATAGTGATTTTTCACAGTAACAGACAAGCATTGGCATTCACATGTGTTGCTCTTGTTTAAACTGTATAATTATGTCTCCCCCCCATATTTATATGGGGAGACATATTGTTTTCGTGAGAGTTGTCTGTCTGTCCGTCCGTCCGTCTGTCCATCACACTTTTTGTCCGGACGATAACTTCAATATGCCTGATGCCAGTTGATTGAAACTTCATATATGGAAAGAGCATAATGAGAGGAAGTGTCATGCACAAGGTCCATAACTCTGGCTTCACTAATATAGGAGTTATTGCCCCTTGTAAAAAAATTAGCACTTTTTTTGTCCGGACGATAACTCCTATATGGCTCATGCTATTGGAATGAAACTTCATATATGGAAAGATCATGACGAGAGGAAGTGTCATACACAAGGTCCATAACTCTGGCTTCACTGATAATGGAGTTATTGCCCTTGTAATTTTTTTTCACAATTTTTGTCTGGACGATAACTCCTATATGGCTTATGCCATTGGATTGAAACTTCATACATGGAAAGATCATGATAAGAGAAAGTGTCATGCTTATGGTCCATAACTCTGGCTTCACTAATATTGGAGTTATTGCCCTTTGTAAAACAAATCTCAATTTTTTGTCAGGATAATAACTCCTATATGGCACATGCCATTGGAGTGAAACTTCATACATGGAAAGATCATGATAAGAGAAAGTGTCATGCATAATGTCCTTAACTCTGGCTTCAATAAATTGAGAGTTATTGCCCCTTGTACATTTGTTTAAAGCTTTCTTGTCCGGATGATAACTCCTACATGGCTCTTGCCATTTTATTGAAACTTCTTACATGGAAAGAGCATGATGAGAGAAAGTGTCATGAACAAGGGCCATAACTCTGGCTTCAATACTTTTGGAGTTATTGCCCTTTGTTAATTTTTTGTCCGATCAATAACTCCTGTTCGACTGATTCTATTGGAATGACATTTCATTTATGGAAAGAGCATGATGAAAGTAAGTGTCGTGCACAAGGGTCATAATTCTGGTGTCAATATATTTGGAGTTATTAGCTGTTATCATTTTCTTCTTGAAAAATGCGGTGTGGAAAGCTCATAATGAGGGGAAGTATCAATCATCAAGTCCATAACATTTTTAGTGATTTCCCTTTACATATTGTTTTTATTAGAGGGGAGACATCTCTTTTTGTGACAAAAACCTCTAGTTAAGGGATTTGTTTTCTGAAAATGTGAGGGACCAGTTTATGTTGTAACCTGTCTGTTTTGTTTGAAAAAAAAATGTGGAGGGACACCAGTATAGCTATCTGCGTCAAACTTCCAACATTTTACGATAACAATGACTCCTGTCTTGTAAGGGACCATTACTCTGTCATGCATGTGTAAAAGAGTTAAAGCCCTTTATATATTTGCAGTAACAGACATGTACAGAGTTCCAGATAAGATGCATAAATGAAAACATTTTCAAGAATAACTTTATTTGATCTGATGTATGTTGCTGTTTTCTAATTTTGGAGCATCTGCTTTTGTGAGTAATATCTGTAGGTGCCATAAGCATGGTTTTGGTAAGGCTTTTATAGTTTCCTTAAAGTTGTTTAGTATTTATTATTGTCATGTATATCTTTCTTCTACTTACAGGTACTTTTGGCTACCAGGGTACAAGTACATTTGTGAGGAAAATTTATTCCACAGTGAAGATAGATTAGGAACATATCAGTTTGTGATAAGTGATGGTGACTTGTAGACATTATAGACAATAGAGGACCATTGGTATGTAGGACATTGTCGAACAGTGCCTGCCCTGAAAGGGTTGAAACTTGGCAATGTTTACTGTGGCAAATATGGACAGTATATAGGATGAAGAAATGCATTCAGACCCCAGCAAGCATATGGTCTGGAACATTATCAGTGGTTACTCTGAGGCTGTGTAGTCACCAACTGTATTTATTATGCGTCCCTTTATAACACATGGGGGTTGGGGTTATTGCTTTGCATGTATCATTCGGACCGTTGGGTGGTCAGTAGACCAAATGGTTTCCGATCAACAACTTGCCAACCTTTCTACCTAGAGTCCTTATATTGGGAGGTAGGTCATGACAAGAACAGGACTTCAAAGAAATTTGAGGTCTATATGTCCAGATCACACTTCAAGGTCAAAATTATAGGCTGGCTACCAATTTAGGGTTTGTATGTTTTACAAACTCCAAAATGCCATACTAAATTCAATTTGGACAGTTTCAAAAAGTTTGTATTCGTGTGAGGCGATCAGTATCAAGATGTCTCACTAGGATCTAAACTATTTGACACTTAGATTGCATATTTTTTGTACTGAAAGAGAAGCTTTCATTGGCTTACATAATTAGACGTGCATGCTTGACATATGATTATTGTTACATATGAAAGTCATCATGGCTTTGTTACTTGTAAAAGTCTTCATGGCTCATTCTGATAGAATTGTAATTAACCTTTTACTCCATAGATATACCTTTTAAGACCTTTACAAGCAGAGTAGACAAAGATCAGATGGATCCTGAGGAGCTGTCTTATCAGGGTCTGTTCTGTTTGATTTTGAAGTAAATAGGTATCATTCTACACAGTTCCTGCCATGGCTAAAATCCGTGTTCATATGCCATTATAAAAATTAGCTAATCAATATTCATATCATTATTTCTCACATGAATATTCATGGAGTGAAGGGTTAACCTCATACTGCATTAAATAGTCAGATGTAAGGAGGAGACACTGTAATGTGATGTTTTAACCTTTAGCATGCTAGGCAAAGTTTCTTCTAACGTGTTCTAATTCAAATTTCAGAGCATCCCTTTTCCATTTATTTTCAAAGATGCACAAAGAGTGGATCCAGGCGAGGCACCTAGTTAACTTGACCTCTTGTTTAGAATCGTACCTAATGCAAAGATAATCTCAGATTTGTGCTAAGCGTGTTAAAGGTTAAATAGAAGAATGTACATAGTGAATGTTCCATAATTTTGTTCTACACTGCAAAGCAGAGAGATTGGCAACTTCTGCCAGCTGTATCGCTCCCATTCAACAAAGGTTTTCTGACCACCTGCATGTCAGTTGAGCATGTATGTTTTTATTGTATGTTTCTTCATATTGATCTGGTTGAAACAACACACCAAAGACAGGTCAATGGACTTCTAGTGTTGGGTTATTGTTATTTATCAGACTCTGGAAATTACAGATAATACAATTCATAGATGCTGCAATAATACAAGTAATTGACGCTGCTTAAATTTTAAATAAGAAGTGAATATTATGATCTATGAAAACATGTTTGTTTCTTTTCCAAACTATCTCTTGCTGGTACAGTAAAACCTGTCTACATTAGACATAGGTTAAATAATGGGGTTTAAGATGGGATTGTAGGTTAATGCAGGATGAAAGTTATGCAGAAAGCTCTTTGGAGCCTTCTGCATAACTTTTGTCCTGCATTAAGCAACCACTGGCTATTATTAGCCTCCATATTTATTTATAGTCCCAATAGACTCTACAGTACTTATTGCTGCTTGAAAGGTTCTTAATTGTACAAACAAGACAGGGGTTGACTTAGGAAAAAAAGGTTTACATAGAACACCATTTTGTATATGATGGCCAATGCATCTATTCTTTACCTTAACCCTTTATTCCATGAATAATGACTATAAATATCAATTAAATGATTTTTTATAGTGGCTCGTGAACACAAAAAATTCTTGCTATGGCAGATGACTTGAATCACATCAGTATAATTTCATAAGCAAATTTCAACAAGTTCCTACAAGAGCTGTCTTATCTGTTTGTTTAGGTGTATATGGAGTAATGGGTTAAGAAAATAAACTACCATGGACAAAATAAAATATAAAAGATGGCACTTAACAAAAAATAAGACATTGTTTTAATGATGTTCAAGGTGACGATCAAGTTTTTGAGTGAATTTTGTTAAGTTTGTCAGAAGTTTTAGTTTTGTTCTGTTTATTATGCTTCCTGTTTAAGTTTTATTGGGAATATGGTTGAGTTATGGTGGAATGGAAAGGATAGGAGTGACATTTCATGGAAGCCACGCTAATTAATGATTAGGCTATCTAAATATATAATAACGAGCTGTTGTCTGAGAAAAGAGGTCTTGTTGCATACAGTGTACTCCCAGATCTGACATCACTTCTGTGGCGAGGTATCTGATAACTTTTATGCTGTTTGAACCCTTTTACTCCATGAATAATCATTTAAGAAATAATGACATCATGAATATTAATTAGCTGAATTTTTATGACATAAAATCAGGATTTTATGGCTAAGACAGAAACTGTAGAATCTGTTTTAAATTTTATAAGCAAACAGAGCAGACCCTGATCAGATGTTTTCTACAGGAGCCGTCGGATCTGGGTCTACTCTGTTTGCAATGGCGTAGAAGAGTTGCTGTGTCAGAGAAGTAGCTGGTCTGGATCTAAACTGTTGTCATGGCATTAAGACTCCTTTTCCCCATTGAACAGCTCATGTCTGTGTTTCTGTACTTGAGTCTATCTTGGTAATGATTTGACATGTATTTAAATAGTCTTATATTTATTCATAATGTACATATGTATAGACTTGACACATGTAGATAAACTCTAAGACTGAAGCATTCATTTCAGCTGGGGCAAGTTCGATATCTCAAAAACAAACATGCATGATGGACATATGTGGAGAGTACATGGAGTTCTATGAAAGATAATTGTGTAATTTGACAAAATATCACTAGCCTGTTTATTTCTGTATATTACATTTTAGAAAAAATCCTATGAATGTTTGACATTACTTCATACAATAGTTACCCTGATTTTTCAGACCTCCAATCTCTCTCCACAGGTTTGTAAAGAGGAATAACTAAAACCCCTGTAAATAGGACATTAAATTTAGTATAAATATTGGTCTTGGAGACAGGTGGCAGCTTAATGCAGGGTTAAAGTCGTGCAGAAAGCTCCTCTAGGAGCTTTCTGCATGACGTTTACCCTATATTATAAGTAGCCACCTACCCTATATTATAAGCAGCCACCTGCCTAAAAGTATCTAAATTATTCTCTATTAGAATTCTGGTTAAGTGAGTGAGGGGTTACGGGGTAACGGCACTGCATCACTAAGTAGAGTTCTCATAAATTTCGGTAGGTTTATCTAGTTAATTAGTTCAGGTTATCTGGGTTTAGAGAATCATCTAGTATATACATTTAGATTGAATCAACTTCTGTTGATTAAAATTATATTAAACATGCTTTAACCCTTTACCCCGTATAAAGTATTTATGTTAAAAAAAACAGTGTGTTACTGTATGAGTATTTTTTGACATAGTTTTTATAATGGCATATGAATGAGAAAAGGTTTGGCCATAGCAGAAACTGTAGATCCAGATCTGTATAATTTCATATGCAAATAGCAGGCCCTGATCAGATCGCTCCTGTAGGAATCACCTGATGTTGGTCTACTCTGTAAAGCTGTTAAAATATTTATCTATTCAGTAAAGGGTTAAACTGTTTAAGGTAATATAAGTATATGTCTGTCTACAGTACAGTAAACCCCCTCTAAACCAGAATTCTAATAGAGGAGCAGTTAGATTCTTGTAGGCAGGTGGCAGCTTAATGCAGGCTGAAAGTCATGCAGAAAGCTTTTAGTGTAGCTTTCTGCATGACTTTCACCCTGCATTAAGCTGCCACCTGTCTCCAAGACCGATACTTATACTAAATTTAAAGTCATGTTTAAAGTTTTTTTTTACTGCAATTTGTTGGCAGTCCTACCAATACCTGCAGAGCAAAAAAGAAACCCGACATTAATACGACGCTCTACTTGTGCCAAAAGCGCATTTACGATGTATCGCCTCATAAATATAACTAACTTTTTGTAATGTCACATTAACAAGGGATCTTTGACCAAGAAGGAAACTATGGAACGAGTTCTGTATAGTTCCAGAAGCAAACAGCACACCCAGATCAGACAACTACAGGAGCTGGTTTGGGTCTGCTTTGTTGTCAAATGCATGAATAGGTAAAGGGTTAACATTACCCATTTGAGGTTTGATAGTATAAATATGATAATTGATTGTTTTGCAATATTGTATGTGTGGCAATTTGCTTTTGTATGTTAGGTGATCACATTTGTATTGCTTGGTTTTAATTGAACCCTTGAATGTGGGAAACGAACGAGTGTACTGGCATTTGCAGACATTGTAGATCCAGATCAGATGACTTGGCCTCTTCTGGAGGAGCCCTCTGATCAGGTTCTGCACTGTTTGACATTCAAAATCGCCAAACAACGTTAAGCCTGTCTTACTGAATGGACTGTGTAGTTAAACATTGATGGGCCAGTCCACTTGGAATATTCGACATTCAAAGGGTTAGCGGTAGGATACATTCCATCATGGTTGTACATAATGAAAGCATCAGTTAAGACTGGTCTGTCTGTAAATCCAACATTACATCATGTGTATTGTATAGTCATTATATTTGCACAGATCATATTTTTGTCATTTTTAAAAATAAGAAATGTTGTTTTTTTGGTGACATTTAATATATGGAGAAAATGCACACAAGTTTGCAGCTGTTTTTGGTGCAGTCTATAAATGCAAGGTTTTCAAATATGTGACTGATAACCTTTGTACATAATGGGGTATTATACCATTTAGGTATTTTTTTTCTCACAGTGAGGATTGTATTTTAATCTGTTTGTTGGTAATGTTTATTGTCAGTTTGGTAACTTGTACTATACATAACTGTGGAGATCTAACCATGTGCTGTAAAACAGTCTTTGTTCAAATTTTGGTCTGGTGCAATTTTGACTACTACCGATTAAATCAAACTTTTGAGAAACTATTGATGGAGTTTCAAACAGCTTGGATTCTGATGAGATGCTGAGTTACTCGGCGTCTCATCTGGATGCAAGCTGTTTGCAAATGCTAGTGAGGTTGCGTTTAACGGGTATAAGGGCTAATAGCCTTCAATATCTAAAGTAGTGCTAATGTTCGCTGATATATACAGCTTGGATCTAGATCACAATGAATGTCTGGTCAAATTTTAAAATCATTCAACATTAAATGTGTATTATGTAAAACCCCTCTAAACTGGAATTCTAGTTGAGAAGAATTCAGATACTTTAAGCCAGGTGGCTGCTGAATGCAGGGCGAAAGTCATGTAAGCTGCCACCTGTCTCCAAGACTGATATTGATACTTCATTGAAAATCTGGTTTAGTGATGTTTTTACTGTATTATGTAAAACATGGGATGGTTACTTTTAACACTCCTTGTATATGTGGTTTTCAATCATATTATGCTACAACAGAAAAGACCCAGACCAGATGGCTCCAGTAGGATCTGTCTGATCAGGGCCTGCTTCGTTTGCTTAAGAAATGAAGTTGTGGTCAGCCAGGTTTGATGTTGATGAGATATTCAGTCAGAGGCTCAAATGAAATGCATAAATAAAAACAATTTTAAACAATAATTCCTTTATTTCTCAGCTAATCCCTGTGTGTTGACCTGTCTTAAGCCTGGCCTAGAGGTTATGAAGCTTTTTGCTTGAGCCTTAGATCATTCTCAAGCATCTGATTTGTCAGTTCCGAGCTTGCTCAGAATCTGACAAATCCGATACTTGAGAATGATCTCGGACTCAAGACTCTGAAGCTTATAACCTTGGACTCAGATCTCTTCGAGACGATTCTCAAGGGTCTTGACACAGAATTCAGTGCAGAAAAGACACTTTTAGTATTTCATTACGCATCTTTGTCTATTGCTATGTGAATCAGTGACTTGGCACCTCACCAAGATCCAGCCTGGTGACGAAAAGTGTTCCTTAATTTACTCATTGAACATGAAGAGGTAGACCGAATTGCAGATTCAACTTTCAGGAGATAAGCCAGCTGTATAAATACAAGTTATCAGTCGACAACAGCTTTGTTACATGCAGTGATTTCAGTAATATCAGCTTTACGTACATTTACTTGTATGTATTTGAAGAGGAGATCTTAAGTAAAGAATAAAACACATGAGAAAAGATATTTTTTTATATTTTGTTTTATTTTGTGCCCATTTATTAGGTCTCAGTAAAGTTGAATTTACCTGGTATTTGTCCACCCTACCGTCCGTGAATGTTTGCTTGTCCGTTCTCTAACACAAACAGATACAATCTTATCTTTTTCAAATTTTGCCATCATGTATATTACGATAATGTCTCGGACAAATTCGATAACCAGCAAGATTGCCCCAGACACTTCAGAATTATCTCCCCTTATTTTATGAATTTCCGTAAAATTTTGCTTGTCCGAACAAATGTAATCCAAACCATTTCAATTTTTTTCAGCAAGTATATTACTATAATGTCTCAGTCATAATAATATAATATAATGTCAAGTTTGATAACCAGCAAGATTGCCCCAGACACTCCACAATTATCTCCCTGTACTATATGAATTTCCGTGAATTTGCTTATCCGCTAACTCAAATAAATGTGATCAATCCTTTTCAGATTGTGTCAGCATGTACATTACCATACTGTCTCAGTCAAGTTCGATAAATAGCTAGATTGTCCTTGACACTCCAGTTATCTCCCCTTTATGCCACCTGGTATGGATTAATGGCCTTTCGACATCCAGACATTTGACGGGCGTATATTGTGGCATGTTTTATAATGGCATCATGGACGATGGGGCAGTAACAAACAGTAAAACAAGATCTGTATTATTTCAAAGCAGTTAACCCATTCGCTTGCTGTGCACGTCAATATACCTACCGGTAAATAGTGAAGACCCAGATGAGACAGCTCTTGCATGAGCTGTCTCATCAGGGTCTGCACTATTTACAAGTTGATTGTGCAATCATTGCTTTTGCACAGAGAAATACTTGTACACGGTGAAGATATATAATTATACAACAGGGCATGGGTAAAGAAGGAGAAATATATTTTATAATTCAGCAAGAGAAGGGATAAGACATTGATCCGACAGTTCCTACAAACTCCAATTTGATCTGGGTCTATTCTGTTCGCAAATGCGTCTGTCCGGTAAAGAATTGAGTCTCATGGCCTGAATCATGCACTGCCAGAATCCTTGAGTATACCAGTATTAAATTCCTTCAAATAAAGATTCCAGGGTCATTTGAAAATACAATAAAATTACACTAAGCCGGACATTCAAATTAATATCAATGTCGGAGGTGGCAGCTTAAAGTTGGATGGAAGTCGTTCAGAATGCTCCAAAAAGGAGCTTACTGTGTGACTTTCACCCAGCATGATGCAGTCATCTGCTTAAGACCTAAATTCTTTATTAAAAATCTTATCTATGCCTAATTTTATATTTGCCACGGAGGCCGTACGATTTCTTTGTCTGCGATTTTCCTACGATATTTTTTTGCATCTAGAAGTCTGCGATGCTTTTATTTACATTGTCTACGATCATCGTACGATTATTTGTGTATACTGATCGGGGCTCATCCGTACGATGACTGAGCGGCGACCGTACGGAGATCGTGCGATCTCCGTGCAGTTATCGCAAGTTGGCTTGGATAAGGCAATCTTATGGAGCCTGTGCGGGTTCCATACGAAGACCAGCCAGGTTGTTCCATCTTCTATAGATAGACAAACTATTAATGCAGGAACTGTCAAATGAATATGCCGCAGAACTTTTTTTATGACAAATCGCAGAGGCTACGGTGCCCGGGAATCTGTAAGCATGAGGAATGTTGGTTTTAAAAATATCATAGATCTCCTCTTTGAATAAATCTACTGATAAGGAACATTTACTTGGAAGAGGGATTTTTTAAACCACTGTTGTAAACAAAGCATTTGCTCCTATGCATGGAGCAAATGCTCTATTCATCGCAATGGTTTTAAAAGGTGATTTTACAGAGGCATCCATGTGAGGGAATGGGTTAAGCATATGCTATACGCAAATATTCATTTTTTGCCCATCCGAGCTGTTGCTCAGACTGAAGTACAGTAAAACCTCTCTATAACGGCCACTAAATTACATCAAGTATTTAATTTTGTGTCAAAGGCAGGTGGCTGCTTAAAGCAAGGTGCAAGTAAAACATAACGCTCCTATCGGAGCGTTCTGTTTTACTTGCACCTTGCTTAAAGCAACCACCTGCCCTAAATACCAACTAATCAACACAATTTAGGGGCCGTTATAGAGAGGTTTTACTGTAGTTATTCATCCCCTCTGCACCAACTGTTCACGACATGTAAAGGCTGTTGTGAATTCACCCATAACAGAAAAGATGTAACACCGAAGCACGTGAAAGAAATCTTTAGATGTTTTAGTAAAGCTGGTATATAATTAAGAAAATAAGATGATTTGCTGGCGAATTCGTGATAATATTTTCAAATAGTTGGGACCCCAGCGTCACAGAGTAACTCAGTGTGTCATCAAGACCCAAATCATTTGTCGCTCTGATTATATTTTCTTAAAGAAATAGTAATACATACCCAGAATTTTGCTTCAGAAACAACACATTTAGAAAAAAAAATGAATGCCATAGGACTTACGGTCATCGGCGGAAACCAACGTTTAATAATAATAATAATAATAATAATAAAGACTTTATTTAACGAGGGAACGCATTTGGTTAAAACCAATCTTCCATGCGACCCTCATAACATATCTACATCTACAAAAGTCAAATTAGCAACAATCAAACAAACGAACTTTATTTAAAGTAACACAGTAAAACCTCGATAATTCGAACAACCCGTTGAAGTTTTTTGATATAGTTAAAGGCAGGTGATTGCCCAAAGCAGGACGGAAGCAAAGCAGGAAGCTACTGTAGGAACCCTCCGCTTCACACCAGCCCGCCCAAGGCCAACACCTGTCGTGAACATTGTCAATGGGCTTACTTAAGTTATCTAAATGTTCTAACTTTCAGGATCGCACTGTATATACAATCAGTTTACAGTAGTTAACCTAAATACTCACGCCAAAGTACTAAAGCAATTGTTTAACTACTTCATTACTTTTCACCTGCCCAATGAATGGAGAATAACGGAATTGGTCGATCGTGGATGTTCAACGATGGATAAGGGATAGAAACAAAACAACCAAATTACATGCTTATTAATTATACTTTATTCTGTTCAATACGTGTTTCGTATATGCATAAAAATGGAGGTAATTGTATTCCATAGTGATGATAACTGGCCATCGTCATAAAGCCAGGGGCACTGGGTCTTTTGCAAAGCATGTAGACACAGACAAACCGTTATTTGGTACATGTAATAACCAAACACGCTGTCTGATCTATGCAGATTTTCTGTGCCATTCCACTGCAAGTGAAGCAAATTCTGACCTTGGTATACTGTAAACCCTTTCTACTGCGACCACTCGTAAGAATTATAATAGTGATGGGTTAAGACAAGTGGTAGCTTCATGCAGGTCAAAGTTGTCCAGAAAGCTACTTTAGGAGCTTCCTGCATTACGTTCGTTCTGCATTAAGCAACCAACTACTCTTGTAGACTCCCATAGCCATTCATTAAGTGGTCGATATAGAGAGGGTCTACTGTACACAGACTGTAGCGCCTGGGTGCCAATATTCCCGTGACGTCATACTATATGACATGACCATGTGAGTACTGTTCGGCAAGAAATACGGCCACACTCAGCCTTTTAGAAGAGACTATATACAAGTATGATGTAAATGTTACATTGTAATTTAACCCATTTGCGCCCAGTGGGTTCTTCCATGTTTATATATTGGATTAGTCTATTTTTTATTTAAGGGGTGTCTGGCCTAAATTTTCAATTTCGTTTTGTTTTATATTGAAATTCCTATCAGCAAACAGTGTAGACTCTGATCAGACGCCGCATTATGCGGCGTCTGATCAGAGTCTAAACTGTTTGCCTACGTCCCATATATGGGATCGTGGGAGCAAATGGGTTAATGTATTTATTATCTACAGTTACTGCGTAGCTTAACCGTTTTTTTACACTGCGCATGCGTCACATTTTCAAACATTTAAAACTTATCCCGCCAAAGCGCAACCTAACTGTCAGTTGCAAACTGCTTAGATCCACATGAGGTACCGATTAACACGGTATTAACCAGGTTCTAAGCTGTTTGACACTCGAACAATTGTTTCACAATAGTTTAATCGAGTTGGAAGTAAGTAAAACTACAAACTATCAGTGTGTAGTTTGCTGACATCAGTATCTCTGCAGGATAAGGGTAAAGCTATAGATGAGGGGCCATGATTCTGAAATAACCCTCTACTCCATAAATATGCCTTTCTACGCCATTGCAAACAGAGAAGACCCAGATCAGACGACTTCTATAGGAGCCGTCTGATCAGGGTCTGGTCTGTTTGTGTAAGAAATAATATAGATATGCGATTCTACAGTTTCTGCCTTGGTTAACACGTCTTGTACTTGTGGCTCATTATAAAAAAACTTAATATTAATGATGTCATTATTTCTTTTATGAATATTCATGGAGTAAAGGGTTAAGATAAAATCGTGTAATTTCATTTTTCCTTAAAATATCCTCAACAATATAAAGCATTGCATTGCAAGTTATCTGTTATTCCTTTTTGATACAGTAGCCAACTAGCCATATGGTAAAGCTGTTACAGTAAAAACACTCTAAAACGACGTCAAATAGACGTGTAATACACGTTCTTTAATGCAGAACGAAAGTCCTGTAGGAGCTTTCTGCATTACTTTCGTCTTGCATTATGCAATCACCTGTCTACAGTACAGTCCATCTAAACGGGTTTCTAGTAGCGAAGAATTTAGATACATTTAGGCAGTTAGCTGCAAGAAAGTCATACAGAAAGCTCCCAGAGGAGCTTTCTGTGTGACTTTCACACTGCATTAAGCTCCCATCTGTCTCCAAGACCGATACTTATATTAAATTGAACGTCCTATTTAGAGTAGTTTTACTGTATACACCAAGCGATCAACGTAGAGAAGTTCTACTGTATATCATATATTCACACAAAATGTTGAATGGGATAGCAACATGCCTTATGCAACATAACTTTTGCAAAAAGATATGTCGATACTTTTGTTTGAATTGAAACTGTGCTATTTTCCTGTCTATTGGGACCAACTGTTTAAATGTTTTCAACAATATAGACCAACTTGTGCTAACATTTGCAAATAGTTGGGTCCCAGTGAGACGCCGAATAATTCTTCATCTCAGCAGGATCCGATTTACTTAGTACTCAGACAATAAAAACAACCACAACAAGTAAAACAGTGGAAGAAACACTAGCAGGCGACAGTATTTACTGAGTGCCGAAAGCATAAAATACCATGAAAAAATGCTGCGTAGAATAAAGTGCACACGCGCAAGCCATTAATGATGATGGAGCCAAACTGGCAACTCGTACAAAATAAAGAAAAATTAACTCTTTGCACGCTAAGTAATTTTTCGTCTGCAACACTTGTCGTCTGCTTCGATTCTAGAAATAAATTTCTCTCATTTCTTCGCAAAAATATGGTCAAAGTGACAAACAGTTTGGATCCTGATGAGACGCCGCATCATGCGGCGTCTCATCTGGATCCAAACTGTTTGCATAGGTAATCACGGTTTCGCCGCTAGCATGCAGAGAGTTAACATTTTAGCCTGCTGCGAGCGAATCCGCCGTGACCTTTGCAAACAGTGTGGATCCATATGAGACACCGAGTAACTCGGCGTCTCACCAGAATCAGTACTATTTGACTCTCTGGCCATGTTAGTGAAAAGAAACGAAAGTTAAATTAAGTTTCTACCGACCAAATTTTGCTCAGCAGTCTAAACGCTATATATGTATTTATGTTTTCTCTAGCACTTGATTTGATAAAACAGTCTTATTTAATCTGGGAGAAAACACAAGCGCAGCTTAAAAGGGCAACGAGAACGTTGACGTCATTGGTCATTTACCGAATAGAGAAGTCCTTTGACGCTTTTGCAAACAGAGTAGATCCGTATCAGACGGCTCATGTAGGAGCCGTCTGATCAGGGCCTATTCTGTTTGCTTATGCATTAATATAGATATTATTCTACAGTTTTTGCCAAGTTCACAACTTACGATGTGAATATGAAATTATAAATATCAATTTAGTTTACAATCATATTCATTATTTCTTACATGAATCTTCATTAGGAAAAAGTTAAATAGACCAGTTGTGCAGTCTGCGTTGACCCAGAGCAGTCGTGTGTTGTAAGAGGGGACAGACACTATGTGTGTAGGCTAGCAGACCCTTGTTTCTAACAATTGACAGACAGTGTGGACCCTGATAATACTACAGCTTTGTATGTAAAAGGAGTACTTAGGATATCAGGCTTAAAATATTTTCTACATTTCCCCGGCAATCCTGATCTTGTTGGTACTCATTAGAATCAGCTCTTCGAACAAGACCATGCCAATTATTAACGACCTGGATAGATCAGAATACATATTATAGTAAAACCTCTCTATAACGGCCACTAAATTTAATCAGGTATTTTGTGTAAAAGGCAGGTGGGTGCTTAAAGCAAGGTGAAAGTAAAACAGAACGCTCCTATAGGAGCATTCTGCTTTACTTTCACATTGCTTTAAGCAACCACCTGCCCAAAATACCAATTAGCACAATTTAGTGGTCGTTATAGAGAGGTTTTGCTGTATCTACATGTACAACTTTGAGAATGCGTTGAAAAATGACTGATATAGGTCTATGTTGCTAACAGATGCCAGAGTGCCATTGTTATCACTGCCAATTTAACAAGATTTTAACTGTAATGGATTTCGAATTCTTAAACAAACTGTTACCTTTTTATAAAAATCACAACATCTAACAATAAGTATCGATTTAATTAAATACGTTGAATACTTACTAGCAAATCTTGCGAAGCCAACAAAACCATCACCTATTATCAAAATAACATTTGCAATAGAAATTAATTACAAAAAAAACCAATCGGTGTTTACTAACAAACCTTCAGACATTGCATAAATGTAACTATTGTTTTTAAAACTAGGCACGTTTTAAAGATTTAAAAAATGAAACAATATAACTAAACAATGTAAAACTAAATTGCCTTTGAATTTGAATCATACGTTTTTAAAAATTGCCATACTTATAGTTAGATGCATTAAAAGATACAATAAAACCTGTTTTACGCGTCTATTTACTGATTAGATAGAATTCTTAAGAATACGGTGATGGCTTTTGCAGGGCAAAACAAAATACAGAAAGCTTTGCATTTCTCTTGTCCTATATTAAGTTACCACATGCCTTAGGATCAGAATTTGATCTCAGTTTAATGGTCGCTTAAAGCAAGATTCACTGTAATTAATGCAAAGGTTTTCATGGAGTTGAATGCTGTAAAGACAATGGTCCAGGAAAATTAACATATTTCAATGTCAATACATTGTCACGTGACATTGTATTTAAATAAACGAGGCACAAGACAATGGTACAAATAGTCTCATATAAACGTGTTTCCGTTTTCAAATTAGTGAAGTGTTATCCTGGTAATGAAGACACAATCAAGCTTGTTTTAAGCGACTACTGATTGATTAATCATATGCATGTTATAAAGAAGGAGACTGCTTAACTCATTACCTCATAGGCTATTCTTAGATACGACTTCTTTGAATAAATCTACCAAAAAGGAGCATTAACTAGAGAAAAGGAAACTTTTAGAATTTTGAAGTTTGAAACCATTGTGATAAATAGAGCATTTGCTCCTATAGGAACAAATGCTCTATTTATCACAATGGTTTCACAAATTGACCTTTACAGAGTCGTCAAAAGTCGTCAATATGAGGGAATGGATTAATGCAGGAGAAAAGTAATGCTGAAAACTCATGTGGGGAGCTTTCTACATTATTTTTATCCTGAATTAAGCTATTACCTCATACTTACGCCTCTGTAAAAGCCACCTTCTGAAACTTCTGTGATAAATAGAGTATTTGCTTCATAGGAGCAATTGCTCTTTTTATCACAGTTGTTTCAAAACTACACAATTTTAAATTTTTCCCTTTCTATAGTAAATGTCCCTTTTCAGTAGGTTTATTCAAAGACGTTGGGTCTAAAGAATAGCCTATGGAGTTGTGGGTTAATTGTCTCTTAAGACAATTTTTACTGTAGTCATAAAACGTACTACATCATGTAAATTCCAAACTATACATGAGAAAGTGGTCACCTTTACAAACAGTTTGAATCCAGATCAGAAGTCGAGTAAATCGGTATCTCGTCTGGATCCAAACTGTTGATACATGGCGTAGTCTGTTTAACCTTCAGCCTGCTTTGGTGGATGAGTGAATACCTATGCAAACAGTTTGGATCCAGATGAGACGTCTCATCAGCATCCAAACTGTTTGACACCCTGATTGCATTTGGTAGACAAATTGTTTATAGCTCGAATTTTGAAAGTGTAGTAGGTGAGAAGTTCCGTGAAAATAATTTGCTCAGCAGGCTAAAGGTTAAACAATAATTAAAATATGGATATCAATGTAAACAAACGATTATATAAAATATCGGTACACAACCGTGTTCTTTTGTCAATTACTGCATACTGTACACTGAAACCCCTGTATCACGAGGTGGTACTCTTGGTTTTAAAAAAAGGTGGAAGCTAAACGCACTAGAAAAGTTATGTAATGTTTTGTATTACTTTCGTATTGCATTTAGTAATACCTGTTTTTAAAGAGCACTATGTTTATTCATCTAGTGGTCACTATTGAGATGTTCCACAATTATATGTACAGTAAATCCTCTCTAAACCAGACGTTCAATTTAGTATAAATATCAGTCTTGGAGACAGGTGGCTGCTTAATGAAGGGCGAAGTCATGCATAAAGCTCCTCTATGAGTCTTCTGCATGACTTTCATCCTGCATTAAGCAGCCATTCGGATAAACATATCTAAATTTGTCTCAAGTAGAATTCTGGTTTAGGGAGGATTTTACTGTAATACCAATTTGACCTTCAACCAATTCAATGCGAATTTTTTATAATGATTTAGTAATGAACATATATTGTAAGATACGATATTCGTAGTAAACACACCAAAACAACAGTAGAATTTGCATTTTACACAACAACAAATTCACCAATGAAAAACGACCTACATCTAATATAAACTTACTGACCAAATGATATCTCAGACAAGCAGTGACAATCCTCACATACACGAGTACAGGGAAAGTACAAGAATATGCAACTGCCAATGTTGGGATATATATTGATATGATACTTGAATACCAAGTATATTCGCCAGTCTTAATTGTCCTGTCACCACAGGTCAAACGTCAGCCATGACATCACTTCCTCTTCAGCCTTGTATAATTTGGATCCTCTCAGACTTCTTCGAGATACGCATCACAATACCATTCAGATACATTCTGACTTTATCGTTATATTAAGTGTTTGTACCCAACACTTATACATTGCCTTTTACGTCTGGAACGGAGGCAGAACTTGGTCTACTTTGGTGACAGGTGGGTATGACCTGCCACCTTCTATGTACACAGCAGAGAAACCTTTCCAGTTAATTGTGTCATCAGACCGGAAACGAACCAACAAATATTGACCCGAGGAAGATATCTCCGGTGGTGTCTGAAAAAAATAATTATAAGAACTTTATATTTTTGAGTTCAACTTTGTTTGGCTGGTGTTTATAACATACAATATCGATGGCATTTCGTACATATCATCTTACATTTGCATGTAATTGTACTGATTATATTGTAGCAAACACCCTCTAAACCGGACATTTGATGTACAGAAGAAATTACGAGGTCCAGTTAACCCATTACATTGTAGGCTATTTTTAGATACAACCTCTTTGTATAAATCTACCGAAAAGGAGCATTAACTAGAGAAAAGGAAAAAAATAGAATTTTGTAGTTTGAAACCATTGTGATAAAAAGAGCATTTGCTCCTATAGGAGCAAATGCTCTATATATCACAATGGTTTCACAAAGTGACTTCTAAAAAGTCGTCAATATGAGGGAATGGGTTAAGAGGGGGTTTACAGTATATATACAAACACAGCTATTTGAATCAGACCAACTTAGATATTATATCAATTGACACTATACATGTATATATATTTATTTACTTACGGCTTAGCGTAAAACTATTGTTACAACAATATATTATAGGGTAAAACAATGATAATCTTTGCAAACTGTTAGGATTCAAACTGAGGGACCCGACGCCTCACAAAGACCCAGGCTATATACCACTCTAGTCCTGAATTTCGGACAGAAATTGAAGAAAAAGCTTTTTTTTAGATTTAAAGAAGAAGACAATTAAAATTGCAAATGCTTATATAGCTATTTAATAATGTAGTTACAATAGTTTTACACCGAACACCTCAGTATGTTATTAAAGAAAGTAGTATCAAACGTTTTGCTCTGATTCCTTAATATGTTATTATTTATTAAAGAATGTAGTTCAAACAGTTTTGCGCCGAACCCTCAATATATTATTAAAAAGAAGTTCCAATAGTTTTGCGCTGAGCTCTCAATATGTTATTAAAGAAAGTATTTCCAATATATTTCCGCTGAGCCCTCAATTTGTTATTAAAGAATGTACGAACCCTCAATATATTATTAAAAAGAAGTTCCAATAGTTTTGCGCTGAGCTCTCAATATGTTATTAAAGAAAGTATTTCCAATATATTTGTGCTGAGCCCTCATGTTATTAAAGAAAGTAGTTCCAATAGTTTTGCATTGAGTCCTCAGTATGTTATTAAAGAAAGTAGTTCCAATAGTTTTGCATTGAGTCCTCAGTATGTTATTAAAGAAAGTAGTTCCAATAGTTTTGCATTGAGTCCTCAGTATGTTATTAAAGAAAGTAGTTCCAATAGTTTTGCATTGAGTCCTCAGTATGTTATTAAAGAAAGTAGTTCCAATAGTTTTACATTGAGTCCTCAGTATGTTAGTAAAGAAAGTAGTTCCAATAGTTTTGGACTGAGCACTCAATATCTTAATAAAGAATGTAGTTACAGCAGAATCTGTCCTAAGCGGCTATTCATTAATTGAATATAGGAGTCTTAAAATGCAGGTGGTTGCTTAATGCAGGGTTATAGGAGCTTTCTGTATTATGTTTGACCTGAATGAAGCTACCGACTGCCTTACAAACCCGTGATCGGACTTTATTTTGATGGTCGCTTAAGACAGGTTCTACTGTACAATAGGTTTGCTTATAGCGAACATATAATGAATAAACATGGGGCATAAGAACCTTCTTGCACAACTTTCATCCTGTACTAAGCTACCACGTGTTACCTATAGTACTATTTATTTCAGGTGGTCACTGTATACATGTGTTATTGTAGTAACAACAGTTTAGGACTAAGCCCTCTATATGCTTTATTCACTCACAATGCTGCTGCAGTATCGCCCAATGAGCGTATCCGTATCGGACATTCCGTCAAACACCTCTACATTGTCGTACCTGTAAAGAAGGACAAAACAGAAATGAAACCGATAATATTACAAACAATGGACATATGTCATTTAACTGTTTCGCTGCCTTCTATAATCGTCTGCAAAATTCGCCGTCTGCTGCAATTTTTGTTTGTTTACCTCCCCCCAACCC
This sequence comes from Azorinus chamasolen, assembly GCA_963576725.1. Lineage (NCBI taxonomy): Eukaryota > Metazoa > Mollusca > Bivalvia > Cardiida > Solecurtidae > Azorinus > Azorinus chamasolen. The sequence goes on along the minus strand of OY755236.1, from coordinate 77,647,323 downwards.
TCCTTCTTTCATTCCCATAGTAACATGGGAGCATCGAATGGCAAGATGAAGTCAGAAATTAAAAATACTAATTATCCAGTTGAAATAGTGATTTTAAATTATGATAATATTGTACAATGCATATTCATTGCTTTCCTTTCTCAAAATATTTAAGGAGTTTCTTATTAGCCCTTACCCACAGTCCGTTTCGTCCTCAATCTCGAATGCCGTGAAGTAGAAATCAATCTTATAGCCTTCCCGAGCCTCTATCACCCAATCACATTCGAGTTTGTTCTCGTAATTCTGGTCTCCGTATCGCGCGTGAGAATAGAGCATACCTTGCTGTTCTGTGGCTACAAGATGGCCACCACACACTGTAACAAGAACACACAACAACATAATATTTCATTTCTAAGTAACAAGTGACACATGTACGATCCCAATACAACGCATGGGTGGAAGTTATTCTGGTAACAATAGTTGTTTTTGGAAACGTAAGGTCTTCACAGCAATTATGTTTCAGTCCTTTGTCGTTTAACCCTTCACTCCATATATACGCATTTCTATGCCTTTGCAAACACAGTGGACCCAGATCAGATGGCTCCTGTAGGAACCGTCTGACAAGGGCTTGCTCTGTTTGCTCATGAAATGATATAAGTTAGATATGATTCAACAGTTTCTGCATTTATTCAAGTTTCCCATGTTTATGTGCCTTAATAAAAATAATCTAATAGATATTCATTATTTCTTAAATGAATATTCATGGAGTAAAGTGTTAAACCCGCATCGACATTGTTTTATCTGCTACCTCTGAAAACAGAGGGAAAATACCAGCCCTCGTGTAGATGCCTTGGCAGCAACTTCGGATCTGCAATACTTGCAATGTACCAACCAGTCTTCGCTGTTTACGACTTGACTTACATCTACAAACAGCTTGGACCCATTGGAAACACCGAGCAATAGGGCCCCGATCAGGGCTCCAGCTGTTTGACACCATGTCAATAGTTCGTAAAAACCTTGACCGAATCGAAGCAGTCAACATTGCACCAGAAACGAATTGGAGCAGACGCCATTTCTCACAGCCGGTAAAGGCTATTTTGGAATTTTACTCAACGGCTCATATTTCCCAGAAGAGTAATGTACTTAACGTGGCTATAGTGGCACGGGGGCATGCTCCCACCCTGTACACTTTAGAATAGTGCAGATTTGAAACCATTGTGATAAATTAAGCATTTGCTCCTATAGGAAAAAAGATGGCTATTACAGATGCGTCAAAGTCGTCAATATGAGGGAATGCGTTAAAGCTTGCATGACAAGACCAGGCATATCATGGTCCACCTCCACTCACCTTAGCCTTCGATATGTGTTCGAACTTGGCCACAATAATGTTTTCACCGTTCAGATTGGTGTTACGCACGTGCATTGGTGCATATCGCTAGCTACGTCCATGCTTTTTATATTTACCTGTTGTATGTATCGCCTGGAAACCTTTCCGCTGGACCGAAGCATCGGAGTAGAAAATCATATGCAGCTCATTCCCGCTCGAAATCACAGGTGACGGTAGTTTAGCTCCACAAAACCTACCCAAACTTCGCTCGCTCACACTGTTTCCGTCGAATATCTCAATGTGGTCATATGTACACTCCTGATGCTGTTCAAGCTCAAAGTTCTGGAAGGTTATTTTGATTCGATGCCCGTTGACAGTAGAGAAATGCCAAACGCAGTCCTTGCGACTCGGGTAGAAGTCGGGCCAGTTTGGACTGCTTATCTTACCAGAGGGCGCATCTATCTCGTGCTGACATCCTCCTGTAGATAAATGGAGTGTACCATATGATTGATATATGTTCTGTAAAATATATTGATTCTTTGAATGCTAAATCTTCGGAGTGGACAGGTCTATCAGTGTTAACTACATGTTTACAGTCCATTTCGTATGAAAGGGTATACTTGACGAGATCATGTTGAATTACAACGAGAGCTGACACTGATTGGAGGGCTCCTAGAAGGAGAATGGAATGAATTGTAGTCTGCCAGCTTATTATGATCTATCATGTTTGCACACAAGTATAATGTTGCAATCCTTTTAACCATAATCATTAAGTGGCCGTGAAACGAGCAATCTGGAATTTGCTAACGGTGTAGACCCATTTCACATTTTTGTGTTTAATCAAAATTCCAATACCTACTGAACATTTATGGACAAAATAGTTACAATGAAATATGGAAGGTAGAACATTGTAGTCATTTTAGTAAGTAAAGAAACAGATCTATCAAATTCCATTAGCAAACAGAGCATACCTGATCAGACGGCTTCTATAGGAACCGCATGATCTGGGTCTTCTCTGTTTGCAAATGCGTGAAAACACGTTTATATGAAAGAAAGGGTTAATGGAATTTAGAATTGCAGAACATGTAGGTTTTGCAGATGGAACTATTGTTAGAGGACTTAAAGCTGGTACCCACCTTCCTTGCAGTCGTGTTTGTTCTCGTGCAAGGTGAAGCCGTTGTGACATGCGCACTCGTAGCTGCCTACAGTGTTCTTACAGATGTGCTGACAGCCGCCATTGTTGACAGCGCACTCGTCTTTGTCTGAAAGAGGAGGACAATAATACGGTTATTTATGATATTATATGAGTGTTTTCTCCCCACATTGGTATGACGGATGGGCATTCAAAACTTATTTAAATGTATATTTGTTTGTCAAATTTGTTTGTTTAACACCTGTACCTTGCCATCACATGTCGCCCATTAATCTGTACTAGAACTCTGAAATCTCTAGTTGAGATCCCTGATTCATTGTAGTGAACATTGTAAAACATTGATATTCATAGCCTGACATATAAAGGGCACATTTTAAATACTCGTTATTTCGCTATAAACCCCTATATGCTGACTTTCTTTAGAGACGATTCTAAAGAGTGATCACAACACAATGTTTTGTCGAGAAATAATGGATTTTTCCTTGAACAAATGTTTAAATTACTTATCTAATCTATTATTTTGATTGTTTGACTTGAACCTATACTCAGTCACATTGCACATTCTCAAGCAGGCCGATTGGTTTCGTGTTGAAATAAAAATCTCTTTTCAATATGATAGAGGATGACAGAACCTAACACATGTGTTTGAGAATATTCCAACTGTTCGAGCTTGAGGCCATGATTTAGAATTCAACTCCAGATATCTCGTCGAATCCTTACCTGTGAAGAATAAGGCACTAAATCCGGTTTTCTGGACCGAATTGTCGGAGTTGAACTCGATTGTGAGGGTATTGCCTTCGGATGTGATTGGCATGGGTAGTGTGGAGCCACAGAACACACCATTAGGCACAGCGTCCGGGCTCGTACCGCTGGTGATCCGTACCGAGTCGTACTCACAGTTTTGCTGTAGGAGATAATGATTACGATTTGAATAAACATATGATTTGATTGCTACATATGATTAAATTAGTAAAATCAATAAGCATGAAGTCTTAATTCTTACCCCGATGTAACAAATCTAGTGCAGTTTAGACTTCGTTCAATTCGAACAAGTTTTAGAGAAACTATTGACCGCGTGTAAAACAGTTGGATCCTGACAAGACGCCGGGGTACTCGGCATATCATCTGGATCCATGCTGGTTGCAAATGCGAGTCAAATCTCGGATAGCGGGATGAGAGTTGGCAAACAGGCGGTGGTCCACTGGTTTATCAAATGTCATGAATTAAATATGTTTAAACTAGACAGGCGGCGGCTTAAAGCAGAGGGAAAGTAACGTTAAAAGCTACATATACTCTCATTCTGCATTAAGCTACCGCCAACACTTTGTACACTCATACGGTGTTATTGTACTCTTAACCCTGAGCCCTTAAAGCTGCAAAAATGATGTCTGCTTAATATCTGATCCAGAACAGTTTTACTTTATTTTACTTTTCAATGTGAAGTTGTAGAGAAAGTCTTGACCAGGGTCAAAGAGCTTGGACCCTGAAGAGATGCCGAGTTATTCGATGACGTTACATCTGATTGCTAGCAGGTTACAAATGTCCGTCAGATCGCGCTCGGCATAAGAAGGTTTTACCCTTCTCTTGCTGAATTTTAAAATACATTTCTCCTTCTTTACCCATGTCCTGTTGTATAATTGCATATATCTTCACTGTGTACACGTATGTCGCTGTGCAATCACTGCGGTGGAGTGCACTGGTTGCACAAATCAATTTGTAAATAGTGCAGATCCTGATGAGACAGCTCATGCAGGAGCTGTCTCATCTGGGTCTTCACTATTTACAAGTAGGTATATTGACGTGAATAGCAAGCGAAGGGTTACACCTACTAAATAACTGAATACAATTCAGTGTCTAAAAACCTGTTTTCACAGGTTATCACAAAGTGAAAGCTGAGTTGATGACTAATACGTACATTATTGCCCTCCAGATCGAAGTGTGTGAAGTTGAGCGTGATTCTGTACTGTTCTGGTGCGGCAATCTGCCAGACACAGTTCTTGTTTGGTGGATACAGTTCGGGGAATGATGGACTCTGTAACGTGCCGTTAGCCTGGTCAATGTACCCGCCACATGCGTCTGAAATGCACAGCAATCAAACGTATTGAATGTATTTGTAGCGATAAGTTTAATGCCTTATTACATTTTTACCCAATGTATTTCTGTACGCATCTCAATCAAATGTAGATATATATTTGAATCTGTAGGAAATAACTACTCATTCTTTTAAATTCATTAACAGTTCTCAGGCCTGAGACTGAAGAGTATTTCCAGCAAATTTTCTACTTATTGTTATTCTGGAAGATACAGGAAACCAAGCAAAGGATTGAGTCTGAAATGTGCTGGTGACGTCATGGGTATTTCCTTCGTCTTTGTTAATGCGGGGTTTATTTCAAAACACGAATTAGTTACATGACTGTATAATTATCATGGCCTAGAAAATGATTGCCTATCAAAAGCTGCGATATAATATTGATGATCTAAAAACAATTATAGATTTGAAACGGAATGCTACATTGCTTAAGTGATCCATGAAAGAGCGTATCATGTGTGAGTTTGCCATTCTATAACCCTTTACTCCATATATACATTTTCTTATCGCCATTGCAAACAGAATAGACCACGATCAGATGGTTATTGCTGGAGTCAATGTTTGCCAATGGAATCTAGATATAGTTCAACAGTTTCTGTAATGGCCATACTTGTATGTGTTCACTATAAGCCACTATAAACATCAGATAATTGATATTCATAGAATCATTTTGACTCACATGGATATTTAACACATTACCCCCTAGTGACGCATTTCTGCGCCTCTATAAAATTCACATTGTGAAACCATTGTGATAAATAGAGCATTTGCTCCTATAGGAGCAAATGCTCTATTTATCACAATGGTTGTCAAACTACAAAATTCTAAAACTTTCCTTTTCTCTAGTTAATGCTCCTTTTCGGTAGATTAATTATATAATGTTGGGTCTAAAAATAGCCTATGGGATAATGAGTTAATGAAGTAATGGGTTAACTCTTTCACACAATCTGTGATTTAATATAGATAGCAGTTGCAAAGAGATGGGATAAATATTATATTGCATCTCATCAGGATCCAATCCGTTTGTCGCTATAATCAAAAGTATATACATGTACATTGGTTAAGTTATAACAGATGAATAATCGTACAGGAAGGTGATCATTGAAAATAATCGCTGTCCAAAAACAACACATAAACGAAAGCAATAAAACCCGCCATCTTTATTTCTGCAAGAATCGCTGTCTTGCGTGATTTCATTGTTTTGTGTGACGGTTTTATTGTCGTCTGCAGAAGACATTGTTGGCTTCCGTAATAGCAAAGAATTGAGACAATTTGTATTTCTACAGGTAATAACTGATAACAGAATGAGAAAGAATGGGAAATAATGTTTAGGGTTTACTGCAGGTGCCGTCTGCTTAGAAAAGGTCGTCTGCGGATCAGTGTATCATTAGACCAAACGTTTTCACACATTGAAAGAAAATATAATCATAAACCTAACGCTGGTTTTCATGCAAATATTCAGGACTATGCTAGATGGAATAATTCCTTTCTTGTTCATGAAAAAGTTACACATGGCACGCTGCATAATTTCAAATTAGTTTTTGCAAAATTGTGAAGGTCCATATCAGAAACGTGACTAGCATAGGAAAAGCGCCTTCTCATCAAAGTCAACACTGTTAACACTTTCCCTCATATTGACGACTCTGTAAAAGTCACCTTGTGAAACCATTGTGATAAATAGAGCATTTGCTCCTATAGGAGCAAATGCTCTATTTATCACAATGGTTTCAAACTACAAAATTCTAAAGTTTTCCTTTTCTCTAGTTCATGCTCCTTTTCGGTAGATTTATTCAAAGAGGTTGGATCTAAAAATAGTCTATGAGGTGATGGGTTATTAAGCAGTATAATATAATACATGTATTAGAGATGTGATCCGTGTAAACCCTTGCCCTAATAGAGGATAGCCGTTTGACACCCTTGCAAACAGTGCAGGCACACCCAGAAGAGTTCTGTTGGAGCCTTCTTATTAGGATATACGTTTTGCTTATGGAATACTATAGATTTGATTCTACAGTTTCTGCCATGGTAAAACTGATCTTGTTCTAATGGCAGTGTAACTTTACCTAATTAATATTCTTGCAGAAGTAATTTCTTACATAATTACTCAGAAAGCAACATTTTAAATATTGTTAGCCCTGACCAGACATCGATATCTAGAGTGTTTAATCTAGGTACAGTAAAACCTCTCTATAACGGCCACTAAATTGTGCTAATTAGTTGGTATTCAGGGCAGGTGGCTGCTTAAAGCAAGGTGAAAGTAAAACAGAACGCTCCTATTGGAGCGTTCTGTTTTACTTTCACCTTGCTTTAAGCAGCCACATGCCTTCAACACAAAATACTTGATTTAATTTAGTGGCCGTTATAGTTTTTACTGTATACACTAGGTGATATTGAAATAAGGCTGTCATATGTTAAGTCATGCACTTCTCTATGGTGACCACTTAATGGACAGATATTAGTATATATAACCCATTTATTCCCATATTATCCATTAAGGACACCCCGTCCAGGTCTACTTTGGAATCCATCCACTTTTCATACAATATTTGCTTGTATAAGTCATAGATATTGATGGGTTCAAACAGTACAGATTCTGATCAGATGGCTAATTCAAGAGCTCTCTAACCTGTGTCTACAATGTGTGCCTATGTCATTTGTAAAGGACACTGGGGTCTAATAGGTTAAAGCAGGAAACTTTATAAAGCATATAGAAATACAGAAACCTCCTTTCGTCCTGCATTAAGCTATCACCTGTTTTAAACCATTACCTCGTTTTTTATAATGGCATATAAACACAGGAAGTTTAGCCATGGCAAAACATATAGAATTGAGTCTAAATTATTTCGTAAGCAAAAGAAGCAGATCCTGATCATACGGTTCCAACATGAGTCGCCAGACATACGTCTACAGTAAAATCTCTCTATAACGGCCACTAAATTGTGTTAATTAGCTGGCATTTAGAACAGGTGGCAGCTTAAAGCAAGGTGAAAGCAAAACAGAACGCTCCTATAGGAGCGTTCTGTTTTACTTTCACCTTGCTTTAAGCAGCCACCTGCCTTTAACACAAAATATTTGATGTAATTTAGTGGCCGTTATAGAGAGATGTACTTTGTTTGCAAAAAGATTAAAAGCGTAACAATGAAGTAAAGAATTACAGATCTGGCATTTGAATGGTCGACGCAGGACAGTTTTAATGTACATTATAGTGTGTCCTGGTAACCTAATTGGTTATTGGGATGTAAATACCTAATGATTGGCACGGAAAGCCATGATAAATGATTATTGGTTTACAGCTAATATCAGGGTCGGTATGAACTATAACTGTTTCGCCGCCACTATATGCGAATGAGTGATAACCTTTGCCAACAGTGTAGTGGGTCCAGAGAATATGACGAGTAACTCCTCGGCGTCTCCTCAGGTTCCAAACTGTTTGACGTTATTTATATTTTTGAAGAGGAATTGTAGAGAACGCCATTTTGAAACCTGGAGAAGACGATATTCTTAGCAGATGAGATTTATTTGGCGCCGATAGGGTTAAATAGGTAGAGATAAGATGTGTTTATTTACCCTTGAAATCACCGCTAAATTGTCATATGAACTGTTCCAAAATCAAACAGGTCAAGTGCATTGTGAATATTCAGGTTTTTTAAAGAAAAGTTTAACATCACAAACGGTACAGGCCCTGGTGATAGGGATCTGCTAGGAGTCCTCTTATCTGGTTCTAAACTGTTTGCAAAGGACAGCCAACTCGTTTCCCGCACTGAAAGGGCTAACACCTTTTCATGATTAGTTTCTTTGTTTCTACACCAAACCGTATGTTGTAACCACACTGTAGCCTCGTCTCTTTGAGTCAATTCTAAAGAGTGGTCACATCAGAGAGTTTGGTGGATAAATGGTGAGTTTAGTGTTTGACAATTGCAGTCATATATCGTTCTGGACCACTAGTAATTGGCGCTTACAATTAGTGTCGTCTGTACATTTGTCGTCTGTGTCAATTCTAATGTCTGTATTTTTTTCAATTTCGTTAATACTCCACAAGAGGATCAATCAAATATTGATCATGTTGAATGTGGAACTCTCTGAGTGTCCGCAAATCGTGCTATTGAGAATTGTTTTAACACGACTGGTCTAACCAGGCATTTTAAAAGCCCTTTTACTCCTCAGTCATGTTAACACTGTAACCCCATGACAGACACATTATTTAGGAAATGTCTGTCTCATCAGAGTCTGTTCTTTTTTATTATTTATACGTTACACATTGTCTACTGTTTTCCATTGCCCTCACCCCCACCCCATTCCCCCCCCCCCCCCCCCAAAAAAAAACCCCAAAACAACAACCCCAAACAAACCCAACAACAAACCCAATACAAACAACAAAAAACAACAACAAACAAACCAACAACAACCACATCCTTTTTATGCTCTTAACGCAGGAACTAAATTAACTTATACAGTAAAACCCCTTTAATACGACCACCAAACATAGGTCTAATTCTGGGTATTGAAGGCATGTGGTAGCTTAATACAGGAAGAAAGTTATACAGAAAGCTCCTGCAGGAGCTTTCTGCATAACTTTCGTCCTGCATTAAACAACCACCTGTTTTAAACGACGCCAGTGGCTGTTTATTAAGTGATCGCATTAGCGGTTTTTTTACTGTATTTACATTATTTATGTCATCATGTTTAAATGAAAATGTATCAGATAAAGTGTTGAATAGTTCATAGTTTTAAAACTATGAGAATAATGATGTTGTTTATTTCATAGAACACACCAAAGGCTACATTTTCATCACTTTGTTCCTATTTCTGTCTTGCACGTGCCACATTAGCAGGTGAGTTTGAAAATTGTAGCAATTTAGTTTTCATTGCCATGCATAGAAAATCTAGAGATGTGATTGTCGGTCTGTAATGCTACGCTAATTTAACCCATTCTCTCCTAGACTATCTTTAGAGTTTATACCGAACTTCTTTGAATAAATCTACCAAATAGGAGAATTTACTAGAGAAAGGGAAAATTTAAAACTGTGTAGTTTTGAAACCATTATTATAATTAGAGCATTTGCTCCTATGGAAAACAGAACATGAAAAACAGAGCAGATTTAACACTTTGACTGCTGCTTTCAAAGTGGAATGGTCCATCATTGTATAGGGTACCTTATTATATATATGTACCTGCAGTAAAATACGACTGTATTCGATCATGCAATACAACCTCTCAGACAAATTTTCCGTATTGCACGAGCGTGCAATACAATATCCGTAGTTGTAAATCAATGCGCCATTCATGAATGGACTATGTTTTCTGTTTCTGAATAAAAGAAGTTAGAATATTGATTTTTTTCCTGCCGTCTGATCTGAATCTACTCTGTTTGCAAAGGGATAGAAAGAAGCATTTTATTGAGAAAAGGGTTACTGACGAAAAAAAAAACGCTAACGCAGGTGCTTGGCTTACCTTCGCACTTCTTGCCATCCGAATGCAGCTCGTATCCTATCTTGCACTCACATTTGAAGCTGCCCAGAGTGTTTACACACAGGTGGTCACAGCCATGCTTGCCCGTAGCGCATTCGTCATATTCTACGATAAACAAAATAAAGAGTCATTTAGCCGACAGTGCAAATGTTTTACTTGTGACGTAAGTATGAACAGATTGAGGTATATCAGGAATTTTGATGAAGAAAAAATTAGGTATTTTTGGGCAGGAGGCTACTTAATGCAGGTTGAAAGTCGTGCAAACACTTTATTGGGGGCTTCATGCATGACTTTCATCGTGCATTAAGCCATTCCATCATAGGCTGTTTTTAGATCCAACCTCTTTGAATAAATCTACCGAAAAGGAACATTAACTAGAGAAAAGGAAACTTTTTATAATTTTGTAGTTCTGAAGCCATTGTGATAAATAGAGCATTTGCTCCTTAGGAGCAAATGCTCTATTTTTCACAATGGTTTCAAAAAGTGAATTTTACAGAAGCGCCAAAAGGCGTCAATATGCGGGATTGGGTTAAGCTGCCACATGCCTTAACGACTGACATCGATACTAGTGTAAACGTCCTGTTTACTGTATAAACAGATTTTGGTATGCAATTATTATGATTAAAATACTTTAACAAACATTTATTATTTGGTGTTACAAAGCCCTGTATTCATTTTACATTTTGGCACTTGTGGAGCTTAATTATCACTATGTATGTTTTTGCTCTTTAAAAACTATAAAAGTAGAAACTCTATAAAACGACATCTCAGTGTATAAATTAAAAGTTGATATATAAAGCTCATGTGGGAGCTTTCAGCATGACTATCGTCCTGCATTAACGCATTTGTGCCAAAATGTCCCTTTAAAACGGCATAAGCAAACAATGTAGACCCAATCAGAGAGCTCCTTAACCCTTTCCCTCATAATGACGACTCGTAGAAGTCACTTTGTGAAACCATTGTGATAAATAGAGCACTTGCTCCTATAGGAGCAAATGCTCTATTTATCACAATGGTTTCAAACTACAAAATTCTAAAATTGTCATTTTCTCTAGTTAATGCTCCTTTTCGGTAGATTTATTCAAAGAGGTTGAATCTAAAAATAGCCTATGCGGGAACAGTTAATGCGCCTTCTAATCAGGGTCTGCACTGTTTGCTGAATCCATCGATGTCAATGAATAAAATATCAGCAAATAGTTTGTATGCTCTCCCTACTCATTATAAAAACCGGATGGGTTGCAACATATGTCTATGTGGGTTTCCTGTAAATAATATGGGATGACCCAGAATTAGTGGTCCCTTTAACCCATTGCCTCATAGGCTATTTTAGATACAACCTCTTTGAATAAATCTACCCAAAAGGAGCATTAACTAGAGAAAATGAAAATTTTAGAATTTTGCAGTTTGAAACCATTGTGACAAATAGAGCAAATGCTCTATTTATCACAATGGTTTCACAAAATGACTTGTACAGAGTCGTCAATATGAGGGAATGGGTTAAAGGGCTTATCGGTTTTGGTCATTTGCACTGTTTTGGCTTTAAAAATACGGACGTTCTCTGATAACATGGGTTTTATTGCATTGCACACAGTGTATATCTAGATCAAATCACAGTACATCTGATTAGATGTCTGGTCGAATTTCACAGTTTATGGAAGCGTAGTGAACACATTATTATAGATAATGGTAAGTGACGAATACAGTAAACCCCCACTAATGCGACCAATTAATGAATAGACATTATTCTTGTTTAAATCAAGGTGGTTGTTAAATGCAGGGCTAAGGTATCACAGAAAGCTCCTGTAGAAGCTTTCTGCATAACTTTCGTCCTGCATTAAGCTACCCCCTACCTCTACGATTAAGTATTAGACTTCTTTTGGGTGCTCGTATAAGAGGGGTTTTACTGTATGGCAGACCCTGGCCAGACACTGTGTCTCTGACGTGGCGGCGGTTGTTCTGTCGCTACACTGTTCGACAATGTAATGAAATCAATTTCCTGGAGAACAGATCATATGTAACGGCCACGTTAAGGTACATGCCTTTGATGAAGCTAGCGGCGAATCCTGCCTTCTGTACGGACCCGTCGGAGACGAACTTGACGTAGAGTTTGTTAGTGTCTGATTTTATGTCCTCAGGCAGCTTATATCCACAGTACTTGCCGATCAGCTTCGACGTGTCGTCGTGGCCATCCCTGATCTCAAGATAGTCGTACACACAGGTATCGTGGTTCTCAATCTAAATACAGTAAAAACTCGATTATCCGAACGCTCAAATATGTATCATTATCTATCGTTAACCCATTACCTCATATGCTATTTTTAGATCCAACCACTTTTGAATAAATCTACCGAAAATGAGCATTAACTAGAGAAAAGGAAACTTTTAGAATTTTGTAGTTTGAAACCATTGTGATAAATAGAGCATTTGCTCCTATAGGAGCAAATGCTATCTTTATCACAATGGTTTCAACAGGTGACTTTTTGCAGAGACGTCAAAATGCGTCAATATGAGGGAATGGGTTAAGACGGGTGGCAGCTTGATGCAGGGCGAATGTCTTGCAGAAATCTCCTCTGGGGACTTTCTGCATGACATTCACCATACATTAACCGGCCTAAAAATACTGAGGCTGCGAATTACTAAGGTTTAACTGTGCAATAAACCGTTTTAAGCGACCACTTACTGAACCATATGCCGATAGCAGGTGGTTGCTTAATGCAGCGAGATGATTACAGTAAAACCTCTCTAAACTTGACCTTAACTTTAGTATAAACATCGGTCTCGGAGACAGGTGGCAGCTAATTGCAGGGTGAAAGCCATGCATGACTCTCAACCTCCATTAAGCTGCCATCTGCCTAAAAGTATGTAATTTCTTCTCTCCTAGAGGTGTAGAGTGGTGGTTTAGAGGTGTTGTACTGTACCTTTAAATCCACAAAATTAAAAACAAAAAACCCAGTTTTTACTAAATTGGAATGTACTTTCGATTTAGGAACAAGTTAAGGGACATTTACTGAACCTATTTTAATATGTACTGACACTAGCCAAACGCCGAACAACTACTGTATTGATTAAAATATAGATTTCAGTCATTATGTTCGCGCTGGGGTGCTTCTGTGGAATTAGCATTTAGTACCAGTCCCCCGTTATAACAGAGCTCATTTAACTACAAGGGGTACTTAAATCATTTGCACGCTAGCGACAACCTTATGATCATCTTAGCAAACAGTTTGGATCCAGTTGAAACGTCCAGTAACTCGACGTCTCTTCAGGATCCTAATTGTTCGACACTCTGACCCTATTTTGTAACATAAATAAAAGAAATACCAACATTCAGAAATGCTGCAGACGCCAGGTGTTGCATGCGACATTTACTTAACACACAAAGAGTTAACCATTACTGTGCGGGACACGAGTCCCTAATGTTCTTTGGAAACAGTGTAGACCCAGATGAGAGGACTCCAAGAGGAGCCCTCTCATCAGGGTCTGCACTGTTTGCAATGTCACACTTTTCTTCAGAAAAAATCCCCAAACATTCACAATAAACTGGACCTGTTTGAATTTTTGAATAGTCCATCTGAAAAGTAAGAGTTGTAAAGGTTTAGGTACAGAACAATGAACTTTTGACTTGGTAGTTTCACTGAGCATCCTGCTGTAACGTTAATTAACCCTTTAAAACTAAGAACACACCATATTCAAATTACATGTATACATATTTTTCTTGAACTTCTTTTCAACAACACAATCAAACAAAAACAAACAAACAAACAAACAAACAAAAACAAATCAGGATGTCAAACAATTAGAGCTCTGATGAGGCGTGGAGTTACTCGGTGTCTCGTCTCGATCCAAATTGTTTGCAACGGTCAGTACGATATTTAACCCATTCCTTCATATAAAACGTTTTCGCTCATTTGCAAACAGAGTAGACCTGCTCTGTTTGCTAGTGGAATTTGAAAGAACCGTTTCTTTACTTTCTGAAATGGCTATGATGTTCCAGCTTCCATATTTCATTACACCTATTTTGCTCATGAATATTCAGTAGGTATTGAAATTTGGAATACATATAGAACAGGGAAAGGGTTAAGGAGTTAGCGCTATCCCAAGTTCAAGAACACTCACGTGACCATTTAATTACTGATCTGCTTGATGTCAGCGGAGTCTCTGTTTCTAAAACATATGATGGATGTTTCTTTGAACGACTTACAGAGACGTAGAGAAGATGTGTAAATTAGATCAATATCGTTTTGGAATAATATCTCCTATATTTCTCTATAAAACTCTATGTTGTGACCAAGAGAAGATTCTCCATTAACCCTTTCCCTCATATTGACGACTTTTGACGACTCTGTAAAAGTCACTTTGTGAAACCATTGTGATAAATAGAGCATTTGCTCCTATAGGAGCAAATGCTCTATTTATCACAATGGTTTCAAACTACAAAATTCTAAAATTTTCCTTTTCTTTCGTTAATGCTCCTTTTCGGTAGATTTATTCAAAGCGGTTGTATCTAAAAATAGCCTATCAGGTAATGGGTTAAATCCTATGTTGAGAACAAGAATGGCTTCACCACCAAACATGTTGAGACCAAGGGACAACTACCCATCAAATCTTATGGCATGACCAAGGAACGATTCACCACCAAACATGTTGAGACCAAGGGACAACTACCCATCCAATCTTATGGCATGACCAAGGAACGATTCACCACCAAACATGTTGAGACCAAGGGACAACTACCCATCCAATCTTATGGCATGACCAAGGAACGATTCACCACCAAACCCTATGTTGTAACTAATGGAGGATACTTCACCAAACCATATATTTTGACCAAAAGATGAGGCTAAAGAGTCAGAATATATGGATTGATGGGAGAGAATGGTGGTTTCAGTATTTGAAACAAAACGTCACATATCTATATCTCTGAATTGAACACACTGGTGTTGCTCGTTTGAAACTGTTTTCTGTGCATACATATGATCATATGTCTGCATAACCACACGTCAATCGATTCCAAATCTACTTGAGTGTTTGTCTGCATAACTGTCCGTCTGTTTGTCTGTTTATGCTAACAATGAATTCAATAATTAGAAACTATAACAATAACTCAGATGCTAAATAAACAAGCAAACAAACATAATATACAAAGCAAACTCACTTCGAAGGACTGGAACTTGACGGCAACGGAGAACTCTGCCGGTACGGTGATCTTCCAGATGCACTCTTTGTGGGGTTTGTAATCATCCGGGTAGTTCGGGCTAGTCAGCTGACCTTGCTCCTTATGGATTTCACCACCACATATGGCTAATGAAATAAAAAACGGATAAAATCTCTAAAGCTACCACTTCGAGTATAAACGATTAGGTCTTTAAACCTTTACTTCATGAATATTCATGTAAGAAATACTGACATTATGAATATTAATTAGATTAGTCGTAACTATAGGACATGGACACAGGAATTTTGGCCATGATAGAAACTGTAGAATTGTACAGCATACTTCTTGATCTCCAAGCTAGGTTGTAGCTTAATGCAGGTCGATAATTATGCATTATATTCGTCCTGCTAAGCTACCATCTGCATTTAAGATAACAATTTCTATTCATTAACCCATTCCCTCATACTGACGCCTTGTGGCGCCTCTGTAAAAGTCACCTTTGTCCTATTTTTCACAACGGTTTCAAAACTACACAAGTAAATGCTCCTTTTCCGTAGATTTATTCAAAGAGTTTGGTTCTAAAAATAGCCTATGGGATAATGAGTTAAAACGTCGCCTAAGAGGGGTTTACTGTATACATCATTATACTTGTATAGTGTATATATATTTTGTGTTGTTACCTTCATACTTGGCTTCAAATCCATTGCCTTGGCCCTGACTTGTCTTGAAGTCCACCCACATGCGACTGTCTGTGGAAATTAGTGTGCCGGGAGGCTTATTACCGCAATATCGCCCTGAAAAGGTCCAAGTCAAATTCAATTATAGTAAAAGCACTCTAAACCGGACATTAAATTTGGCATAAATATCGATCGTCGCTTAATACAGGATGACAGTCATGAAAAAAGCTCCTCCATCAGGAGCCACCTACCTAAACATAAAGCATCTAAATTATTCCGGTTTAGAGGGGTTTTACTGTATCGTTATATCAAAGAAGCAACAAATTTCTATAAAAACAAATATCGGATTGTTTATGTAAGAGTATTAATTCTGATTTACTAGTTCTTGATACATACAGTAAAACCTATCTATAACGGCCACCAAAATATGTTAATTAGTTGGTATTTAGGGCAGCTGGCTGCCTAAAGCAAGGTGAAAGTGAAACAGAACGCTCCAGTTCTGTTTTTCTTTCATCTTGCTTTAAGCAGCCCCTGCCGTTGACACAAAATACTTGATGTAATTAAGTGGCCGTTATAGAGAGATTTTACTGTACTAATTGGTCTGGTTAAATATCGAGTTTGATCAGGTTCTGCACTTCTTGCGACGGCAAACTTTCTGTTTTCGCAACGAATGCCATGTAATAATTTGTGCTGAATTAAGACTTTTAGTTAATATTGTTTGGAATCTGGGGTATTAAACCCCGACTTGTGTTACGTTATACGCTCGTAGTAGAGGTTAACACATGCCGCATCGAACGTAATGCATTTTCATAAATATTTGCATCCTGACATGCAATGACTAATGCATTGTTTTGACACTTGAAGAACATGGAATTCGCTAAAGTGTAAAAACTCCTATGTTTAGACTGGAACGTGAATCTTACAAGATGAATTGTAAATACCAGGCTGTTAGTAATGTTTTAGACTAGGAATGCTCTTACCGCTGCGGCATAGCTTTGTTTTGAAAATGCTGTGCAACTGAGATATCATTGCCCATCCTTCCTCGAATACTCGTATTGGGAAAGGAGGGTTATTGATCGGATCTTTTATCAACCGAAATCAAGTTTAAATACAATAAAACCCTCTAACTCGTGATTTCGATTTAGCACACGTGTCTGTCTCTCAGACAGGTGGTAGCTTAACGCATGGTCATACAGAAGGCTCCCAAAGGAGCTGTCTGTGTGTGACTTTCATCTCGCATGAAGAGGACCCATCTGCCTAAAGAGAGTAAGTAGTTCTTTACTAAATGTCTAGTTCAGATGCAATTTACTGTAGTACTATTTTAACACATTACCTCATAGACTATATTTAGATACAACCTCTTTGAATAAATCTACCGAAAAGGAGCATTAACTAGAAAAAAGGAAAACTTTTAGAATTTTGTAGTTTGAAACCATTGTGATAAATAGAGCATTTGCTCCTATAGCAACAAATGCTCTATTTATCACAATGGTTTCACAAAGTGACTACTACAGAGTCGTCAAAAGTCGTCAATATGAGGGAATGGGTTAACTATTCTATAACATAACTTATGCATAAGAGACTAGATGCCTCTGAATCCAGACACTGCTTACTGAATGTTACATAGTACAGACATAACCAATTAAATGCTTCATGAGTCATACATGGTTGACTTATTTTCCATAATTCAGCTTAGATCGATTAAATATTTCATTTGTTATACATGTACATGCATCCAGACATGACAAGTTTAACTTGATGTTTTATATACAAGAAGTGACTGGAAATCCTGATGTTTCAAAAGTCAGACATCACTGGCCAACTTGATGTTTAATTAGTCAGATATTACTGGCCAAATTGATGTCAGATGTGACTGGCGAACTTGCTATTTTACAAGCGGATGTCAAACTTGATGTTTTATGAGACAGCCAAGACTGACCAACATGATGTTTATAAGACAGGTATGACTGACAAACCTGGTGTTTATAAGACAGATATGACTGACAAACGTGATGTTTATTAGACAGACATTAATGGCCAACGTGATGTTTTATAAGTCAGACTTACATTAACCCTAAAATTCATGAATATTTATGCAAGAAATAATGACACCATTCAGATTGTTTCTATAATGCCATGTGAACACCAGAAAGTACGACGCTTGCAGAACATGTAGAATTAGATGTATATTGTTTCTTAAAAAAGTAGCAGAACCTGATCAGGCAGCTACGAACCTGACCAGGCAGCTACAATAGAAGCCGTCTGGTCTAGATCTACTATGTTTGTAAAGGCAAATACGTATCTATAAAGACAATAGTTCAGACTTGACCCAGTTAACATTCTGGTATTAAGAAATGTTTCGTGACCGACTTTATGCCTACCAGTATGGTTATCAGCAAAACTAGAATAGTAAACATCCTCTAAACCGGAATTCTGGTTGAGAAGAATTTAGATACTTTTAGGCAGATGGCTGCTTAATGCAGGGTGAAAGTCATGCAGAAAGCAGGAGCTTTCTGCGTGAATTTCAACCTGCATTAAGCTGCCGCCTGTCGACAAGACCGAACTGTATACCAAATTGAACGTCCTGTTTAGAGGAGATTTACTGTTTACAGCATTTCATCTTTTACCATAATTTGTCTAGGTCTTTACCCCATTACTCCACAGAGACGACTGTTGGCATCTTTGCAAACAGAGTAGACCCAGATCAGAGGACTGCTACACTATAGGGTCCGCCTGTCTGCTCTGTTTGCTTATGGAATAATACGGGCTTCTTTCTAAAGCTACTGTCACGGTACAAAATCGCTTGTTCACGGTGCTATTATTAAAATAGTCATTATTTCTGACACGAATAATTAATGAAGAAAAGGGTTAAAATCTCATATTTGTTTATCATAAACATTGTGTTACCGATGAGTTTGGACAGAGCGAAGTGTCCGTCCCTGACCTCTAGGTAGTCTGTGGCACAGTCGTCCCCACGTGTGGACTTGGGGATGTCCAATGCAGTGATGTTCAACACAATCTTCTCGCCATGGGTGGCCGAGATCCGCCACTGACAATTCTCCTCCTTGTCCGGAGTGGGTGAGTGGGAGAAAATACCAATAGACTCCTGCAGTGTGCGACCACAGTCTGAAAATATTTCAAGAACGGGTGAGTACTCGTACATGTAACTGCTGTAATGCACCTGGCCAACACTACGAATTAAAAAAATGAATCCTGTACCCCATGAAAACGACTTATATCATATATAATAACAAGTCCATAATACTGCTGACCACAATAGTGCAAGAAAATTACACGTTAGTACTGAAATGTATTGTATACATTTGCGTATTTTGGTATATAACCTAAAAGTTAAAACGTATTCAGTATGTCAGTCAACAGTATTGTAGGCAGATAACTGATACATAGATATTTTTTGTTTTTCCAAAGAATCAGTCACTATTCGAGGTCGTTACGTTAAACAGCATTCTGCTTCCAATTTCTTTTCTAAAAACAAAGCTAAACTGCACTATATTCATGTCAGGGTCTACACTATTTGCTACTAATGTCAATCTAACATGGAACCAAATTGAATTTACTGGTGGAGATTGGGTGTTCAACTTATGCTTTGCGCAGAGGTAAAACCTCTGTAAACCGGAATTCTAGTAGAGAAGAATTTAGATACTTTTGGACAGCTGGCTGCTTAATGCAGGGTGAAAGTAATGCAGAAAGCTTTTAACCTGCATTAAGCTGCCATTTGTCGACAAGACCGAAATGTATACCAAATTAAAGTCCGGTTTAGAGATGTTCTACTGTAGTTCGAAAGAAAAAGCAACTTTAAGTATGTCATACAAAAGTGCAGATTGTGAGTTCCATTTTTTTTCTATTTGCGACTGACATTTAACGCTCTCGCTGCAAATGTCAAATCTTTGATCACTGTGGCATACAGTTTGAGTCCAGAAGATACACTGAGTAGCTCGGAGTCCAATCGAGAGTATTTGTAAGTGTGACAACGTAATTGAAAGAAAATGAGAAAAAAATTAATAATGAAATTTGCAGCAAATGACAAAGTTTGAAGGAAGACAAAGGTTGACAGTGAAAGGGTTATGGCTGGCGAATAGTAAAGTCAGCAATTGCAAAACCAACTCGTTTTTGTTCTGTTATAATAGCAACTATGAAGGTGATTACTATTCAGAAATGACAGAAAAAGGAAAAGATATTATACAAAAATCCCAAAGAAGAGGAAAACACACGCTTTACTTAATAGAGATTGGGTATCTTTATCACCATCTCCAAATTGTGCTTTTCAGCGCAATTCTGATACAGATCTTCTCTGTATAGAAGGCAAAAAACCGCGTTTCTTACAATCTTTTCTGCCATGTTAATGTGTAATAGACAAAAACGCTTCAAAGATTGACAGGATTGTTCCGCCACAGACAGCTGCGCGTGCCATGACGTCATCGTGTAGCAGACAAACACAGACTGCGGAACTGTGATAAACTGTCGAGGAGACAATTGTCATTTTGACAGATATGCCGTATATAATAGGTGTCAATACACGATCCTATGTTGTTATAACCCTTTACTCCACGAGTGCCCATGTACGGATTTAGAAGTAACAGAACAGAACAGATCATCACCAGACGGTTCCTATCTGGATATATTCTGTTTGCAATGGTGTAGAAATGCGTATTTATGGAGGACACTGATAACAGTTCTCATTTGGTTTTGCATTAATGCATTAAACACTTCTAAGAATTGAACATTGTAATATTTATATTTTTGTTTCTAGACAAACACTTGATTATATTTACTCCATATATATTCATGCCAGGCTCATTAATTAATCATATTGTTATATAAAACAAGTACAGTTGAACATCGAGGTCTCGAAATCGGATAATTCGAACTTCGTAATTACTCGAAGTATAATTCGGTCCTTCCAAAATGTACAATAAAGAATTTTTCTAAAAGGTACCACTACGCGTATCTAGAAACACACATGACAGTTTAATGCAGGTCGAAAATAATGCTGAAAGCTCCCACGGGAGATTAGAAATCGGATGGCTCACACGTCTGTTATCTAGAGGTAATATATTATGGTCCCTTGAAGTTTGAGATATTAACCCTTCGCTTGCTGAATTTTAAAATACATTTCTCCTTCTTTACCCATGCCAATTTGTATAATTACACACATCTTCAATGTGTACAAGTATTTCGCTGTGCAATCACTGCTGTGGAGTGCATTGGTTGCACAATCAACTTGTAAACAGTGCAGACCCTGATGAGACAGCTCCCGCAGGAGCTGTCTCATTTGGGTCTTCACTATTTACAGGTAGGTATATTGACGCGAATAGCAAGCGTAGGGTTAAAGTTAAGGCGTATATGCATAGCTATAGCTTTGTCGAAAAGTATGGAATCGCAAGGAACTCTATAAGCAACCAGAGCAAAACCTGGCCAGTTCCTACAAGAGTCGTTTCATCTGGATATTCTTTTGTTATGTAAAGAGTTCAACATTTTCCTCAAGGAAGAACTTTGGAAAATAGTTCGTTCTGCTTATTGTACAAAATAATGTCTTCCGTGCGTGTTGTCGTCTGTCTATTGAGGCTAAATATTGCAGACCAAAAGTACTTATCCCTCATTAGTATTCAAAGTTTGTTTATCATTCAGTTCAACTCTTTCGGCGCCAATGTCGCACGTTGGCACTATTGAAAACAGTGCAGTCCCAGGTCAGATGCCGCCTTTTCAAGGCGGCATCTGACCTGTGACTGCACTGTTTTCTGTATTAATTTAGTCCAAGCATACAGGATTTTAAAAACAAATGTTTTACTTATATACCTTTATTATTTAGTTAATAATTATATTTAATATGAAATTATTATTGCAGACGACACTTTTAAATTTGGCGACAAAAGGGTTAAAGAGACAAATCAGAGATGTCGTTTAATATGTAGTACAATCCCTCTAAACCGAGCTTATAGTAAAGAAGAATTCAGATATGTTTAAGCCTATGGCTACATTAACAATTTACTCCATGAATATTCATGAATAATGATATCATGAATATATATTAGCTGATTTTTATAATGGCATATATACACGGGGTGTTGTGGTATTGGTAGAAACTAGAATCAGATTTATTATAATTTCATAAACAAACAGATCAGACCCTGTAGGAGCCATCTGATCTGGGTATTCTCTGTTTGCAAAGTTGTAGAAATGTGTATTTATGGAGTAACGGATAAGAAGGGTGACAGTCATTAAGTAATACGATAGGATCGACAGTGTTTGACGCTCACGTTGTATTTAATATGCATACATGTTGTACAAATAAGTACAGTAAACTCATGCCAATTTGAAGAGTCACATCGTTATCGTCTTTAAGACAAACGCAAGCTTCCATTCTGCATTAAGCTGGTATGTGAGATTGGAATTTCGATTTAGATGGGTTTACTGTGTACATGTATATTGCAATGAAAAACTGAATATCTATATTTTATTTCTACATTCACAATCTCAATATATTCGCAGTATAAACGGTGCATCAAGTTTGTCGGGTACATACATGTATTTACTCTACTTTTATTCAACTTCACCATTTCCCCGCTAAATAATTTTCACTGCTAAAATCATCGTCCATCTTAGGTTTCAAAGCGCAGTTGTCTTTCAGTGTCTTTTAAACCACATTAGTGTTTAACAGTTTAGATCCTGATAAGAAGCGAGTGACTCACCGCTTACTCTGGAGTTAGACTGTTAGCAAATGCTATCAAGCATTCGTCTATAGTGGCGACAGAGCTAATCCTTTCGCCGCCATAGGTGAACCCATGATAACCTTTACAAACAGTTTGGATCCAGAGGAGACGTCTCCTCAAGATCGAGACTGTTTGACACACTGTTTGATTATATTTATGTTACGACATTAAAGCATACCCCTACTTTGGAACCTGAAACAGACGATACATTTAGCAGATGAACTTTATTTGGCAACGAAAGGGTTAAAATACTTAATGTTAAATTAATAACAGGCCTAACAGTATGAACAGGTGCTGCCTTTCCAGTTCTCTTTACGTAGGCTCTGTTTGATGACTGAACTCTAGCTAAAGGCAATAAATTAAAGTGGCACTATATCAGAACCTAATTACACATCAGCAGTTGGTAGAAAACATAGTTCCTGCAGGTTGGCGCGTGAGCAAGCCGTGCACCAGCAATACGCTCTTGTATCATTTGAACACATGCATGCACTAAAGAAAACAACAATAATACCGGTAATGACAGAACGTAAAATACCAGAAACTGTTTTTCAATTTGAAAACATTTACTTTGAATTTTCAAAGGAATCTAATTCCGATTCAAGAAAATAACACTGATGTATATGGATTAAAAAATAACAATAGATAAGTAAGCTCCCGTGAATGAAACGTATTACATGTTAACTTTGAAACATAAATACATTGTCTCAAAATGACAAATCAATATCGTTTTAAACAGAGTATACCCAGATCAAATGGGTCCTGCAGGAGCCGTCTGATCAGGGCTTGCTCTGTTTGCTCTACTGCGGAATTATGAGATCCGATCCTACAGTTTTTGTGTAAGCGATAGAATTTCTTTCATTATAAAAATACATATTTATAAATGAATAATTCATGTATATATGTTCATTAGGGAAATGGTCAACAAACAGCAAATGGGTGCAAGAAGTTTAAAATATATTACTCACGTGGACATCTATATAATTTGTTCGCCTGGGCAATGTCTCCCGGGGACAGCCGCACCCTCTGACCTATTTCTGGTCTGACTACCATGTCCGGCTTCTTTCGGGGAAGGATTGTGTCAACGTATGTAGCGCGTGCAAACGTGTTTCGTGCATAGTGCATGATGCTTCCGTAGTCATAATCCTCACCCAGAGAGTCCACTTCATATGGTGTTAGCTTGTTAAAATTGTATTGCTGTCCTGAAAACAAATGACGTGGTTTTTATTAAAAAATAACTGTTTACTTGATAGACACTCCTTTTGACGCATTGGCTAACAGAGTAGACGCATACAGGGACAGCGCTGTAAGAACTGTCTGGGTCCATGCTTATAAAGCGTTTTAGTTGAGTCTGAGTTTGTTCTCAAGCTTTTGATTGGTCAGATTTGAGCTAAAAGCTCAAATCTGACCAATCAAAAACTTGAGAACGCACTCAGACTCAATTAAAACATTATATAAGCATGGATACTGATCTAGGTCTGCTCGGTTTGCTTATGAATTGCTATAGATCTGGTTTTACAATTTCTGCCGTGGCCATACAATACCATGTTTATACACATTTATACATATTCATATAATAAATATTGATGATGTCATTATTGCATACATGAATATTCATCAGATAGAAGGTTAAGCCTTTCACTGCCATACATTGTCGTCAGCAAAAGCTGTTAGCCCTGCAGCACGTTTCAGTATTGCATTGTTTTATACTATTGTTTAAAGAATATAAGATTAAATCAAACAGTTTGGAACCTGGTGAGACGCTAAGTTATAGAACTTAGAAGTTATATATAAGCTATAGAAGCCGTCTGATCTGGGTATTCTCTGTTTGCAAATATATGAAAACACGTTTATATGAAGGAAGGGTTAGTCTTTCCAATACTAACAACACTATTACCCATCAGTATTGTCATTATTTGATTAGTATACTATATTCTGCCGATGGCTGCTTACACTTATTTCTGTTTTCGTGGATTCATCTTGATCTTATTTTGACAATATATTTAGGAATTATATGTTTTCAAGTCACAGGGATTTTACTAATAAATGTAACAGGCATCAAGACCCTCCTCTTACATTAAATAGCAGTTGTATCAAATACACTATAATATAAATATAATATAACTGAAAACAGAGTTGACAAGATCATGCGGTTCCTGTAGGAGAGGTATGACCAGTCTGCACATTTTGTTTACTATATACTAAACTATATTACAACCACAATTAAAGTGTCCATTGTTCATGTTGCCATTATAAAAGATTAGGCTAATCAATATACATATATTCATTATTTCTTAATGAATATTCACGAGGTAAAGTGTAAATCATTAAAATGTGGCACTAGAGAGCCCTACCGTATAGTCCTTGTATACATCTGACAGATTTTACTGTATTATAAATGTACGACGAACGTTTCAACAGTGTCTCTGTAGACTTCTAATTCACTTTCCTTCCGTACAATTTGTGACTTCACACACAGTAAAACCCCTCTAAACCGGAAGTCTAGTAGAGGAGAATTTAGATACTTTTAGGCAGGTGGCTGCTTAATGCGGAGTGAAAGTCATACAGAAAGCTCCTAGAGGAGCTTTCTGCATGACTTGCATCCTGCATTAAGCTGCCACCTGTCTCCAAGACAGATATTGATAATAAAATGAACTCACAGTTTAGAGAGGTTTTACTGTGTCTCTCTAACGGTAGTAAGATGTCCAAATGATGCTGTAAATATCTCACATTTACAGTCACACAGAGACACGGTGACTGAAACAGGACACGTGGGGTACTTAATATTACCAGTCTGCCCTCCCTGATTAATCGTTAAGGCGACTGGACCCGTTCGATAATAGAGTTAAATGTCCGACAAACGCGCTCTGTCGGTAAGAAACCCGTAATAGATCTGATATCTACAATTATTGGAACCTGAGTTTCTCGCCGACCGGTCTAAATCATCGTACAACCCAATTACAAGAAGTCATAACATTCACTGGGTGGCGTAAACTAATTTGGCCGCGCACAGTAAATCTCTTTCCGTATCATTAGTTATAATTGTCATGGACACGCAGTGTACTATAACTCGTCTTCAATGAAGAAAGATATAAGTAATTAACCCTGAGCCTGTACAAAAACAATATGATGACTGCCCAAACTGTGATCTTCTGTAAATGTTACTTTCGATTGGTTAATACTTTTGAGAAACTACTGACCCAGAAGTACAGGTAAAGATGCTTGCACAAATACTAAAATTCTCTCTTCTCCACCAAACCCTATGTTGTGACCAACACTCTTTAGAATCGTCTCTTAGAGACGATTCTAAAGAGTGTTGGTCATAACATAGGGTTTGGTGGAGAAATAAAGACGTTATTCTTGAAAATGTTTTAATTTACGCATTTTATCCGGATGTCTCTGACCTAATCCCAAACAGTTTGGATCCTTACAAGACGCCCAGTAACCAAGTATTTGACCTAAATTTAAGCTGTTTGCAAATGTCAGCCAGTCAAGCTTAGCAGGTAAATAGTTAATTATGGCGCAACAAAAATTATCGAAAAAAGTCTCTTGTGATCGTTGACCTTCTTGTAGACTATCTACAGAATGCACCTGGTTCCATGCTTATAAAACTTTTTAGTAGTGTCTGGGTTCGTTCTCAAGTTTTTGATTGGTCAGATTTGAGCCTCTGGCTCAAATCTGACCAATCAAACGCTTGAGAACAAACTCAGACTCAACAAAAAAGCTTTATAAGCATGGACCCTGAATACAACGTGGTCTGACTCGCATTTGTAAAAAGCTTGATGCAAATGAGATGCCGAGTAACTTGGTGTCTCATCTCCATCTAAGCTGTGTGATATTCTATTGACAAATTCCCGCCAAGACAATATTTAGAAACAACCTCCTTGGATAAATCTACTGAAAAGAAGCGTTTACTAGAAAAAGGGATTTTTAGAATTGCATACTATTGCACACTATGAAACAAATGCTCTATTCATCACAATGGTTTCAATAATAACTTTTACAGAGGCGTCAAAAGGCGTCAGTAGAAGGAGGAAATGGGTAAATGGTTTCTCAAAAGCTTCAGTAAAACAGAAGTAGTCATGAATTGCATCATATCCAAAATTGTGTAGACCTATTATTTCACAGCGACGTAAGGGTGACGCTATTAGGTGAATTCTTTACCCATTCATTCCCATATTATTTAAGCAAACCCCCGTCCAGATCTTACTTTGGAATCCTTCCATTTTTTTCATGCGGAAGGGGCAAAGCAAACACAATATTTTCTAAAATAAGCATTTGACGTTGATGGGTTCAGCAAACAGTTCTGGGTCCATGGTTATAAAGCTTTTTAGTTGAGTCTGAGATCGTTCTCAAGCTTTTGATTGGTCAGATTTGAGTTCTCTAGCTTTTGATTGGTCAGATCTGACCAATCAAAAACTTGAGAACGAACTCAGACTCAACTAAAAGTTTTATAAGCATGGACCCAGATCCTGGTAGGAGGACTCCTTCAGTGACCCTCTAATCTGGGTCTACATGGTATGCCTATGTTTAAGGGACACTGAGTACGTATGTGTTAACCTACATTGTTGGCCAATGAGATGACTCTTTTTTCAAATTTCTATTTCTTAAAGACAGGTGTTCATCAAAGCTTCAATCTGGGTTATACACTCTAGTTTGTGAAGAAGTCTACTTGTGTACTCTATCTATTACTTTGTGGTCACAGTGCGAGCCCCTTGTGGTTTCTGTGGTCTGTAAATGAACCACCAATACCAGCTGTATTGGGAGTTTCCGCACTTATCGTTAAGCATGCTAAGTAAATAGGTGCTCATTCAAACATTTGCCTCTTTCGTACTTAACCTATCTGTGGCCCATGACCCTTAAAAAGGACATGGACAAACAGTGTAGACCCAGATCAGAGGGTTACTGAGGGAACAATCTAATCAGGGTCTGCACTGTTGCTAAGTTACCCGGGCGTCCCATTTGGATCCAAACTGTCTCCATACTTTATCTCGAATCCACTCGTAACATGCTACAGATAAACAACACCAGCGTATAAAATATACTCATCCGTCTTCTAGGTTCAAACCTTTACCTCTTGAATATTCAGGAAATTAATTTATTTAACCCATTACCTCATAGCCTATTTTTAGATACAATCTCTTTGAATAAATCTACCAAAAAGGAGCATTAACTAGAGAAAAGGACAATTTCAGAATTTTGAAACCATTGTGATAAATAGAGCATTTGTTCCTATAGGAGCAAATGCTCTATTTATCACAATGGTTTCACAAAGTGACTTTTACGGAGTCGTCAAAAGTCGTCAATATGAGGGAAAGGGTTAATACTTATTTAAAAAATATGAAATAAGGAAGCGCATTGCCACGACATTAACAACCAGATTTGTACCGTCGAAGCAAACAGAGCACACTCTGATTAGACAGGTCCTGCTTGAGCTGTTTGAACTTGCTCTACCCTGTTTGCAAATGCGTAAACCGCGTCTCTAACTCTCTATCAGGTAAATGATTTATGGGTATTAATCCTTTCCCTGTTTAACCCATTTGCTCTCAGTGATTTCTTCCATACTTATATATTGGATTAGTCCATTTTTTTTATCTAAGGGATGCCTGGTCTAAATTTTCATGTTTGTTTTGTTTTATATTGAATTTCCTATCAGCAAACAGTATCGACTCTGATCGGACGCCGCATAATGCGGCGTCTGATCAGAGTCTACACTATTTGCCTATATCCCATATATTGGATTGTGGGCGTATATGGGTTAATATTCATGTAAAAATGGTGACAACATGGAATATTTATTAGCTCAATTTTTATAATGTAAACGTTTCCAGGGAAGTCTTTGCTTTGGCGAAAGCTGTATAATCAGATCTGTATCACGTCAAACACCAACAGAGCAGACTCTGATCAGACGGATCCTATAGGAGCCGTCTGATCTGGATCTACTCTGTTTGCAAATTCGTGAAAAGGCGTTTATATGAAGGAAAGGGTTAAGGTGTCGTTAATTTTCAACCTGTGTCAATATGCACGTTCAATTTACAACTTAAATGTACACCTTAACTCTTACCCAACTGTGAAAATATAAAACATGTTCAAACTGGATCTGTTGCAATTTGGACTACTTCCGATTCGATCAAGCTTTTGAGAAACTATTGACCGAGTGTCAAACAGCTTGGATCCTGATGAGATACCAAGTTACTCGGTGTCTCATCATCATGCAAACTGTTTGCAAATGCAGTGAGGCCGTGGACAGCGGAGTAAGGGTAGATGAATGCATTTCAAGATCTGAATAGTTAATTAGCCTTTTAAAATTCTGTGGTCGTAGTGTACTGACATTTGCAGAAATAATGGATTTAAATGAAATTCAGTAACTTGATATCTCATTAAATATTTACTTAATAAAGAGGCTTTTTACCCATTTGCAACAGAGCATACACAGATTGGATCTGTCTGATCAGGGTCCGCACTGTTAACCTTTGAAAACATATAATTCTGGTTCTACAGTGTCTGTCATGACCAAAATTATAAACAAGTCCGTTATGTTATATGTCAGAAATCATATTGGAGTAATCTGATCTGGGTCTACTCTGGTTGCAAATGCGTACATAAGCGTAAATATTGAGTAAAGAGTTTTTTAACTCTTCTGTAAAAGTCATTTTTGAAACCATTGTGATAAATAGAGCAAAGGCTCTATTTATCACAATGGTTTTGAAACTAAGCAAATCTAAAGTTTACATTTTCTCTGGTAAATGCTTCTTTTCGGTAAATTCATTCAAAGTGGTTGGATCCAAAAATAGTTTAGGAAAGAATGGGTGTATATCAAATGCAAGCTGTACAGAAAAGTACAGTAATACTTCACTAATCCAAACACTTATTTTAACCCTTTCCCTCATATAAACGTGTTTTCACGCATTTGCAAACAGAGTAAACCCAGATCAGACGGCTCCTATAGGAGCCGTCTGATCAGGGTCTACTCTGTTTGCTAATAGAATTTGATAGAGCTGTTTATTTACTTTATAAAATGGCTACATTGTCCACCTTCCATGTTTCATTATAACTATTTTGTCCATGAATAGTCAGTTGGTATTGAAATTTGTAATAAACATAGAACAGGGAAAGGGTAAATATAATTTTCAGTCTATTAGGCAGGGTGCATCTTAATGCAGGCTGAAAGGCATGCAGACAGTTCTGCTAGGAGCAACCTACTTTACTTTCACCTTACATCTACCAGTCTAAAGAGTTCTCAATTCCTCTGTACTGAATGTTCATCTTATATGTACACAAATTAATGTTGTTGTTTGTAAGAGTATACGGTTAAACCACTCTGAGTCGGAATTTAGTAGAGAAGAATTAAGATACAATTAGGCACGTGACTGCTTAATGCAAGGTGAAAGTCAGGCAGGAAAATCCTAGAGGAGATTTCTGCATTACGTACACCCTGCATTAACTCTCCCCCATAGGTTATTTTTAGACCCAACCTCTTTGAATGAATCTACCCAAAAGGAGCATTTACCAGAGAAAAGCAAAATTTTAGAATTTTGTAGTTTGAAACCATTGTGATAAATAGAGCATTTGCTCCTATATGAGCAAATGCTCTATTTATCACAATGGTTTCAAGAAGTGGTTATTACAGAGGCGTAGAAAGGCGTATTTATGGAGGAAAGGGTCAAAGCAAACAGTTTTGATTCTGATGAGAATCCGAGCAACTCTTGTAACTTGTAACCTACTGCATCACAAATCTACTTTGAGCATTGAACCCGAAGCCCATACAGCCAAGTCTCGCTAATACGACCATTCAAAAGAAGTCTGATATTGGAATTCTAAAACAGGTGGTAGCTTAACGCGAACGTGATACATAAATCTCTTATAGGAGCTGTTTGTAACACACTGCCCTGTATTAACCCATTCCCTCATATTGACGACTTTTGACGGCTCTGTAAAAGTCACTTTATGAAACCATTGTGATAAATAGAGCATTTGCTCCTATAGGAGCAAATGCTCTATTTATCACAATGGTTTCAAACTACAAAATTCTAAAATTTTCATTTTCTCTAGTTAATGCTCATTTTCGGTAGATTTATTCAAAGAGGTTGTATCTAAAAATAGCCTATGATGTATTTGGTTAAACAACCACTTGGATTTACTGTCTCCCATGTTGATACATCACGTGGTCGTCGCTTTACCGAGACTCTACTATATTTGCAGTGTACACTTGTTTAAATTCTTTATGTTGAATACATGAACATTATAATGATATGAACATAGTTACATATACTATATTATTTTTAGCATGACATAATGAGCACATGCCATTTAGCTCAGTTAGAGATTGTATAATCAGATCTATATTAAACCATAAGCAAACAGAGTAGACCCTGACCAAGAGTCGCCTGGCCTGGGTCTACTTTGTTTGCAAAGACATGAAAATCAGTTTATATGATGGGAAGGGTTAAATCATTAAAACTGAAACTCGGTGCATTCCGGTAGTGTAAGCTATAAATAGAACCACTTGACAGGTGTAGGTTCATTTTCTGTTGTTTGTGATAAAATGCCAACAATCTGATTTGTATCCTTTATTATATTTTGATATATTATTGGCAAGTGTTTCGCGCAGAAATTACACCGTTCGGGGGTAAGCATCTGGCATTAATTTGTTGATCTATTGCTTTAGACATCTTCTTAAAACATTAGTTTAAAAGAAACGAATTTTCTGAATGTAGCTTCTAGCACATGGTTTACAACTTCTATTTATAATTTGAAATACAATAAAAGCTCGCTTATTCGAACTTTTAGTACAGAAAAAATGAGAATCTTTTCAGATATGTAGGCGATTAATGCAGGGTGGAAGTCGTGCAGAAATGTCTCAGAAGAGATTTCTGCATGGCTTTAACCCTGTATTAAGATGCAGTTTGTTTTAATCACATTCCTTCACATTTACGCCTCTGTAAAATTCACTTTATGAAAACATTTCGATAAATATGACAAATGTTCAGTTTATCACAATGATTTAAAAACTACACAATTCTAAAAAAATATCTTTTTCTATTTAATGCTCCTTTTCAGTAGATTTGTTCAAAGAGGTTGGGTCTAAAACTTGCCATTGAAGTTTTGGGTTAATGACCGATGATGATGCTGAATAAGTCTGCTTGTTGACGGACAGCTTCTACTGTACTTCCTCAGCTGACAATGTCCAAAAGCCATGATACACTAGCGGCGTTCTCGCCAACACATAATGGCAAGTGTAACAGGGGTACTATTACGCTCTATAATCCACTGACCATATCCTTAATCTATTCCTTTTAAATCAAACTTAAATTGCGATACGCATTCAATGATTTAGACAATAATACATTGTCAATTAAGTCAAATCTGTTGTAAGGGGCCATTAAAATAGGAATCTGCTTGCAGATAATTAACCCTTCTCTTATATAAACGCGTTCACGCGCATTTGTAAACAGGGAAGACCCAGATCAGATGGCTCATGTAGGGGCCGGCTGATCAGGATTCGCTCTGTTTGCTTAATATAATAGTTTCTACCAATGCAAAACAATAAATCGTACATTTTGCTTGTTTTTCAAAATTCAGTCAATGACTATGCATGATGACATTATTGCTTCTATGAATGTTAAACAGGGAATGCAAAACAGAGTAGACCATGAATAGACAACGCTTGTAAGGAGCCGTCTGACCAGGGTCTACTCTGTTTGCTTAGGAAATTAAATACTAGTAGATCTGATTTGACAGTTGCTGCTATGACAATCAATTCATGTTTGTATATGCCAATACAGTAAAACCTCTCTATAACGGCCATTAAATTGCATCAAGTATCTATTGTTAAAGGCAGGTGGCTGCTTAAAGCAAGTTCAAAGTAAAACAGAACGCTCCTATAGGAGCGTTCTGTTTTACTTTCACCTTGCTTTAAGCAGCCACCTGCCCTAAATACCAACTCATTAACACGATTTAGTGGTCGCTTTAG
This sequence comes from Azorinus chamasolen, assembly GCA_963576725.1. Taxonomy (NCBI): domain Eukaryota; kingdom Metazoa; phylum Mollusca; class Bivalvia; order Cardiida; family Solecurtidae; genus Azorinus; species Azorinus chamasolen. The sequence continues at coordinate 77,614,772 of OY755236.1, read as the reverse complement.
AGAGGTTTTACTGTATAAAAAGCCCGTATAATTAACATTCATGCTGTACAGTTGAATTTCGATATCTCGAACTCGGATAACTCGAACTTCCGGATAATTCGAACAAAAAATTCAGTCCTTCCAAAACTTACAATACAGAATGTCTTTAAAATGTATCGCTACAGATATATAGAAACACTAATGACAGCTTAATGCAGATCTAAAGTAGGCCTAATGCTGAACGTTCCTGTATTAAGCTGTGAACTCGAACAATTGTTCAGAATAGAAAGCGGATAAGTCGAACTTCTGTTATCTCGAACAATTTGTAAAGTCACTTGAAGTTCGAGATACCGACGTTCAACTGTTATTATTTTTACATGAATATTCATTATGTAAAGGATGAACTTGTAAAATTAAACACCCATTTAAGAGTCTCAAAGTACTATATGTACTCACCTGGCATAATATTCTTGTAAATGATTTTCACATGGTCATCTCTGTCTGGTCTCGTGTGCTCGTGCCAGAAACCGATCACGTGACCAAGTTCATGCACGACGATTCCAAATTTATCACAGTTTTTGCCGATACTGATAGCTTGGTTGCCATAGCCACGCTTTCCAACAAAAGAGCAGCACCTATAAATATAACCACAGCATTTTTGAAGAATTGCGTGTCGAGACAATTTACACGAGATCTACTGTAAAACCTCTCTAAACTGGAAGTTAAATTTAGTATAAATATCGGTCTTGGAGAGAGGTGGCAGCCTAATGCAGGGTGAAAGTCATGCAGAAAGCTCATCTAGGAGCTTTCTGCATGACTTTCATCCTGCATTAAGCAGCAACCTGCCTAAAAGTATCTAAATTCTTCTCTACTAGAATTCCAGTTTTGAGGGGGTTTACTGTATAGTCAATTGCTAAATTCATTTACCACATCAATTGCTATTCATATTCCCTTACAGTAATTTGTGATGTATGTCTATTTGCCAGAAATATAACTTCGCCCTTGGTGTGGAGATGGTTAAATAATACAGTACAACCTTATCACAACCGTCACTCAAAATAAGTCTTATTCTGAGTAATTAACTCTTTACTTCTTGAATATTTATATTAGAAATAATGGCATCATGCATGCTAATTATTTTTTTATAATCGCAGGTGTACAAACATACTTTTGACCATGGTAGAAACTGTAGAATCAGATCTATATTATTTCATGAGCAAACAAAGTAGACCCTTCGCAGACTCTCGCGTGTTAGTATTTTTGCAAAGGCGTTACAGGGTAATATATAGGGAGCAGTGGTTTAAAGGAAGATCTTTATGAGGAATAATTGACATCTTACAATGTACAGGTGTACAGTAAAAAAACACTCTAAACCGAAAATCTATAATGGAGACGAATTTAAATACTTTTAGGCAGGTGGCTGTTTAATGCAGGGTGAAAGTTAGGCAGAAAGCTCTTAGAGGAGCTTTCTGCATGACTCTCACCCTGCATTAAGCTACAACCTGTCTCCAAGACTAATATTTATAGATGAAGTTAACGTCCGGTTTAGAGGGGTTTTATTGCACTCCAATGACTCGTCGAAGAAAGCACGATCTGATGAAACATGATGCGTGGATACGTAAAATGAAACAAATAACGTGATTTGAATAAAAAACAAATTCATTTTTTCGCAATTTGAGTTTGTTCTTTCCTAAATCACGCGTTTTTTGTTAACGTGTCTATATCGCTGTTAAAGGCGATTTATCGAGCTTCCTGCATTACGTTCTTTAGGAGCTTTTTGCATTACGTTCTATAGGAGCTTTTTACATTATCTTCTATAGGAGCTTTCATTCTCCATACCCACTTTATTTAACCCTTTCCCTCATATTGACGACTTTTGGTGATTTTGTACAAGTCACTTTGTGATACCATTGTGATAAATAGAGCATTTGCTCCTATAGGAGCAAATGCTCTATTTATCACAATGGTTTCAAACTACAAAATTCTAAAAGTTTCCCTTTCTCTTAATAATGCTCCTTTTCGGTAGATTAATTCAAAGAGGTTGTACATGTACCTACAAGTAGCCTATGAGGCAATGGGTTAAAGGATGGCATGCTTATTCTCGCAGTGGCAGTTGCAAACAGGTTCTGCACGATGTATTCATTATAAGAGATGATGACATTCTGATTATTCACCAGGTTATTGTTTATAGTGGCGTATGATCACTGGGACTTTGGATCGTGGCAGAAAATTTAGAATCAGATCTATATTATGCCATAAGCAAAACAATCAGACCCTGATCAGACGGCTCCCACATGAGCCATATGGGTCTACTCCGTGTGCAAAATCGTCATAGGACATCTCTATCAGGTAAAGGATTAATTACAGAAATGTGCCGGTTTTGCTGGGTCTTCTCTGTTTGCGACAACTAAGTGACGTTATCGCTCTAACTTGGCTCATATGATATACTTACCCACACGGTCTCTCAGTAAACACAATGTAATTTTGGTCATCTGGGGTCCTCTCCACAAATGTCACGCACGTGTAGTTCTCCCAGTGTCGCATTGCCAATTTGAACAATGCCTTGTGATTACCTGAAATACACGAGATGTATGTCTTTGTTTTACTTCTTTGCACGCGACCTAAATGTATTCTCGTCTGCATTAACTTATATTCTCTCGTCGGCTACAATTCTCCAAATCTGGTCTCTTCCCGTTTCTATTCAAACATACATTCAGAGTGACAGCAATGAACATCAAAGTCTTAAAAGGGAGGCGGTTGCTTAACCCATTACATCATAGGTAATCTCTTTGAATAAATCTACCGAAAAGGAGCATTAAGTAGAGAAAAGGATTTTTTTTTTAGATTTTTGTAGTTAGAAACCATTGTGATAAATAGAGCATTTACTCCTATAGGAGCAAACGCTTTATTTGTCACAATGGTTTCACAAAATGACTTTTACAGAGTCGTCTAAAGTCGTCAATATGAGGGAATGGGTTAATGCAGGTCAAAAGTAATTTAAAAAGCTCCTATATGAACTTTCTGCATTACTTTTGACCTGCATTAAGCTACCACCTGCATTACATACCCATAGTTAGACCTCTTTGATGGCCGCTTAAGATAGTTTCTACTGTATGCTGACATCCTTTACCCTGCCGATCATAACATAACTATCATTTGCAAACAGTGTAGATCAATATGACACTAGCAGTACATGTAAACCAACGTCTCATCAGGATCCAAGCTGTTTGACACTCGGACATCAGTGTCTCAAAAGCCCGAACGGATAGAAAATAAATAAAAATAATAGTAGATCACGGTCATAGCAGGCGTAGTTTGTTCACATGATACAAGTTAGAAAAGGTAAATGCGTCCATACTATAATTTATCTACTCTTACATGCTTAGCCCGGTGCATTAACAGCATATTTCTTCAGGCTATGCTTTCTTCGAGGAGTCACTGGAGTACGTCTATTAAGATGTCAATTATACCTAATAGAGGCTTCTCTTTAATCCAGTACTTCACAGATACACCTAATATCGCCTTGCAACAGAGTAGACCCAGACTAGACGGCTCCTATAGGAGCTGTCTGGTCTGGGTCTGGTCTGTTTGCTTATGGAGAAATATGTTATGTTTTGTTTTGCTCTGGGTAAAACATTTACTAGTTCACATGCTACTATAAAAACATTTTTTATTACATGAATATTCATGAAGTAAAGAGGTCGTTACACGTTAACTGACACGATAAACAGGTGTATGTACATATAGTGTTTGTGGTTTAAACTGCACGATGCTTTGGGAACCTAAGTAAACTATAGACTCGAGGCATGGACGTTTATATATATCCGTCATAAATATATAAATACATTGACTAGCAATTAAGAGTACAGGTATGAACCCAAGTGGCACTAACTGTATAAATCATTTGCTTATTCGTCACAATACGGAACTTAAGTAATCGATACTGGGTCACGTAGGTGGATGTTCGAAGTGCAGCAAGATGATGCATTTCAGAATAGAATAGAATAGAATAGAATATTTTATTTGACATAAACTGATACAGTTTCTAGTCATACAAATAGACATAATAAATTAACAAGTATCACATGACCACATATTGATGTTAAACATGCATATCATACCTGTAATAAATTAATGAATATGAACATTAGTTATTAGGAGTCGGACTTGTTAACATCAGTATGTATATCAAAATCAATTGTTATTACTTAGAGATCTACGCAACATAAATGCTTCATACACAAATTTAGATAACTTTTTCATAACCGAGAGTTGTGTGCAGTTCATCAGTTCAGTAAATTTAAATACACTTGGACGCCTATAGTAGTACCAACTTATATACTGTTTACGTATTTCTTTATAGACTGGACAGACAAGTAAGAAATGATATTCATCTTCAATATCTGAACATTGACAAAAGGTGCAATCCGCATATTACGATTCTCTCTATTTTGAGAGTATCTACCAGTTACTATTCTCAAACTATTTACTGAGAGCCTGAACCTAGTAAAAGTAGCTCTCTGTTTTTTGGGCAAAATGATTAGATATTTTTCCAAGCCAAATGACAGTTTATAATTCTTATATAAATGTAGAGAGCTACTGGTTTCTATATCGTTTTTCCATTGTTGGATAAACACGTCTATAACTCTTGATTTAAAAACTTTATGAAAGTGGTTTAGGTCAACATCGAATGGGTTATACCATACATATGCAAATCCATAAACTTCCAGCAGGTGTTTGATATTACTTGCCCAGTTTACACTACCATTATCACAATCATGTAAAAGCAAATTATACAATGTTCTGATTAATATATTTTCTGAGCTGACAATTTTACACCAATATTTAACAATTCGTACAAATCGTGATATATATAGGGGATATCTTCCAAGTTCTCCATACACCCCATTAGTGGAAGTAGACTTGCGAACTTGTAATACAGTTTTACAAAATTTGAGGTGCACACGTTCAATTGCCTTTGCTTTTCCAAAACCCCATACTTCGCACGAATAACTGAGAATAGATCCAACAAATGCATCAAATAGTTGACATAAAACTTTAGTAGATAAAGCATAACGATTACTATTAGATACAAGAGCATTAAGTGCTTTTAAACTCTTACCTATCAAAGTCTGCTGATTTAAAACAAAAGTACCTGTATAATTGAACACAGTGCCTAGATAGTTAAAATCGTTCACTATTTCTAATTCAATATTGTTATAGGACCATGTCTCATCCGGCAAAATGTTTCCTCGTTTTCTGAACACCATTATTTTTGTCTTATCAGTATTGACCTCTAACTTCCATTTATTGCAAAAAAATGACAGCAAATTTAAGCTGTTCTGCAGATCTTCTGGAGTATTACCTATTATTACCATATCATCAGCAAATAGCATCAGTATAAAAGTTATATCCTCAAATGTTAATCCACTTAATTGGTTGCCCTGTAAAAATAATTCCAGATCTTCGATGAAAAGAGAAAACATTATCGGTGAAATTATCTCCCCTTGCTCCAAGCCAACCGCGCATTCGAAAAAGTCAGAGTAAGAGTTACATCCCCTTATACATGTTTTGACATTACTATACATGTCCCTAATAATCCTCAGCATTTTACCATTAATACCCAATGTATGCAATTTAAACCACAGACCGTTTAAATAAACACTATCAAATGCTTTTTTAAGATCTACAAATGCACAGTAGAGTCTTCTTCTATTCTTTACAATATTTTGAATAACAGCATTTAAAACAAAAATTGCATCTGTAGTTGACCTACCCTTCCGGAATCCAAACTGAGCATCGCTAAGTACATTATTGTCTTCAATCCAATGAGCTAATCTTTTGTTAAGAACTGAGGTAAACAGTTTTGATAAACAACTGACCAACGTTATACCTCGATAATTGTTAACATCATTAATATCATTTTTCTTATGTAAAGGCACAATAATACCCTCTGACCACTTTGTTGGAAAATGCCCCGAGTCTAAAATGGCGTTAAAAATATCAACAATATATAGACCTATAATATCTATAGATTCGATAAAATATTCGTTTAATAGTTGATCACCCGCATAAGATTTGCCTCTTTTTAATTTACGTACTGCTGCCTCTACTTCTGCTAAAGTAATATTTTTGTCAAGCTCATCAACGTTGAAATCCATATTATTAAAATCGTGGTCCCTGCAAAACTCTTCCGATTCTTCATCATTAACAGTAATGCCGTTTATTTGCATGTTTGAAAAATAATCATAAAACTGTTCCAGGGAGATGTTATTGGTATGTTTATTTTTCTTCCTAGAAAACAATTTCCAAAATTCTTTAGGTTTTTTATTTCTTAATCGCTCTAATTCCAAAATCTTTTTACGTTCATGTGCCCTCTTTTTCTTTCTTACAATACGTTTATATGCAGTTCTACATTCACACATATTTATCCTATTTTCGCTACTTTTAAAACAGTTAAAATCATGCAAAGCGTTCTTGTACACACGTTTTGCCGTAATACATTCTATATCAAACCACTCGGATTCGCTATAAATTTTCCTAGAGTGCGCATCCGACAAGATACGCGAGACGCGTCTTGCAGTCAAGAACATAATTATGTTGTAATACGAATTGAAGAAATGTTTTAACCATTTACCTGTTCAATATTCAATACAATTTTCAAGGGATGTTTTTCCTTTGAAAAGGCAACTGTAGAATCAATTCATAAGCAAACAGAGCATGTCATAAGCAAACAGAGCAGTGTTAGACCGAATTCGTAACGGATCACATTCGTAACAGGTAAAATGTGTTACAAATGTGAGTGTCCGACATGGAGGTTGACATTAGAATCACATATGTAACAGGTTGAGTTCCTGGCTGACAATGTTCTATTAGTTAATAGTACTAGGATTATCATTGTATATCTTATTATATTTCCTTGAGGATCATGTCTCAACATTTCACAACCTTAGTAGCACATATTAAAGATATAATGTACAAGGCTTGTAACATGTTTAGGATACCTGCCTAAAAGATCTTGAAGAGTTTCCATTTTTCATCGAACTTGTCATATACACGCACCTATGTAATGCTGTTAATGTGTGTCTATGATAAAATAAAAAATACTTCTTAGTTCCTTTATTTGCTGTTAATTGAGTAATAAACTATGCTAAATGATTTTAGCAACTACATGTATAAATCTACTAGAGAAAAAAAAAGTTTATAATTGTGTAGTTTTGAAACCATTTGCTCTATTTATCACAATGTTTTCAAAAATGGACTTTTACAGAGGCTTTAACCCTTTCCGAGTTCTATGTTTATTTCAAATTTCAATACCTACTGAATATTCCTGAACAAAATAGTTACAACGAAATATGGAAGATGGAGTATTGTAGCCATTTTAGAAAGTAAGGGAACAGATATATCAAATTCCATTAGCAAACTGAGCAGACCCTTATCAGACGAACCCTCAAGGAGCCGTCTGATCTGGGTCTACTCTGTTTGCAAATGCGTGAAAACACGTTTACACGAGGGAAAGGGTTAAAAGGCGTCAGAAGGTAATGGGTTAAGTTAAGATTCAATATCAAACCTATTGTTTGTGGTTGCTTTACAATGGGCTTTACGGTAGATAATCTGCAAGCACAACTAACAGAAAAAATGACTTAGCAGCTGTTTATGATGCTAAAACCTGAATAAACAGCTTTAACGGACCGTTGGTAATGGTCTATTATGAACAGATGAAATTAGGTTTTGTTCGACAACTTTATTACTAACACCCCAATAACTCGAGTATAATTCAATTAAAGCATAGACGAAGGTACGATGGAAACTAGGGATGAAATAGGTCGACTGGTTTTTATGATCGTTTCAGCCAAGATAGTATTGCCATTAAATTAGGTTAGCTCTGTATCCAATATAGATGCCTTTTAACATCTTTGTAAACAGAGTAGATAAAGATCAGACGGTTCCTGTAGGAACCGTCTCATCACGATCTGTTCTGTTTGCTAACGAACTAATAAAGATATGATTCTACAGTATCTGATATGGTCAAAACATTCCCTCTTCCAAAGGCTAATATAAATATAGCAGATTAATATTCCTACTATTCTTACATGAATTTTCACCAGGTAATGGGTTAACTATTATGAACAGTCTGCGAATGCATGACCTGGGGAGTCGAATGCATAATCATAAACATGCCATGAGATTACTTAGCCATTGAACGACCGAGTCTGCCTTCTAACACTCAACTGTTGTATCTCAGAGTGGTAATGTATAGTCGCCTGCGCCTATTTATGTTATATCAATATGAACATACAAATAAATAAAACATTGGATTGTTTGGTATCAATAGTATATATGTATTACATGTATCATCTAAAGAGGAGGTCCCTACAATGATCGCATATTTTCAATAATATCCTAAAACTTGGTATTTGTTATGCTCTATCATTATTATGAAGGTTCCCAATTTGAACTTATATCGAAAAATGTCCCTGTGATACAAATAAACCGATTTCATCAATACTGATAATTTTTGTTCTACAACACAATATTATCGGCCTTTTCTGTTAAATTCTTCCGCGTTTTGCCGATGATCACCCGATCTCTCCATTGTTTACGTAATAGCTTTCTCGGAAGTTGTCGGGGAATCGCGAATAGGGCGAATAGTTACGAAGCTAAAACCCAACCCGAATAAAACTGAAACATCGGGGAGTAAAACCGGGATCGGCGATATCAAACACATGGATGTTTTGTCATTATAAACGGTAATTGGATGGGGCTTTTTGCGATATACTACCTTTCAACATATAAACAAATGAGTTTTGTACATTTTAAGTGTTTATGAAACGCATCAAATGTAGGGACATCCCCTTTAAACCCATTCCCTCATATGGACGACTTTTGACGACTCTGTAAAAGCCAACTTGTGAAACCATTGTGATAAATAGAGCATTTGCTCCTATAGGAGCAAATGCTCTATTTATCACAATGGTTTCATACTACAAAATTCTAAAAGTTTTCTTTTCTCTTGTTAATGCTCCTTTTCGGTAGATTTATTCAAAGAGGTTGTATCTAAAAGTAGCCTATGAGGTAATGGGTTAAGCAGAGTTACTGATAAAAGTGCGTACCCAAATACTAAAATCGTCACTTCTCAACCAAACCATATATTGTGACCAATCTTTAGATCTTCGAGACGATTCTAAAAGTGGTCACAATAAATGGGTTGGTGGAGAAATAAAGGAGCTATTGTTGAAAATGTGTAATTTTAGGCATCTTATCTGAACCTCTGTTTTAAGTGTAACTGTCGAACCAGAGTGATTCTTCAACAAACTCTCCTATTCTCCGTTCCTCAAAACAACAGCAACATGACAACAATAACAACATCAATAACCACACCCCCTAAAAACAATAATAACAAAAAAACAACAATAACTAACAACAACAACAATATCAACTACAATAATAAACAAGAGAGCCATGATGGCCCTAAATCGCTCACCTGGTGACTATAGACTTATGCATACACTGTATTTCTATGTAAAAATAAGTCATCTTCAGATTGGGGCCAATATGAAACCAAAGGCCATAATTTTAGGCCTGGAGGTTAAAATTTGAACAATCTTAATAAAAGAACTTTAGATGATGTCAGGGGCGGGGCCATTTTGGTCCTGGGGTCATAATTCGAACAATCTTGGTAGAAAACCATTAGATGATACTTCATACCAAATTTCAAAGGTCTAGGCCTTACAGTTTTGGAAAAGAAGATGTTTAAAGAGTTTCCTATAAACAACTGATTAGCCCTGGGGCGGGGCCATTTTTGGTCCGGGGTCATAATTTGAACAATCTTTGTAGAAATCATTAGATGATGCTACATACCAAATATCAAAAGTTTAGGCTTTACAGTGTTGGAGAAGAAGATTTTTAAAGATTTTCCTATGAAAAACTGATAAGCCCCGGGGCGGGCCATTTTTGGTCCGGGGTCATAATTTGAACAATCTTTGTAGAGGACCATTAGATGATGCTACATATTAAATCAATGGTCTAGGACATATGGTTTCAGAGAAGAAGAATTCTAAATATTTTCCTATGAAAAACTGATAAGCCCCGGGGCAGGGCCATTTTTGGTCCGGGAGTCATGATTTGAACAATTGAACAATCTTTGTAGAGGGCCATTAGATGATGCTACATACCAAATATCAAAAGTCTAGGCCTTACGATTTCGGAGAAGAAGATTTTTAAAGATTTTCCTATGAAAAACTGATAAGCCCTGGGGCGGGGCCATTTTTGGTCCGGGTCATAATTTGAACAATCTTTGTAGAGGACCATTATATGATGCTATATACCAAATATCAAAGATCTAGGCCTTATGGTTTCAGAGAAGAAGATTTTTAAAGACTTTCCTATGAAAAACTGATAAGCCCTGGGGCGGGGCCATTTTTAGTCTGGGGGTCATAATTTGAACAATCTTTGTAGGGAGACATTAGATTATGCTACATACCAACTATCAAAAGTCTAAGCCTTACGGTTTCAGAGAAGAAGATTTAAAAAAAAATTCCTACGAAAAACTGATAAGCCCCGGGGCGGGGCCATTTTTGATCCGGGGGTCATAATTTGAACAATCTTTGTAAAGGACCATTAGTTAATGCTACATACCAAATATCAAATATCTAGGCCTTACCGTTTCAGAGAAGAAGATTTTTAAAGATTTTCCTATGAAAAACTGATAAGCCCTGGGGCGGGGCCATTTTTGGTCCGGGGTCATAATTTGACCAATCTTTGTAGAGGACCATTAGATGATGCTACATACCAAATATCAAAGATCTAGGCCTTATGGTTTCGGAGAAGAAGATGTTTAAGTAAGTTGTTGACGACGCACGACGCACGACGCACATACGCACGACGCACGACGCACGACGAGGACGCCGGACACTGCCCCCTCACAATACCTCACCTGGCACAAAGTACCAGGTGAGCTAAAAAACGAACAAACCTACAAACAAAACAATAAAACCAAATCAAGACTTGACAAAAATGCCAGAAAAGTAAACAAAAACCGAATAAAACAAGAATAAAGAAAATAAAAGCAAAACAAACCAAAACACAACCAAGCAAAACAATTAGCACCGCGTGGTCGAATCTAAATATCGTCTGTGATGGTGTTTTAAGTACCTTGGAATTAGTTCACGTTTTTGTGACGTTTATTGGATTATCTCTTTGAATGTTGAATATAGACTGTTCCATCAGTATTTTACTGTATTCAACAAAACCCCTTTAAACCGGATTTTAAGTAGAGAATAATTTAGACACTTTTAGGCAGGCGGTTGCTTAATGCAGGATGGCAGTCACAAAGAAAGCCACTAGAGGAGTTTTCTGCGTGACTTCCACCCTGCAATAAGCTGCTACCTGTCACCAAGATAGATATTTATACTTAATTGAACGTCCGTTTTAGTGGGGTTTTACTGCAGTCCATTCAGTATTAAAGATTTAAATTTGCTAAAATGATTATGAATAATAAACAGTGCATACCGTGATCAGAGGGTTCCTCAATGAGTCATCTGATCTGGGTCTACACTGTTTCGATCAAGGCCAGGATACCCGTGGTTCAGCACTTGTGTAGACTAATCTTTTACATATCGGTTAATTGTGATCGGAACCTGGTGATATCCTGATGACACACCGATTTATTCAGAATCCAATCTGAATCCAAACTGTTTACATGGGACTTCATCACTAACATGAAAGAGGTTACTTATTTTAGTTCATACACTGTTTGAGCATTGCCGCATAGACCTAACCAACAAACCCAGACTCAACTAAAAAAAGCTTTATAAGCATGGCCCCAGGTTATTTACAACTATTATTACAGCTTCTCCAGTATAGCAGACACACGATTAGCCATTTACTGCATGCATATTCATGTAAGGAATAACGATGTCATGGATATTAATGAGATAAGTTTTTATAATGACATAAACACAGTATCTTTTTACCATGGGAGACACTAGAAATTCAAAAGCACGCAGAACAGACCCTGATCCGACGGTTCCTACAGGTGCCATCAGAATCTGGGTCTGCTGTTTTAACCTATTCCATCATAGGATATTTTAGGTACAATTTCTATGAAAAGATCTACCGAAAAGGAGTAATTACTAGAAAAAAACGGAACATTTTAAAATGGTGTAGTTTCCAAACCATTGTGATAAATAAAGCATTTGCTCCAATGGGGCAAATGCTCCATTTATCGCAATACTTCTACCAGAGATATATACTATGTATGATGTCTCTGCTTCTACAGATTCGTCAAAATGCATTAGTTTGTGTGAATCGGTTAACCCATTACCTCATAAGCTATTTTTAGATACAGCCTCTTTGAATAAATCTACCCAAAAGGAGCATTAACTAGAGAAAATTTTAGAATTTAGTAGTTTGAAACCATTGTGATAAATAGAGCATTTGCTCCTATGGGAGCAAATGTTCTATTTATCACAATGGTTTCACAAAGTGGCTATTACAGAGTCGTCAAAAGTCGTCAATATGAGGGAATGGGTTAAGGGCGTATCTATGGAGTAAACGTTTTAATGAATGGAAGAAAACTACTATTTTGAGATCTGAAGAAGACAATTTATGCACAAAAAAGTTACTCCGTGTTCAAACGTTCGGCATCTCTTCCCATGACACTAAGAAATATTCAAACGGCCAGATGCGCAATACTCCAGACGCAATATATCTTCATTGGCGGTCTCTTTGATGTCCCCTGTCAATTACTGCAGAAAGAGACAGTTACCAGATGGTACGAAGGCAGATTCTCCCTTTGAGCGCAATGCAACCTTCGACTTCAAAAGTTGCCATTTGTTTTAATTCTAAACTGAGTTTTCTTAGTTTTTCATTTAAAATACGGTAAATGGACAAGAACAGATTGGTTCCTGATGGGACACCTAGTATCTCATGGTCTCGTCATAATCAAAAGACTTTGCAAATGATCACAACTACATTCATATTCTGAAAAGCGTTATTTAAGCGTACGAGAGTAAGATTTTTTGTAGACGAAGACCAAAGACATTTGTCAATTATAAACATTCTGCTTTGTTTTGGTTTACAATGCTATGCTTGATTTTTTATAGAAATCAGATGTAACACGACTCGTCACTTGTATCCCAGTTCATTCACAGTTCCAATGCAATTATGCAGATATTTGATCATAATTATGTTGTTGTTTTTCCAGTATTGTAACTAACATTTCCATGTTTTCAAACGGCATGAAACAAAGTTTGCCTTGATAAATATACACTTCTCTATCAACACCTATGTTGCGACCACTATTTAGAGCCGTCTCTTCCAGATAGTTCTAAAGAATACAATAGACCTCGCCCTAAGCGGCCCTTCATTTACTGAGCACATGAATCATTAAAAACAGGCGGTTGCTTAATACAAGGCAAAAGTAATGCGGAAAGCTCATGGAGGAATATTATAATTAATGCGGACTTTTGCCTCGGTTATTATTGTACGGTATGAAATAGAAGATTGTCCTAATGTTGTTTCGACTGTTGAAATGTATAAAATAATTATATGTATGCTGTTTAAAATTGCCTCGATTTTAAGCATTATGAAATATAATTATGCTTACCTCTTCAATTCGGCTAGAATATTGTACGGTATACCATTAAAGTAAACGTATTAAATATGTGGTTACCGTTTGTCTCGATTTCGTATGGTATGTGGTATGAAATTGTATGTTTACCACTGCAGTGTACAGATAAACAATGATTACAGTTAAATTAGCTTCGATTTCGTATGGTCTGATATGGTATGGTAATGGTATGGTATGATATGGTATGGTATGGTATGAAATGTTCTCACTAAAGTGCTCAGATAGAAATAAATGCTTACCGCTGAAATTGGCCTCGATCTCGTATGGTATGACACCATAGTCCCAGATCCTTTCTGGTCTAGCTGTGGCTGCGCGTTTCACTCTCTCTTTGGCTTGATAGAATTTGTTAAAACCTTCAGTGTCAACATTGTTGTCATGTTCAATAATTGGTTTGTTTTTGTTGTCTTTGCGTTTAGATATTTTGCCTTTCTTCATCTGCTTGCGTTTCTCTGCTTTCAACTTTTTCAGTCTCAGTCGTTCCTCTCGTCGTCGTTTCCTTTCCTCCAGTTTCTGTTGTTTTCGCTTTTCCTTTTCCATCTTTCTCAACCTACGCTTTTCCTTACACTCTTCATCCCTGTGAATAAAGAAAGCGATATAGGCATTGTTACCAATTAACCCGTTACCTGATGAATATTCATGAAAGAAAGTGTGACACCAAAGGACAACTCTATGGAAGATGGAACATTGTAGCCATTTTAGAAAGTAATGAAACAGATATTTCAAATTCAACTAGCAAACAGAATTGACCCTGATCAGACTGATCATATTAGAGCCGTCTGATCTGGGTCTACTCTGTTTGCAATTGCGTAAAAACACGTTTATATGAAGAAAGTGGTTCGTTAGTATCGTTATTAGAATACAGTGAAACCTGATTTTAGTGACTATTGTCTGAATAATTACAAGAGTCTAAAACAAAAGGAAGCTGCTTAATGAACGACATAAGTAATAAACAATGCTCATTTGGGAACTGTCTGTGTTACGTTCGTTGTCTGTTAAGCTATATTTTGTCTTAAAGGCTTCTTTCAAATAGAAGCTCAAGAGATGAGGTGTCGCGTATACATGTAAAGGGTCGTTAGCGCTTGATACCAGAGGCATACACAGAGGCAAGATGCGTAGATTAAACATATTTCAAGAACAGCTCATTTATTTCTTCACCAAACGATATGCTGTGACCACTCTTTAGAATGGTCTCGAAGAGACGGTTCTAAAGAGTGGTCACAGTATAGGGTTTGATGGAGAAATTACCAGTTTAGTATTTGTAAACTCGCCTTTATCTATGTATTTGTTTGTTACATGCGATCATCTATGTTATTTCATGGTATTTGACATAACAAATTGCTCAGACTCTGGTCAAACGCCTCGACTCTGATGCAGAGACTGTTTGCAGTCTGCGGTGGCTATTTGTTCTCCAATAGGATCAAATCATTTTCATTCATTCTGGTGATCATACATTTTCTCAATCGGGGCAGACACTTCACAGCTGTTTAGAGATTAACCCCTTTGGTGCTTAAGAACAAATTTACTGTTGTCTCCTTCGTTATGCAACGATTAGGCCACAACTCTAAACACCTGAAAGAACTACAGTAAAACCCCTCAAAACCGGAATTCCAGTAGAGAATAATTTAGATGCTTTTAGACAGGAGGCTGCTTAATGCAGGATGAAATTCATGCAGAAAGATCCTAGAGGAGTTTTCTGCATGACTTTCATCCTTCATTAAGCTGCAACCTGTCTCCAAGATTGATACTTATGCTAAATTTAACGTCCGGTTTAGAGAGGTTTTACTGTACATTCTGAGTATCGAAATTCACAGATATTCTGATTAGACCCCCGGTAACTCAGCGTCTGATCTTGATAAAAACACACCTCAATATCTCTATTTATTTTTTATTCCGCACTATAAAGGTGAAAAGCACTTTAATTGAAGTGTTTAGTCTATATCTGAAAACTCTATGTATATTGTATAACACTGTTTGAGAGAGAGCCTGGAAATTAACTCTTATCATGCAAAGCGCGACCTTATACTTACATTTTCAAACAGGCTGGATCCAGATGAGACGTCGGCTAACTCGGTGTCTCATCAGGATCCAAGCTGTTTGACACTCGGTTAATTTTTTGTTTTTCAAAACCTCTAGCGAATCGGTAGGAAGTGATAATGCAACAGATAGAATTTAGCATACATCGTTCTTCAAGATGATAAGGATTAAGGTTTATAGAACTAGAGTAATAAATGCCACAAATATATACAGTAGGGTTGTACTAATGCGACCACGCAATTTATTATCAAATTCCCTCATTAGCTATTTTTAGATCCAATCTCTTTGAATAAATCTACCGAAAAGGAATCAACACCGCACGGAGAAAAGGTAATGTTTAGAATTGTGTAGTTTTGAAACCATTGTGATAAATAGAGCATGTTTTCACTTTGGTTTCAAAAAGTGAATTTTACAGAGGCGTCAAAAAGAGTCAATTTGAGAGAATTGGTTAAAATAGGAGTTTGCATAAAACAGGTGGTTGTTTAATGTAGGACAAAAGTAATACATAAAGATCATATAGGACAGAGAGACAGAGACAAAGTCAGAGAGAGAGGGAGACAGAGAGAGAGGGGAGAGGGGAAAGAGGGAATAGAAAGAGAGAGAGAGAGAGAGAGAGAGAGAGAGAGAGAGGGGAGGGAGAGAGAGAGAGAGAGAGAGAGAGAGAGAGAGAGAGAGAGAGAGAGAGAGAGAGAGAGAGAAATTCCATACCTTTTTTTGCACTTATGTTTCTTCTTTTTTAAATCGAGATCATTTTTATCTATAGACTTCTTCTTAGAATGCCCATACTTCTCGTGCCCGTCTAAATGTGAGTAAGGCCCCTTGGAGCTGGTCATGGCAGACGGGTCCTCTACTTGCATATCGTATATAGAGGGGCCCATTTTAGTCTTTAAATGTTTTAAGGGCTTTAACGGTTTTGACTTATAAAATTTGTTGAAATCCTCCTCTGGTATAGCTATATCACCCAGGAAACCAGCTGAAAAGAAACAAACAAACAAAGTTTTACTAACAAGTTCAACCTTAACATTTTGCATACTATGGGGAACCCGTGATATCTTAGGGCAGACGCCGAGATAATTGTCGTCTGGCGTGGCTAGCGTTGCATATCGTATGTGTACCAAGTTTCGATGGCACGACAAAGAGTCCGTACAAATGCCATATACAGTAAACCCCTATAAATCGAACGTTAAATTTAGTATAAATATTGGTTTTAGAGACAGGTGGCTGCTTAATGCAGGATGAAAGTCTTGCAGCTGAATTAAGCAGCCACCTGCCTAAAAGATTCTGAATTCTTGTCTACTAGAAATCTCATTTAGTTGGAGTTTACTGTGTCCAGTTCGCCCGCACAATTCCAAAGGTCAACCGAAAACTGTATTTAACAGAGATAATGCCAACACCTATCTGAGTTTACTTTTCCTTGCACTGTATTTTACAACGGCGAGACATGACAGTAACATGCCACTGTCATGTTGGAACACTTCGAACACGGGAAACGAGTGTATTGGTATTAGCAAACAGTGCAAACAATGCAGACACAGATTAGGGTCTGCACTAGTTGTCATTGAAAATCCTCTTGCATATTATAACCTTTTATATTGAATGGGCTCTAACATTAAGCAATGATGGGACAATCCATTTTGAAAAAATCAGTATCGAAAGGGTTAAATCACCGGGCGTTTGCATTACATTAGTATTAGTGTAGACAGATAATTGCAGTTTTGTTATCTTGAGAACAGGGTTTGTAGATAAGTAAACATATATATTTGTGAATTGTTTTCCTCTTTTTTTTTCTGTACCATTTAGCATGGAGCCTGTCATATACAAACATAAACCCAGATGAGACATCGTCACACGTTCAACACTTTGGTCGTACCCAGAAGACCACGTCTTAAATCTTTCGGTGCCCATGTCGCCTGTTGGCACCATTGAAAACAGTGCAGTCCCAGGTCAGATGCCGCCTTTTCCAGGCGGCATCTGAACTGGGACTTCACTGTTTTCTTTATTATTTTAGCCCAAGCATACAGGTTTTTAAAAAGAAATGTTTTACTAATATACCTTTATAATTTAGTTTAGAATTATATTTAATATGAAATTATTATTGCAGATGACACTTTTAAATTTGGTGCCCAAAGAGTTAAATGATCACTTATTGGTGAAACATAGGAATCTTGAATTAGCAGGTTGCTTTTTAATGCAGGGCAAAAGTAATACAGAAAGCCCTTCTGCAGAGATTCTGCATCACATCTATCCTGCATTAAGTATGAGTTGTGTTCGCGAAACATTCACTTTCAACAGGCGGATTAAGTCCATAGTAGTTATAATCAGGCCTATTGAGTTTGGGCTTCACATACAGTCAACCCCTCTAAACCGGAATTCTAGTAGATAATAATTTAGGTACATTTAGCAGATCGCTGCTCAAGGCAGGATGAAAGTCATACAGAAAGCTCATAGAGGATTTTACTGCATGACTTTCAGTCTGCGTTAAGCTGCCACCTGTCTACAAGACTGATATTTGTAATAAATTGAACGTCCGGTTTAGATGGGTGTTACTATATTGCAACACATCGCTAATCCGTGCACTCATTTAAGGGTCTTAACCCTTTCGCTGCCGAACTCTGTCGTCTGCTACAAAATTTCATTCTTTTGATTTTCTTCATTTTTGTTTCAAAAACATAGTAACAGTAACAAGCAGTTTTGATCCTGATGAGACGCCGAGTTACTCGGCATCTCATCTGGATCAAAACTGTTTGCATAGGTAATCACAGATGCGGCATTGGCAGCGAAAGGGTTAAAGAGAGACGGTAGCTTAACGCAGGATGAAAGTAAAGTTGAATCTGCATGACTATGACCATGTCTTAAGCATGCATTTGCCTTAAAAGCTGTCCGTTCGTCTAAATACTAAACTTTCGGAATAGCGCGGCTGTACAGTATATGTATATAGTCTGTGCCTCTTCGAAGGTATGAATATTACCCCCACTTGATTGGCCTCCATAACATACTTCTTACCCATACAATACCACATATTGTCCAAACTACTTTACCAAATGCTGTAGGCAAAAATGGACCAGCTCGTCCAAATTACCTTGTTACAGAAACACAGTTAATCCTTCTCCTGTTATCCATTACCTAACCTGCATTTGCAAACAGTTTGGATCCAGATGAGTCGCCGAGTAACTCGGCGTCTCGTCGGCATCCATGCTGTTTGTGGCTCGGTCAATAGTTTCTCAAAAGCTTAATCGATTCGGAAGTAGTGCAATTGCACGAGATCCATATTTGAGCAAACATTATTTTTTCACACCGTGGTGAGTGTTAACAGTATCACCTAGTAGTAATTACTGAGCCAATTTACAGCGAAAATGACTTACTCCAGACGCATAAAAACTCTTCATCATCATGTCGGGTTTATGACAAGTTGAAAGCATGTTTGTTTCAACAGTTCGTTTAGTCTGAGTGCTTAGTAATGGATCACTCGTAAAAGACAGGCGGTACAGGTTGAACTTGGAACCGAGCCTTATTACAGTAAAACCTGTTTTCACCGACCACTTGTTGATGAAACAGAAGTCTTAAATAAGCAGGTGGTTACTTAGTACATGGCAAAGGTAATACAGAAGACACATTTTGGGAGCTTTCTGTATCAGCGTTGTGCTGCATTAAGCTACCACCTACCTCAAATGCTCAGAATAAGACATACGTTAGTGACCGTTAATAGAGGTTTTCAGGAAACCCTTTGATTTTGAACATGTAAGAACCAAATCGATCACGCAGCCTGAGTCCATGCATGTATAAATTTGATTTAAGGGACTTTATATTGAATAAACACGGGATCAGAATCTCAGTAGGGCTCCAAAGTAATATCTGGACGGATTTTCCTTAACCCTTACAGAGCGGCCACGAGTCACTAATGTCCGTTGCAAACAGTGTAGACCCAGATGAGAGGGCTCCTACAGGAGCCCTCCCATCAGTGTCTGCACTGTTTGCCATGTTGTACTTTCCTTTAGAAAAATCCCTAAATATTCACCGTAAGCTTGACCCGTTTAAATTTTGGAATAGTTCATTTGAAATTCAGCGTTGTAAAGGTTAAATAATATAGGAACAAATGAGTTAAACCCTAGTTCTCTGTTACATTCTATCTTATTATATGGCACTTTCATCTGATTCTATCACACACCGTCTGATGCTTGGCACGTAATTTATTCTTACACCTTTACCTGCCGAACAAAGTATCCCTGCTCAGACTCCGATCTGGGACAAGTTTCCTTACATTCGATTCATCAAAACGTATGAGAATCTATTGACCGAGTTTTAAACAGCCTGGATCCTGATGAGACGCCGAGTTACTCGGCGTCTCATCTGGATCCAAGCTGTTTGCAAATGCGAGTCAGACCGAGCTAAGCAGGCCAATGGTTAATGTCCTCGCTAGCATGTGCACCTGTAAATACATGCTTAATTTCAATTTTGAGTACCGCCAAAGTAGCACACGAATAAAACAATTTGGCCGTTTTGTTTGTTGTGAAGACATCAGACATATCCAACCATTACACATCAAACACACGGAACTGTGCTTGAGAACATGCCTCCCTTGTCACTGTGAGAATAAATCTCATCCACAATTTTTCATAAATACGATTATTATCTGTTTAACTCTTTACTCCATGAATATTCATGAAATAAATAATGACATCATGAATATAAATTAAGATAATTGTTTAATCCATGAATACGCCCTTTAAACGCCTTTGTAATCAGAGTAGACCCAGATAAGACTGATCTGGTAGAAGCCGTCTGATCCGTGGCTGCTCCTTTTGCTTATATGATACAACATTAACCCATTTGCGCAGAGTGGATTATTCCATGATTATATATTGGATTAGTCCATATCTGGCCTACGGGGTGCCTGGCCTAAATTTCAATTTCTTTTTTTTTAATCAGCAAACAGTGTAGACTGATCAGACGCTGCATTATGTGGCCTCTGATCAGAGTCTACGCTGTTTGCCTATGTCCCATATATGGGATCGTCGGAACACATGGGTTAATATGATTCTAACATGTCTGCCATGGCCAAAACTTCCTGTGTCCGTGTGGTATTATATCAATAAGTTAATTAATATTCATGATGCCATTATTTCTTACTTTAATATCCATGGAGTTAAAAAGGGCTTAAATAAAAACTTCAAAGCATTGGGATATTAATGATAAGTCGGATGAACAAATACTCGTCAGCTGAACGTGTCATCTACATGCATAATGCTTCCAAATTAATGTTGACCATGTTTATCTACTGTCCATGTGAGGTGCCATATTACATGGTGTCATATCTGATGTCACAATACAGTAAACACTCTCTAATCCGGAATTCTAGGAGAGAAAAAAATAGATACTTTTAGGCAGGATAAAAGTCATGCAAAAAGCTCCCGGAGGAGTGTTTCACAGAACGCGGTACACACGTACAGTAAAATTTCGATAATTCGAATTTTTAATATAAAAGACTTTAGGCCCTTTTAGGCAATTGGCTGTTTTCTGCATGACTTTCACCCTGCATTAAGCAGCCACCTATCTAAATAGATCGACCGTGACACGCGTTTGAGTGTTCGAATAATCGAAGTTTAACTGTACTTTGTGGTGCGCTTTATTGCAAACAGTTGCAACTCTCCAAAACGGTCACTAAATGATTGGACACTGGCCTAAACACAGGTTGTTGATTGATGCAGATAGAAAATAATACTAAAAATTCCTATGGAATCTTTCTGCATAACTTGCGCCCAGCATTAAGCTACCACCTGGTTCTAAGGGTCAAAATTAAACCAAAGTTTCAGAACTAGAGATAGAGATGCGCACCTAAATACTAAAGTCGGCATATCTCCACCAAACTTTATACTGTGACCACTCCTTAGAATCGTGAACACTCTTTAGAATCGTCTCTTCGAGACAATTCTAAAGAGTGGTCACAGTATAAGGTTTGGTGGATAAATAAAGGAGTTATTCTTGAAAATATTTATATTTACGCATCTTATCTGTGTCCCTGTATGTTTTGGGGATCGGTTAAGATGGATTTTACTGTAGTTATCGGCCTAGATGGTCGCTAACCCTAGTCATTATAATTTACACCATCTTTACATCGTCCCCACCTTACTGGAGGACACAATCCTCTTATATCAGACTAGGTAATTAGTTACAGTAAGCCCCCGATAGTTCGAACATTAAAACAAATATCATTGTCGATTTTTTAAGATAGGTTGCAGCTTAATGTAGGGTGAAAATCACACAGAAGGCTCATCTACGAACATTCTGTATGTCTTTTACCCTACAATAAGCAGTCACATGTCAAAGAAGTTCTCAACTCTTCATGACTACAACTTCGAACTATCGAGTTTGTTACTGTATATTGACTTGGTTATTTTGCTTGCCTAACTGAATCATAATTAACGCTTATTCTACGGTAAAAAAAATACAGTCCGACTTATGTCCAATCTCCACAATCAGTTTAATTTATTTCCGATTCGTTCAAGATTTTGAGAAAACACTGACTGAGTACAAAACAGCTTGGATTCACTAAATTAATCGGAGTTGAATCTGGAAGAAAGGTTTGCAAATACTAAAGACGATGTGAATACCTTAACCCATTCCCTCATATTGACGACTTTTGACGACTATGTAAAGGTCACATATTGAAACCATTGTGATAAATAGAGCATTTGCTCCTATAGGAGCAAATGCTCTATTTATCACAGTGGTTTCAAACTACAAAATTCTAAAGTTTTCCTTTTCTCTTGTTAATGCTCCTGTTCTGTAGATTTATTCAAAGAGGTTGTATCTAAAAATAGCCTATGACGTAATGGGTTAACAAGAGCTCGCCATTTAAAATAATGTCCCCTGAGCCTCGGATCGGCTGTTGATTAAAACATCAGTTAACCAATGTCCAACCAAGAAGACAATATGGAATAAAACACCGAAAATGCTTGCTATGGTCAAGATAAGATGCGTAAATTTATTTTTTTCAATAATAGCTACTTTATTTCTCCACCAAACCCTATACTGTGACCACTCTTTAGAATCGTCTCTTCGAGTATAGGGGTTGGTGGAGAAATAAGGAGTTATGGTTGAAAATATTTAAATTTACGCATCTTATCTAGACCTCTGAAATCAGGTAATAAATAGTTCTAGTTGTTATTATTTCCTACAATAATATTCATCAGGTGAAGTATTAGATTTCTTTTGAGTGGTCCTTTACTGTCATAGGTTGTACAATGTACGAGGATGTTTAAAGCTGAGCGTAAGAGCGTTGTATCTTTAAATATATAAAGAATGGAGTTACGTCCCTAATGCGCTTAGTTCACACTGTAGGCGTGAAACAATATATTAAATAATGACGTAATTAGGATTTACAAAAATCATAATAAAGTTCGACATTTCACAGATGACACGATCTGGTTTAATATAATTCTTTCGCTGCTGCTACAATTTTCAGCTTTAGAAACGTAATCAAGGTATCAAGTTTACAAGTTTATTAAGATAAGTCAAGGCCCAACCTGGGCATGTGACATAATCACTGGGGGTCAACTACGTATTGTTATCAAATGTTTTGCTACGGCAATTGTTATGGGTATTATAATAGATTTGTTTTCCTAAAAAGCGATGTGTATCATTTGGGAAATGTTTTCCTACGAAAACAAACAAATCTATTATAATACTCATATAAATTGTCGTAGCGAAACATTTTTGAACCTCTCTAAACCGGACGTTCAATTTAGCATAAATATCAATTTTGGAGACAGGTGGCAGCTTAATGAAGGATGACAGAAATGCAGAAAGCTCCTCTAGGAGCTTTCTGCATGACTTTCATCCTTCATTAAGCAGCCACCTGCCTAAAAGTATCTAAATTCTTCTCTACTGGAATTCCGGTTTAGAGGGGTTTTACCATATATAGTTGGCCCCCTGTGATAATATAGACATGTTTACAACATTAGTTATATAACAGGGCGAACAGTGTTCAACTCCCTACTCCATAGATACTCTGTAAACAATATCAAACTGTTATTTTTTTACTCATGATAGAATCGAATTACTGAACATTTATTTGCAGAGCTCCAGGTAAGAAGCATAAATTAAAACATTTCCAGTAACAATTTCTTTATTTCTCAACCCAATGTTGTCACCACTCTTTAGAATCGTCTCGAAGAGTGGTCACAACATAGGGTTTGGTGGAGAGATGACGATTTTAGTATTTGAGTACGCACCTTTATCTGTTGTTCTGTATTTGTATCCAAACTGTTTACAGAGGTGATCTTTATTGGCAGCGTAATACTTAAGAAAGAAAGTAAAACCTCTCTATAACGACCACTAAATTATGTTATTAAGTTTCTATTTAGGACAGGTGGCTTCTTAAAGCAAGGTGAAAGTAAAACAGAACGCTCCTATAGGTGCGTTCTGTTTTACTTTCACCTTGCTTTAAGCAGCCACATGCCTTTAACACAAAATACGTGATGTACTTTAGTGGCCGTTATAGAGGGATTTCACTGTACTTATGTTTGTGACCAGTAAATATGTGTTTCAGCAGGACCCAACCTATTTGACCCCCTGACCTTAATCTGAAACGGAATGTAGAAATGAATCATAATCTAACAAACCCAATTACATACTCTTTTTTCAGTGGAGGCAAACGTTCTGTGAATATCCAGAATGAAGAATGTTCAATGTTTATAATGACTCTAATATAATGTAGCCGGGTAGAGATTGTGGTGAAATAAGTTGATAGGATTTACTGTGTGGCTTGGTAGCTCAGTCGGTAGAGTGTTGGCATGGTAAGCCAGAGGTCCTGGGTTCGAGTCCCAGTCGAGTCACAACTTTTTCACCATGTTACATTTGGCACCTAACGTCCGGGGGGGGGGGAGGGGGGTGTAGCCGGGTAGAGATTGTGGTGAAATAAGTTGATAGGACTTACTGTGTGGCTTGGTAGCTCAGTCGGTAGAGTGTTGGCATGGTAAGCCAGAGGTCCTGGGTTCGAGTCCCAGTCGAGTCACAACTTTTTCACCATGTTACATTTGGACCTAACGTCCGGGGGGGGGGGGGAGGGGGGTGTAGCCGGGTAGAGATTGTGGTGAAATAAGTTGATAGGATTTACTGTGTGGCTTGGTAGCTCAGTCGGTAGAGTGTTGGCATGATAAGCCAGAGGCCCTGAGTTCGAGTCCCAGTCGAGTCACAACTTTTTCACCATGTTACAATAAAATTGAATATACTTTTAGGAAAATAATAAATAAGAACTATCCGTTCAGGTAGATGGCGGCTTAATGCATGGTGGAAGTCTTGCAGAAAACTCCAAGAAGAGCTTTCTGCGTTACACTCACCCTGCATTAAATCACAAGGGTCTATTCGCCTCCTCACAGTCTATATGTGCTATACAATAAACAAGGGTTCTAACTGACAGAACGGACACCCATGTACCCCAAGTACAAACAAGTTTGTAACTCCTACATTTTATATGATAATTTCGTAATTCTTTCGGCTATTGAAAGCAAATTTATTTCAAGTAAGTATAATATTATGAATCCAATAATGAGTTTCTCAAAAGTGTACATGTTTTCTTGGCCATTGACAAACATTCACCCGGGTCTCACCCTATCACAGCGATCTAGCCTGACAAAATGCAGTTCAAACAATGGTTTGATTCAATACAACGACTCGAGTCTATCACCGATCTCCATTTATTTAGTATCCAGCATCAAACTAGCGAGTTTTGTCAGTTAGCTTCAATCGTCGAGCAAGGAGCCATTGTACGTGACGTCACGGGTTTCCCAAGTTTTCCATCGCTTTTCCAATGAAATGGCTCCATTTAAGAAATGAATGACGTGCTTCCGGTGTTCATGAGGTTATGCAACGCATAGCTTTACGAGCAAAGTTAGTGAAGCCCGAAGGGCTTCACGTGAATCTTTGCTCGTAAAGCTATGCGTTGCATAACCTCATGAACACCGGGAGCACGTCATTTATTTCGTATTTTTATATTCCATTGTATTTCTTATATTTCAACGGATTTTTTTTAAATATTATATACCGGTTACGTAATAGCCGCTATCTAGGTCGTTGCCAGGTTCGTTGTAGTAGGATCTCTATATATGGTATGAAAAATAGTCCCAAACACATATTATAAATATAGAATGAATACAAGAGTGTAATCAGTAAATTGTCCAGCTATGTTTAAAGAAAAGATTATCTAGATATTTCAAATCATATATATTTACGAAATGTTGGTATTAAAGCATCTTCTTAAATGTAGGTCGCGGTGTCGAAGCCAATTTACTCACCCGCCATGCTTGATCGAAAGCGGGTCACAACGTTGGATTTTATTCTCGGATTTTTCTTTGTTAACGGTAAGGACATTGACTTATTTATGCTTCACTCATTACTTGATAATATATTTTGATACGCCACGGCTGTTAAAGTTGGCAATATTATGTATTCAAGCGATAATTCTCAGTAAGAAGATGCCACATTTCAAATTTTCACCGCTTACACAGCGGAATTCTGGAAAAAGGAGAACCGACTCAAACTGGTATTGAAATGAACGTTCATGGGAAAATGCAACTTTCTTTTTAGAATAAGGTTATATAAGGACGTTGTAGGGCGAATGTAAATATTTATATATGTTGCAAAATGGCACCATCCGAAATAGAAACATAACGACAGACGGAAAAGGCCGCTGTTGCTAGTTGCTTACTTATTTAGAGGACAAAACAGATGGAGATTAATGATAGAATTGAGATGTTATGTTGAACCAAGCCATCTTTTGAGACCGGGGTGAACGAACGTGTGTCAATGACCCAGAGAAAATCAATGTTGGATTGATAATTGTGTATAAGTTACTGTCAGATGATTGTATTTATTTGCTGGTAAATATATTTGCTTTTAATAGCCGAAACAATTACGAAATTATCATTATAATTATAAGAGTTGCATATTCATATGTGTACTTGTGGTACACGGATGTCCGTTCTGCCAGTCGGAACCCTTGTTACTACATGTATAGTACATATAGACCCCCATGAAGCGGTACAGATCCCTGTGCATTAAACTGCCATCTGTCATAAAGTCCGGTACTTATACCACTTATCCAACTTATTTACAATTGAACATGGTTCAATATTTAATGACCTAATTAATAATCATTGACAGCACTTCATAATGAGACATGAACAGGAGACATGTTTTGCCAAAGAAGGAACTGTAGAAACATATTCATCAAAAAACATTAGCAAACAGAGCAAACCCTGGTCAGGCAGCTCCTACGGGACATGTCTAATCTAGATCTACTCTATTTGCAAAGGCATCAAAAGGCGTCCTTAACCCATTCCCTCATATTGACGACTTTTGACGACTCTGTAAAAGTCACTTTGTGAAACCATTGTGATAAATAGAGTTAATTTTGCTCCTATAGGAGCAAATGCTCTGTTTATCACAATGGTTTCAAAGCTACAAATTTCTAAAAATTTCCTTTTCTCTAGTCAATGCTCCTTTTCGGTAGATTTATACAAATAGGTTTTATATAGCCTATAAGGTAATGGGTTAAGTGGGAAAGGTTATGTAAGCGCTCGGACTAGCGAGGTTTTAATATATGTCTTGCTATTGTAGTTATTATATTAATTCTGACATACAATAGCTGTCGAGTGTCGACAATACTGAAAAGTAATCATTTAGTCATATGCTGGCGTCCAAGAGTCCAGAGGTGTTAACAAACTAAAAGGTCATCAGGTGCGGGAGACCAGCCTGATGCCAGTCTGATAATCCCAGTGGAGCAGGGACACAGTGCATTCACATTCAACGTTCCGTTCAGTGACTACAAGTAGCACTAGCCTACTATCTATCGATTGTCAAAATTAGAAGACGGCTTAGAACAACGTGTGATTTGAAACTAAGCACTGGCGTCAGTTAAGAAAAATCTTTCGCTGGCGTCATGCGAAGACCGCTGGCTGGACTAACTAGAGACGCGCCAGTGGTCAGCATTATACGTTGGGAGGGGCATTTCAGAAATATACACCCAGGCTGTTATATAAACGGCAAGATATTAACCTTTTGTTTAAACATACGAGTACGTATAAATAGTTTTAGGCAGGTTACTGCTTAATGCAGAGTTTCACCCTGTGTTAAGCTGCCACATGTCTCCAAGACCGATATTTTTACTAAATTGAACACCCGGTTTAGAGCTGTTTAACTGTAACTTATGAATGTGAACTATTGGATTTTTTATACTAGCACATGAAAAAAGGATTTGTTTGGCCTTGGCAGAAACTATGCAATTCCATAAGCAAACAGAGCAGACCCTGTGTCTACACTGTTTACAAAGGTGTCAAAAAGCATCTCTATCAAACCCCTCCCCATGAATATGCATGTAAGAAAAATGACGTCATGAATAATAATTAAATTGACACAGGATGTTTTGGCCATGGCAGAAACTAAATTCTTACACAAAACGTGCTGTTGTAGTCCCGCTAGACCATGTATTAACAAGGCGATTCTCGTGCGCACGCGCTGTTGTTGACCGGTTTTAATTATACTTATTCGGGGCCTCGGGTAAACAATGGACTCGAATGCTATATATGATAGCGTTTTGGATTAAGCTAGGCGAACGGTGCAAGTATTTCAGGGGCACCGACAATGAAATGTTTTAGTGATAGACATATTGAATAAAATTCCGTGTAAACGATATTTGATACACTCATGAAATGACGTTAGAAAGAAAACAGTGGCCCGGAAACAGCATAAATCGAACGAAGTGTCAGAGAAGTGTATAGTTTTGCTTGAATTTGGAAGATTTAAATTGATACAGGAAAGCAGAAAATGGGTTTTATGCAAGAATAGCGTTAATACACGTTTGTTTTCGGGCAATAACATCTGCAGTGTCCCTCGGAAATGTTGTTGCCCTCGCCCTTCGGGCTCGGGCCAACAACAGTTCCTCGGGACACTGCAGATGTTATTGCCCGAAAAAACGTGTATTAACCCTCTACTCATATCTATATTATATCGTTTGTAAACGGAACACATCGTGATGTGCCATCTGATCTGGGTCTACTGACTACTCTATTTGCAAAGGTGTAGAAGTGTGTATTTATGGAGTAAAGGGTGAAAGGAATAAAATGATCCAAATCTTTCTACCTGATTTACATGTGACATAAACATGACCGATTATTTCAAATCATCTAGTTGCCGAAGGCCTGCAAGGAGAACAAATCGCCGACGTAACGTATGGACGATTAATATTCAGTTTCATGTGAAACTTATCACTGGCGTCACGTCACGTGCGAATACGTCACATGAGAAGGGAAAATGGTCCGAATTACGCGAGAAGGACTACGTGAGACAAATTATAAACCGTTGTTACCTTGGAATGTCCGATGACCATTAGGACCAGGGTCCATCCATGTTCACTAACATTTGATGCTAATACTCCGAAATTTCATATCTATGGAAATTATTTAAAAAAAACTAAAATAAGTATCAGGTTCGGTATTTAAGACATGTGACAGCTTAATGCTGGGTGAAAGTCATACAGAAAGACCTCTAGGAGCTTTCTACATGCCTTTCACCCAGCATTAAACAGCCTCCAGCCTAAAAAGGCATGACTCCATAATTACTAAAAAAATTAAGTACTAGTATCGAGTTTGTACTGCATTTGTCTGCAATTCTCCCTACTGGCATTGATTCAATTAAATGGCATTCATTGCAAATTAAAGACAAATATTTTAAGAAGTTGTGAACTTACAACACTATTTTGATTTGCGGTTATTGCGACGGAGACTCAAATTTTGACTTAAAATGCTAGTGAATATGGGTCCATTATCACTGGTCGGTGTTACTTGAGAATGGCTAATGACTAACGACACATAAGAAATATTAGGGGCTGGTGTTGCTTGAGAATAATGATTGGCGCCACATGAGTACTATTCATCAGTGCTACGTATATAAGAAAAGGATGTATAATGTCCGGTGCCACCTTGGAAGTACTAGTCACCAGCGTTGCGTAAAAAGATGACGTACAATGCCGGTAGTCACGTGCATGGAAAGTACTAATTGCAAGCATTACGTGAGACAACGAATGTCTATTGACCGGTGTCGCAAAGGAAGTACTAACAGAGACGCGTTTTTATTTCTCCACCAAACCCTATGTTGTGACTACTCTTTAGAATCGTCTCGATTTTAGTATTTGAGTACTGTATCTGTTGCTATGTACTAATAGAGGGTTAATACACGTTTTTTCGGGCAATAACATCTGCAGTGTCCCGAGGAACTGTTGTTGGCCCGAGCCCGAAGGGCGAGGGCAACAACATTTCCGAGGGACACTGCAAATGTTATTGCCCGAAAACAAACGTGTATTAACGCTATTCTTGCATAAAACCCATTTTCTGCTTTCCTGTATCAATTTAAATCTTCCAAATTCAAGCAAAACTATACACTTCTCTGACACTTCGTTCGATTTATGCTGTTTCCGGGCCACTGTTTTCTTTCTAACGTCATTTCATGAGTGTATCAAATATCGTTTACACGGAATTTTATTCAATATGTCTATCACTAAAACATTTCATTGTCGGTGCCCCTGAAATACTTGCACCGTTCGCCTAGCTTAATCCAAAACGCTATCATATATAGCATTCGAGTCCATTGTTTACCCGAGGCCCCGAATAAGTATAATTAAAACCGGTCAACAACAGCGCGTGCGCACGAGAATCGCCTTGTTAATACATGGTCTAGCGGGACTACAACAGCACGTTTTGTGTAAGAATCACCAGCATTATATGAAAAGATTACGTACAATATTCGGTGTCACGTGGGAAGTACTAATTACCAGAGTCGCGTAAGAAAAAAATACGTATTATGTGCAGTGTCAAGTTGGAAGTGACGCTGGTGCATTTGCAGACTATCCAATCTGTAGTGGGTGACATTGGAAGTAACAGAGAGGAAACAGTCTTGTTTTTAAGTAATACGGAAACATAACACCAAATAAAACATTAATCAAACAGTCAGACCACGTGGCGTCTGGGGAATGCCGAGAGAATGGATATACGGTCAAATAAGTAGGTGAAATTAGATGTTATTGTCATTGATGGATACAAAGATTGACTGTTTGTCACACAGTGTATGAAGGCGGATGCGTAACAGAATGTTCTTCACGCAACGATACAGCAGAACATGTCTATAACGAGAACATAATGAATAAACACAGGGGTCACAAGAGAATGTCATAGCTTAATGCAGGACGAATGTAATGCAGAAAACTCCTCTAGGAGCTTTCTGCATTACTTTCGTCATGCATTAAGCTATCATCTGTCTTAAAATCCTAGAAATAATCTTGTTTTGGACGGTCGCTTTTAGAATGGTTTACCTTACATGGATATTAGACGTGTATTGACGGATGCAAGATTATTGGTCAGTGGTTGTAATGAAGAGAGGAGACTACAGTAAACCCCCTCTAAACCGGACGTTCAATTTAGTATAAACATCGGTCTTGGAGACAGGTAGCAGCTTAATGCAGGGTGAAAGTCATGCAGAAAGCTCAAAGAGGAGCTTTCTGTATGACTTTCATCTTACATTAAGCAGCCACCTGCCTAAAATATCTTAATTCGTCTCTACTAGAATTACATCTTAGCGAGGTTTTGCTGTACATAGACAAATGATATTCCCAGTTAATATTCCACATCGAAACATGATATAGAATGACAAATCCTTGGTGAATTTGTCCAAATGAATTACTTGCTTTGAAGTATCTAATATTAATTTGATGGGGTGATTTTACGAAACTTCCGTCGCCGATGTGATATTTTGAACATAATTTGTAAAACATACAGTAATAATTTGTAACACATACAGTGAATACCTTGGCCAGAGACTACCTTCAGATCTGGGTCGACAGAGTGGCCGTTTGCAAGTCAACCAGTCAACCTCTTTGAATGTACATTGTATCTTCCAAAATGGAGCATTAACTAGAAAAAGGAAATGTTTTAGAATTATGTAGTATTTGAACCATTGTGATAAATAGAGCATTTGCTCCAATGGAGCAAATGCTCTATTTACCACAATGGTTTCAAGAAATGACTTTTACAGAGGCATATAATGGCGTATTTATGGAGGAAATGGTTAACGAGGTCTGATTGTACTTTATATGGATACTGAATTAGTTCGAAGCTGTCTTAAGAAGGTCACAGAAAGTCTAAAACCAGCTTACAGACTTTCCCATCAGTCAAAAGTTTAAATATTCCCCTGGATAGGTTTACGTCTGACGTAAAATATGAATGAGAATAAGATGCCATAAAATTAAAATGCTGCAAAAACACGCCCTGCTTTGACATTCTCTCCTGCTTTGAAATTATCGTCTGCTAAGTGCTTTGAAATTCTTGTCTGCTTCGAACGTCTCGTTTGTTGATGTTTTAATTACATTAACTCCTCTCAACAACGACCACTCAAAAGTCTTATGCTACTAGCTTAACCCATTACCTTATAGGCTATTTGTAGATGCAATCTCTTTGAATAAATCTACCGAAAAGGAGCATTAACTAGAGAAAAGGAAACGCTTTGAATTTTTCAGTTTAAAACCATTGTGATGAATAGAGCATTTGCTCCTATGTCACGATTAATTATAATATTGCGGGTTTATATGAGTTTGGGTAAAGGCCAAATATGGGTTGTAGGTTTGCAATGGATGTAAATCCAGACCGGTATATTTGTCTATAAACATGGTACAGTTGAACTTCGATAACTCGAACTTCAAGGGACCATACAAATTATTTCGAGATAACAGAAGTTCGACTCATCCGATTTCTAATGTGAACACTTTCTCAAGGTCACAGCTTGATACAGGTCTAAAGTAATGCTGAAAGCTCCTGTAGGAGCTTTCAGCATTATTTTAGACCTGTATATCAAGCTGTCCCATGTGTTTCTAGATAATTATATGGAAGGACTGAACTTTTTTCTAGATATTTGGAAGGACTGAACTTTTTGTTCGAATTATCCAAAAGTTCGAGTTATCCGAGTTCGAGATATCGAAGTTCAACTGTATTTGATACGGGTAAACACTGTTTTAAATCTTACAATACAAAACGATTCTATTTAGTTAAAACAATGCGCCAACAATGTGTAAACTCCAATCAGAAGTGTGTTTCTTGTCTGGTTTTTACTGTTTGCTAAACTGTATGGTTTCCAAAAGTGTATGTACAGTATATAATCGTCGACGATGGCCTGTTCTTCGTCGATCACACATCGGACCCTTCACGACGTGATCGTCGTGTACTGAGACTTACCGGCATATCACTAGTAGATCCAGATCAAATGACTCATGGGGAGCCCTTTGACCAGGGTTTGCACTGTTTGCCATAAGAATCAATTCATTCAGCGATAAATGTTGATCAATACGGTTTTCTTGTTTAATCAGTGTTCAAATGGGAGGAGTCAGTTTAAGGATTAGGGAACGTTGCTTAAAAGTTTTGGAGTGCAACGATACAATTGCACTAGCTCATTGCTTGCAGCAAAACTATTTACATACAGTAAAATCCTCTCTATAACGGCCATTAATTTGAGTTAATTAGCTAGTATATAGGGCTGTTTAAAGCAAGGTGAAAGTAAAACAGAACGCTCCTATAGGAGCGTTCTGCTTTACTTGCACCTTGCTTTAAGCAGCCACGTGCATTTAACACAAAATAATTGATGTAATTCAGTGGCCGTTATAGAAAGGGTTTACTGTAATTATATCTAATAACTATTGACAAAACTACAAATCTCTTTGAAATACGTGCCATACAAATGAACTCTCATCTGGATATATACTGTTTATTTATGTCATCACGTAATCACAAGAAAATTCCTTCGTTACAATAGATATAACCTCTGCAAATAGTTGGCATACAGATGAGACGCCGAGTTACTCGGCATCTCAGCAAAATAAAAATTGTTGGACAATCCGATTATGATTTAGCAAAAATATTCCATCTTGTAATCTGAAGCAGATAAAATTAGCAAACGAACTGTATTTGACTGCCAAAGGTTTAACGGCTCTGACGTACACGGTATATGTTTATATCTCTGCCAGAGCTGCAGTATAAATTTGATTAAAACAATAAAGCAAACAAAACTTCACGTACAGTGCTTTCAACCCTTGATGTGTTAATGAGTAAGAAAATGTCACTTGTGAGTGATCTAAGTGGTGTGCGGTGTTCTAGTGGTTACACGCTTGACTACCAAACCGGCGGTCCGTGGTTCAAATCCCGGTCCATCCCAGAAATTTCAGAGACGCTTTTCAGTGTCTCCCACCCGCACCTCCTCTCCACCCAGGCGTTTAAATGGGTACCTGTGTGGGCCACTAGCCGGTACTGCGGCTGCATACTTCGCCATATCAGTGCTCAATAATGTAAGCGAATGACTCAATGACCAGGGGAGTTAATGTACAGTCGGTTGTGCAGTCCTTCGGTAACTTGGTACTTTTTGACTAAGTTACGGTTATCTTCACCTCATATCTATCCGTCAATAGTTTCTCAAAAGCTTGATCGAATCAGATGGCAATAAATACATCAGATGAGAATTTGATCAGATTTAAGGTAAGACGAGTAAAGTTTTCGTATGCCTCACAAAACTGTCATCCGCTCCAGCTCTACAACGATTCCCAAGTCAGAGAATTACAGCTAGACCCCTCTTAAGCGACCTCTTAATTAATTTTTCAAAAGCAGGTGCGCTTTCTGTATAAATTTCCGCATTAAACATCCACATGCCTGTAATACACATTTCTAAGGATTTGCAAACAGAGTAGACCCAGATCAGACGTATCCTATAATACAGATATGATTCTACAGTTTCTGCCATGACCTAATATGGCCTGTCATGTCCTATTATGCTAATTTATCTAATTAATATCGATGATGTCATTATTTCCTACATGAATATTCGTTCAGTAAAGGTTTAAGACCCAGATTCGTGCCTCGTTTTCGTGGCCGCATTAGAGGGGTTTTACTGCGAAACATTTTTATAGTGACCACTTTATGAATAAATGCGGTATACATGTACATGTAAATTGTGAAGCTACTTTATATTTCATGTACCTGAGATCACCGCTGTGATAGAGGCGGTTTACTGTAGATTCGAATTTGCAGAAGAACCTGTCTTAGGCGGTCATTTATCAATGGAAATTAGTGTCTTAAAAACCAGGTGGTTGCTTAATGCATGGTAACAATGATTATAGAAAGATCCAATAGGATCTTTCTGTATCACTTTTGTCCTGCATTAGGCTACCAGCTGTTTTAGAAATCCAGATTTTGACTTATTTATAGTAGTCGCTTAAGACCGGTTCTACTGTATTCTCCCTCTGTCAATAGCGAACATGTGCTCACCTTTACATGCAGTTTGGGATGCGATAAAACACAGAGTAATTCGGTGCCTCATTTGGATCAAAACTGTTTGTTACCGTGATTAGGTTTTTGGAAAAGAAAGCAAAATTAACCCTCAACCTGCTGAATATTTAAACCATGTTTTTCTAAATCTCAATTAACCGTTTCGGCGCCAAATTACTAATTGTTGTCTGCAATCCAATTTTGTTAAATCATGTGGTAAAACAAGGAAATGAGATAAATAAATACACACTTTAAAGAACAAACCACATATCTCGAACTAGATATTGAGACTAAAGATGAATTCCCTGATCAGACGCCGCCTTGAAAAGGTGGCTTCTGATCTGGGACTGCACTATTTGTCGTGGTGCAGTTTTGCGACATTGGCGGTGAAAGGGTTAAACAAAAGTGTTTTAATCACTGCAGAAAATGAATTGATGACAAACATTGCAGATCTTGTTCAAAGGCCACCTTTAGGAGTAATTTGATCTAGGTATACACTATTCGCAAATGTATAACATATCCCGCCCATTTATGGTTAAAGACGACATTTGAAGCACGTGACACATTTGTAAGGCGACAATTGTTCACGGCGAAGGAGATGACCTAACTCTTTCCTTCATGAATATTCATGTAAGAAGTAATGACATCGTGAATATTAGTCAACATGTAGATTAATTTGTTGTAATAGCACATGGACAGAAATTTTCGTCCATGACAGAAACTGCAGGATCATATCTATATTGTATCATAAAGCAAACAGAACATACTCTGATCAGATGGCTTCTATAGGGGCCGCCTGATCTGGGTCTACTCTGTTTGCAAAGGCGTGATTATAGATTAAGGGTTAAAACTGAGCAAAATACACTAGGGGTTTCCCGTTATCTGATCTTAATTCAAAGTGTTTTCAAATTCAATAGATATCCATTATGGAAACTGTGTACAGTGTGCGCCATGGATATTTACCAACTAACTCTTTCGCTGCCAATATCGCATCTGTGATTACCCAGCAAACAGTTTGGATCCAGATGAGACGTCGGATAATTCGTCGTCTCAACACTTTTTAGTTGAGTCTGAGTTCGTTCTCAAGTTTTGGATTGGTCAGATTTGAGCCTTTGGCTCAAATCTGACCAATCAAAAGCTTGAGAAAAAACTCAGACTCAACTAAAAACTTTATAAACATGGGCCCAGGAACCAGACTGTTTGTTACTGTGATAATGTTTTGAAACAAAATGGAAGAACAATAAAGAAACAAAAATTGTAGCAGACGAAAAATGTTGCAGATGAAAATGTTTGGCAGCGATAGAAGTAAACTCTCCACAGACAACACAACGGATGGGGTTTTCTTGAAAGCCACATGCCGATTTATAGACAGGTTTTCAGTTATTCTTTATAGTTTTACCGCTAAAATATTGTTTGTAAACAGTGTAGATGCGCACGGGCACCCAATCACTGAGCGCCGCAGCAGAGTGGGATAGACCAGCCAAAATGTTTGCCAAATGACAATTTGCTTAACTCATGAATATTTAT
This sequence comes from Azorinus chamasolen, assembly GCA_963576725.1. Lineage (NCBI taxonomy): Eukaryota > Metazoa > Mollusca > Bivalvia > Cardiida > Solecurtidae > Azorinus > Azorinus chamasolen. Next base: position 77,578,250 of record OY755236.1, on the reverse strand, counting down.
ACAAGAAATTGTATTCTTCGTTGATATTTATTAGTGGATGTTTTTACTATTTCAAACACTGTGCAATCAGATCTATATAATTTCACAAGTAAAACAGAGCACATCCTGATCAGACGACTCCTACATGAACTGTCTCATCTTGCAAATGTGCCAAAAGTCATCTTTATCGGGGCAATGGGGTTAAAAGTGCGGAATGAAACCATTTTCAAACTGTACGAGTCCTCCACTGTTTATCAGTAGGGTCATTATAATAAATTTACTAGGGACAAGCAGGACAGATAAGAGGAATGCTCAAATGATCATTAGCTCTGGTCTACATTGTGTGCAATACTTGTAAACCCCCGTTTGCCATATTCAAATGTTTAACCTTTTGCTAGAAAACGCCTTTCTACGCCCTGGCAACATAGTAGACCCAGATCACATGACTCCTCTATTTGCTTATGAAATAATATAGATATGATTCTACAGTTCCTGCCACGGCCAAAGCTTCCTGTGCCAATTTGCTGTTAAAACAAAGAATATAATAAAATATTTATGATGTCATTATTTCTTACATTAATATTCATGGAGTAAAGGTTTAAAGAATAAAAAACATAAATTTTCACGCAGCATAATATACGGGTAATAATAAAATTGATTTTGTTCTTTACCAAGATTTGGTCCATTCTCACTTATCTTTGCATGTTGTATAATGCAAGCTTGTGTCTCATCAGGCTTTTAAATTTCACATAATATTATTCAGAGCGCTTATTGTACGAATGAAGACACACCTATCAACCTTACTCCGATGTGAAAATAAATAATGTCTGCTCAAATGTGGATCTCGTGCAGTTTTGACCACGTCCGACTGAATCACACATTTGAGAAAACACTATCCCTGTTCTATATCTATTCAAACTTTCAAAACCTATTCATGGACAGTAGAATCCCGCTAATGCGACCACTTAATGAATAAACATGGGTGCTTTTATAAGCAGGAGGTTGCTTAATGCGGGAAAAAAGTAATGCAGAAAGCTCCCCTAGGAGCTTTCTGCATTACTTTTGCCCTGCATTAAGCTACCACCTTAATCTAGCACGCAGAATTATACCTCTTTTAGGTGGTCGCATTAGCGGGGTTTTACTATAGTTACGTATGAAAGGTGGAATGTTGTAGCTATTTTAGAAACTAAAGATACAGATATATCAAATTCTATTAGCAAACAGAGCAGACTCTGATCAGACGAATCCTATATGAACCGTCTGGTCTGGGTCTACTCTGTTTGCCAAATGCATGAAAACACCTTCATATGAAGGAAAGGGTTAAACAGCTTTTATCCTGGTGAGACGTCAAGTTACACAAGGATCCAAGTTGTTTGCAAACGCGAGTCGTGTCGCGGATAGAGGGATATAATTATAGGGTAAACACCTTCTTCCATATATAAACGCTTTTTCAGACATTGGCAAACAGAGTAGACCCAGATCAGACGGCTCCTATAGGAGCCGTCTGATCAGGGTCTGCTCTGTTTGCTAATTGAATTTGATAGATCTGTTTCTTTACTTTGTAAAATGACTGCAATGTTCCATCTTCCATACTGAATTATAACTATTTTGTCCATGAATATTCAGTTCTGAGTTAGTATTGAACTTTAGAATAGACAAATAACATGGAAAGGGATCGGCAGAAAAGAACTTGCCGGGGGCGTTAAAGATTTGATGGCAAGACAAGATGATGTCTGTCAGGAAAAACCAACAAAAACCTCTATAATTTTTATGTTCTGTATTAATTCGGTGCGTGGTATGAACGTGAAAATTGTATTTACAGGTGGCGCTAGCATTGTTTACAACCTCTGGTTTTAAGAGAAGAATTTTCTGAAATTAACCCTTATCAGGCTGTATAAAAATAATGTTTGCTCAAATGCTTATCTGGTGTCATTTTTGCCTTCTTCCGGTTTAAGATTTTGAGAAACTATTGACTGAGTGTCAAACAGCTAGGATCCCGATGAGACGCCGAGTTACTCCACGTCTAATATGGATCCAAACTGTTTGCAAATGTCAGTCAGTTCGCGATCAGCGGGGTACGAGTTCAGGAGAAATAGTTTTTGTCGATTTCGTGTTATAATTAAATTAGCACGAGACAAACATGCAACTGTGAATAGGTACATTTGTACATACAGAACCAAACATGTCTTAACCCTATACGTCATAGATCCGTCTTTTAACGAATTTGAAAACAGAGTTGACCCAGACCAGACAGTGAGTGTAGGAGTTGTGGTATGTTTTGTTTGCTTGCACTGTAAAGATCTGATACTACGAGTGTTGTCATAGCCAAACAGTTTGTGTTTACATGCCATTATGAAAACATTTAAATACTACTACAGTAACTATGCTATGTGATTATATCTTACATGAATATTCATGATGTAAAGGGCTAACTATTTCCTTCATATATACGCCTTTTCACGCATTTCCAAAAAAGAGTAGACCCAGATTTGACGGCTCCTATAGGAGCCGTCTGATCAGGGTACGCTCTGTTTGTTAATGGAATAACATGTACAGTTGAACATCGATATCTCGAACTCGGATAACTCGAACTAAACGTTCGGTCCTTTCAGAATTAAGAATACATGATTGTTCTAAACTCTATCACTATGCATATCTTGAAACACATGCGACAGCTAAATGCAGGTCTAAAGTAATGTTGGAAGCTTCTACTGGAACTTTCAGCATTACTTTAGATCTACATTAAGCATTGAACTCGAGAAATTGTTCAGATTAGAAATCGGATAACTCGATCCACTGTTATCTCGAAATAATTTGTATGGTCCCTTGAAGTTCGAGATATCGAATCATTATCAAGATAACAAAATACTACTCTTGATCTCGTCCTACAGGGTAATTGTTGGGTCTTGTACAGTAAAGATCATACCATGCTTCCAACCCAGTAAAACCTCTCTATAACGGCCACTAAATTACATGAAGTATTTTGTGTTAAAGGCAGGTGGCTGCTTAAAGCAAGGTGAAAGTAAAACAGAACGCTCCTATAGGAGCGTTCTGTTTTACTTTCACCTTGCTTTAAACAGCCACCTGCTCTACATACCAACTAATTATCACAATTTAGTGGCCATTATAGACAGGTTTTACTGTAGTTATTTATATCGTACATGTACCTGGCACTACCTGTCATGTGTTTCTATTGATGCACATGACTTTATACATGAGTATATGTATGTAAAACACATACATGTGTTTCAGTCAAAGAAAGACAAACACTTTGACAGTATCTGCTAAACAAAACATTACAGAAAACTGAGTACCAAATAACAAAAAAAGTAAATATAAGAATATAAAATAAATGAATAATAAAAAAAATCAAACAAACAATATATAGGAAACTGACCCATTTGCCAAATAAGACGATTTAATTTGGAAAGTACACCTCCTGCAAATACGACACTCCAAGGAATGGAACCTATCAGTCTTGCTTTAGAGACCACGCGAGGAAAATGAGAATTGAAACTAATGCAGATCAAAAACCGCTAGGCAAAGTCGTAAATATTCCTTAGCCGACAATGGACGGACACCGGAATTAGAATAGAATATCAGTTACTGCATAAATTCATTACAATTGTAACAGACCAGTCCCCTATAATGAATGAATGGATGACTTTCTTAATCCTCATTGTGCTAGGCGTGACACGATTTACTACATGTAAACAGCTTAGATCTAGTTAGGACGCCGAGTAACTCGGCGTCTCATCAGGATCCAAACTGTTTGACACTCGGTCAGTAGAATCTGAAAAGCTTGGGCGAATCGGAAGTTAGTAAAATTTGCGCTGGATATCAGAGTTTGAACAGATATAATGTTTTGCCAACTGATAATGGTAAACTAGAAGATGAATGGCGAGGAAATCGAATAGGGAATAAAAACAATGCAGCTAAACAGATGCACCGACACACAGTGGGAGGTGGAACTTAACCCTATCCCTGTTCTATGTTTATCCCAAATTTCGATATCTACTGAATACTCATGGACAAAATGAAATATGGAAGGTGGAGCATTGTAGTTATTTTAGAAAGTAAAGAAACAGCTCTATCAGATTCCATTAGCAAACATTTTAGCAAACAGAGCAGACCCTGATCAGACGGCTCCTATAGGAGCCGTCTGATCTGGGTCTACTCTGTTTGCAAATGCGTGAAAATGCGTTTATTTGAGGGAAAGGGTTAAACGGTCATACTGACAGGATAAAAGAAACACACCCAACTAGACCTGCTACAGACAAACAGAACGACTGGAGAACACACCCAACTAGACATGCTACAGACAAACAGAACGACTGGAGAACACACCCAACTAGACCTGCTACAGACAAACAGAACGACTGGAGAACACACCCAACTAGACCTGCTAAAGACAAACAGAACGACTGGAGAACACACCCAACTAGACCTGCTACAGACAAACAGAACGACTGGAGAACACACCCAACTAGACCTGCTAAAGACAAACAGAACGACTGGAGAACACACCCAACTAGACCTGCTACAGACAAACAGAACGACTGGAGAACACACCCAACTAGACCTGCTAAAGACAAACAGAACGACTGGAGAACACACCCAACTAGACCTGCTAAAGACAAACAGAACGACTGGAGAACACACCCAACTAGACCTGCTACAGACAAACAGAACGACTGGAGAACACACCCAACTAGACCTGCTACAGACAAACAGAAAGACTGGAGAACACACCCAACTAGACCTGCTACAGACAAACAGAACGACTGGAGAACACACCCAACAAGACCTGCTACAGACAAACAGAACGACTGGCGAACGAAACATGCCTACCAGTTTGGTAAACATTCGTGAAAACAGTTGAAGTGTTTATCTCACACGTGACACATTTGGACGCCTTTGCAAACACAGCAGAACCAGATCAGAATACCCCAGTGGGATCTGCCCTGTTTGCTAATGACATTGTAAAGGTCTGACTCTACAATTTCTGCTATGGCCAAAATATCCTTTTTAAAATTCTATTATAAAATAGACTGTTAAATAATTATAATACTATTTCTAACACGACTATTCCCTAGATAAAAGGTTGATATACTGTTAGGTATTTGCAAACAGGGTAGATCCAGATCAGACGGCTAAACAAGGAGCCGTTTGTTCCGGGTCTGCTTTGTTTACTTATGGAATAAAATAGATCTGCAGTAAAACCTCTCTATAACGACCACTATATTATATCAAATATTAAGTGTTAAAGGCAGGTGGCTGCTTAAAGCAAGGTGAAAGTAAAACAGAACGCTCCTGTAGGAGCGTTCTGTTTTACTTTCGCCTTGCTTTAAGCAGCCACCTGCCCTAAATACCAACTAATTAACGCAATTTAATGGCCGTTATAGAGAGGTTTTACTGTAGTCATGGCTAGAGATGTAGCGCGTTTGTTCATTTACTACTATGAATTTTCAGGTTACTTCTATTCGTGATATCATTATGTCTTACATGATTATTCATTGAGTACAGTAATAGAAGTGAAACGAAAAATAAAGACAATAAGCAAAACCATCTTGATACGTTATTGTGTTATTTCAGTTATATGCACATCCATTCTCTAATACTTTATAGTATCTATATTTGGAACGAACAGACATTTTTTATGCCACATTTGATCTATCTCGGAAATGATCACGCCGTGGTTTGGATAGAGTGTCACACAAAGTTGACGTGCGCACTTCATTACACGCGTCCGGGATTCCGAATGAAAAAGTTCCGCCTTAATAGGCAATTTGATTGGATAAATTATCACATGTCTGTCTGACGGCTCTGCTCAACTGGTCATTGCATTTGCTTTTCGCCTGATCATAATGGAGGCGTATTTTGTTTCATTTACAAACAAAACACAGAAAGAAACCTGTGTCCGTGAGGGACTAAACGAAGCAAGAACGCGTCATCGCTATGACAAGTGACACCGAGCAAAAATACCCCGTCTGGCTGGTACACAGAACACGACTCACTGATGTCCTTTATGAACAGTGTAGACCCAGCTGAAAGGGCTCATTGAGGAACCCTCTCACCAGGTTCTGCACAATTTGACATGTTACACTTTTCTTTGGAAAAATCCCTAAATATAAGCTTAACATGTTTTAAATTTGGAGTAATCCATTTGAAAATTCAGCACTGTAAGGGTTTATCATTTACCCGGCTATAAAATGAGATATTTTTAAACTCATGTCTCTTCAGATCTTTATATAATTACGATCCATTCAACCTTTTAAGAAACTATCGAGCGACTGTCAAACAGTTTGGATCCTGATGAGACGCCATGTTACTCGACGTCTCAGATACAGTAAAACCTCTCTTAACCGGAATTCTAGATGAGAAGAATTTGGATACTTTTAGGCAGGTGGCTGCTTAATGCAGGATGAAAGTCATGCAGAAAGCTCCCAGAGGAGCTTTCTGCATGACTTCCACTCTGCATTACGCTGCCACCTGCTGTCCCCAAGACCGATATTTATACTAAATTTAACGTCCGGTTTAGAGAGGTTTCATTGTATATCCAAACTGTTTGGAAATGCCAATCAGCTCGTGCTTGACGTGCTATATGACTGTAAGGGTTAACAGAATCAGCCAGGTTTCTTTGCAGTATCTGAATGGTCCTATACCTGATTTGCGACAGATGATTTATCAATTCTCACACTACAGTAAAACTCCTCTAAACCGGAATTGTAATAGAGAAGAATATTATATACTTTTAGGCAGGTGGCTGCTTAATGCGGCGTGAAAGTCATGCAGAAAGCTCCTAGGGGAGCTTTCTGCATGACTCTCACCCTGCATCATGCTGCTACCCGTATTCAAGACCGATATATACTAAATTAAATGTCTGGATAATTTAATTAATAATTTCCTATAATGGAAAATGCCAGTCAGATCGCATTTAGCAATGGTTTAACACTTTACTCCATGAATATTCATGTTAGAAACAATGACATTATGAATATTAATTAGATTATTTGATATAATAGCACATGGACAAGGGAATTTTAGTCATGGAAGGAACTGTAGAATCATTTCTATATTTTATCATAAGCAAACAGCAGGAGCCGTCAGATTTGGGTATTCTCTGTTTCCAAATGCCTAAAGGCATATCTATGACGTAATGGGTTAAGGTACATCTCGAAAGAAGCCAAGTTGTAGGTGTGGAAAGACAGGTGTAGCTTAATGCATAACAAGATGAATGCAAAACGTTAAGGAGCTTTATACATTGCTTCTGTTCTGCATTAAAAGGCATATTTATGACGTAATGGGTTAAGACACGTTTCAAAAGAAACAAAATTGTAGGTATGGCAAGACAGGTGTTAGCTTAGTGCCGAGTCGAATTAATGCGAAACGTTCGGGAGCTTTATGCATTAGTTCTGTTCTGCATTAAGCAACGTTTTTAAACTCCAATGTTTACTCAGTAAGTGTTCACGTAACCCATTTACCTGATTTATATTCACGCAATAAATAGTGACCTCGTGAATATTAATTAGATTAACATTGATAATGATATTTGCACACTGGAAGTTATGGCCCTGTGCAGAAAGTGTAGAATAATATATATATATCATTCTATAAGCAAATAGAGCAGACCCAGATCAGACGGCTCCTATAGGAGCCGTTTGATCTGGGTCTACTATATTTGCAAAGGCATTGAAAGGTGTCTCTATCGGGTAAAAGTTTAAACATGTTTTAGTTAAGCAGATTGTTCGAAAAAGGAAGCACTTTGGTAGTTTAACCCTTTACTCCATGAATACGCTTATCTACGCCTTTGCAAACAGAGCAGACCCAGACCAGACGGTCCCTATAATTATTTCATTAATGAATATTCGTGGAGTAAAGGGTTAACTCTTTCGATGCCATGTATTAGTCCCCTGCTTCAATTTCTATTCTTTATTTTTCTTCGATTACCACCACAGGGGTCTGGACCGCTTCATTGGGGTCTATATGTACTATATAATAACAAGGGTTCCAACTAGCAGAACGGACATCCGTGTACCACAAGTACAAATATGAATGTAACTCTTGCAATTTCAATGATAATTTTGTAATTGTTTCGGTTATTGAAAGCCAATATATTTTACTATCGAATAAATATAATATTCTCACGGTAACTTACGTGCAATTATCAATCCAACAACGAATTTCTCAAAATTTCACGTGTTTTCTGGGCCATTGACAAACGTTCGTTCACCCCAGTTTCACTATATCACAGCCATAACCTGGCGATTTTCAGTTCAAAAGATGGCGTGGTTCAATAAAACAACCCAATTATATCACCAATATCCATTTGTTTTGTCCGCTTAATAAATAAGCAACTAGCAACAGCGGCCTTTCCGTCTGTCGTTATGTTTCTATTTCGGATGCTGCCATTTTGCAACAAATTTGAATGGAGCCATTTCATTGGATGAGCGAAGGAAAAGTTGGAAAATCCGTGACGTCACGTACAATGGCTCCTTCCTCGACGATTTGAAGCAAACTGACAAAACTCGCTAGTTTTACATCATTCTTTTGATGCTGGGGACTAAATAATTGGAGGTGGGTGTTAGAATTGATTCGTTTTATTGACTCACGCCATTTTTTGAACTGCAAATTGCCAGGTTATTGCTGTGATATAGTGAAACCGGAGTGAACGAACGTTTGTCAATGACCCAGAAAACACGTGGAATTTTGAGAAAATCATTGTTAGATTGATACTTGTTCATAAGTTACCGTTATAAGATTATATTTATTTGATAGAAAAATATATTGGCTTTCAATAGCCGAAAGAATTACGAAATTATCATTTAAATTGTAAGAGTTACAGTCATATTTGTACTCGTGGTACACGAATATCCGTTCTGCTAGTTGGAACCCTTGTTATTATATAGTACATATAGACCCCCATGAAGCGGTCCAGACCCCTGTGATTACCACAGCATCAACCTGTTTGGACTCTGACGAGACTCCGAGTTTCTCGGATGTACAATATCATAAATTATTATCCAAACTTTTGTCAAGAGTGTAGACACTGGTCGGATGTTGCGTCTGTGACGCTGATGCGGATCTCGATTCACTCCAAAAGCCCGATTAAAAAGCCCAAACACTCTGACTTCATATGCACAAAACAACAATAATGGAACCACACGACTGATAAATATGTGTCTTTAAATGCAAGCGGCGGTTTGATGAAAAACGAAAGTAATACATAAAGCTCCATTTGGGAGCTTTCTGTACAGCTTACGTCATGCATTAAGCTGCTACCTGCATATAATATCACTTATTAGAGCCGTTTTGCGTTGTCGCTGTAAAGAGGACTTACGGTATAGAATCGCAGAATAACCTTGAACATATGTAGCATATTGCACGTGATCCCCGAGATATGTACAATACTACCTGTTGAGCCAACATCGGTGCATTAACATGAAACTGAAATAAATAACTCTTCGCTCGCTTTGCTTCTGTCTGCAGAGCAACAGATAAATGTGAGTGCAGTAAAACCTCTCTTTAACGGCCACTAAATTGTGTTAATTAGTTGGTATTTAGAGCAGGTAGCTGCTTAAAGCAAGGTGAAAGTAAAACAGAACGCTCCTTTAGGAGCAATCTGTTTTACTTCCACCTTGCTTTAAGCAGCCACCTGCCTTTAACACAAAATACTTGATGTAATTTAGTGACCGTTACAGAGAAGTTTTACTGTACATTAGTCAAATACTAAGCTCGTCATTTATTCACCAAACCCTATGTGGCGACCACTCTTTTCTAAAGAATGGACCAACATAGGGTTTGGAGGAGAAATACAGCAGTTAATCTTGAAAATGACCTATGTGTCTGCAAACGAGAAAATAATTGTAATTTCCAATGAAGTTTGTTACCATTTCCCTTTGAAGAAAACAATAAGACTAGAGAGTAACGAGTGTTTGGGTCTTTGTGAGCCGTCTCATCTGGATCCACAATTCCCTCATATTGACGACTTTTGTCGACTCTGTAAAAGTCACTTTGTGAAACCATTGTGATAAATAGAGCATTTGCTCCTATAGGAGATTTATCACAATGGTTTCAAACTACAAAATTCTAAAAACGTCCTTTTCTCTAGTTAATGCTCCTTTTCGGTAGATTTAATCAAAGTGATTGGATCTAAAAATAGCCTATGAGGTAATGGGTTAAACTTTCACCCCCTTGTAAACAGGTTGGATCCAGATGAGAAGTCTGGTGATTTGGCGTCTAATCAGTATCCACTTGATTCAAACATCACTTACCACTTGATTCAAACATCACTTACGTCTAAGAGAAGAAAACTGAAGGACAGTCTGCTATGAAATGTAAACCAGACGATATTGTTTGCAGATAAAAATTATTCCCACAAGGTGTAGTAAAATTTACGTGTGATAAGTTTATAAATATGGCAAGCCGATCAAGCAGACAGGGCTGCCGACTGTGCAATATTCAGACAGACTCACTATCAGATTGAATCACGTGCATTATGTTAGTTTAATATGCCGACGACACAAGTTTATGCCTAATAAACGGAACAATAAACGTTTTACGAATATTTGAACACAACATGGCACTGCATGAACTAAGTAAAGTAGAAACTAAAATTATTTCTTATGTACCTTAAAACCCCTCTAAACCGGACGTTAAATTTAGTATAAATATCGGTCTTGGAGACAGGTCACAGCTAAATGCTGGGTGAAAGTAGTTTTCACCCTGCATTAAGCATTAAGCCTAAAAGTATCTAAAAATTCTCTACTAGAAATCATGTTTACAGGGGTTTGACTGTAAATGTAATAAATAAACAAAACAATTGAACAAAACATGGCACTGCATGGACTATGTTGAAACTAAACTCGTGTATTATGTATATGTTTCTTTTGCGATTTACCTGTTTTAAAAATCCAGAATTACAGTAAAACCCCGCTAATGCGACCACCTCAAAGAGGTGTAATTCTGAGTGCTAGATGCAGGTGGTAGCTTAATGCAGGACAAATGTAATGCAGAAAGCTCCTAGAGGAGCTTTCTGCATTACTTTTGTCCTGCATTAAGTAACCACCTGCTAATAAAGACACCCATGTTTATTCATTAAGTGGTCGCATTAGAGGAGTTCTTCAGTATACTTCTTTTGAGTGGGTTTACTCTGTCTATTTTACTGACGAAACAATGAGTACATCAGCCTCTCGTCAACTTTTAATCCCATAAATACGTAATATCAGATCATGGTTTTCTGAAACAAATGAAAGAAACGAAAACTCTACAAAAATGAGCAGACGACGTGTTTTATTAACCATTACGTTGGATGAAAGGAATTAATGCATTTTTAAAGATGTTAAACGGTACGGTATGGTTGGTGAAAACACCTGTCGTAGTATACAGTGGAATCCGTCCTAACCGGTCATTCATTTATTGAACATAGGAGGCTTAAAAACAGGTGGTTGCTTAATGCAGGGCAAAAGTAATACAAAAGCTCCTATAGGATTTGTTTTGCATTACAATTGAGTTTGAGTTTTAACCTGAATTAAGCTACCATCTGTCTTACAGACCCATGATATAATTAGTTCTCCTTTTGATGGCCGCTTAAGACAGGTTCTATTGTAGACTGATGCTTGTAAATGAAACCGTTTGAAGTAGGCGAAAGTTAAGATTTGTTTAAGCTTTCTTTGTAATCTTTGAAATCAACAAAAATCTCTTTTTACATGTACATCTGGGTTAACCCTTCTAACACTAAATAACTTTCGTCTGCAAAAAATGTCGTCTGCAACAATTCATTCTCAACGTGGTTCTCTGTTGAATAGTCATGTAGCAAACAATGACGTCATGAATATTTATCAGCTGAAATTTTATTATGACATATGTACATAGGAGGGTTTGGTATTGGTAAGAACTGTAGAGTCAGATCTATTATGATGTCATAAGGAAATAGAGCACATCTTGATCACACAGCTCCTACAGGATCTGGATCTTCTCTGTTTGCAAAACTAGGAAAAAGGCGTTTATTTGAAGCAACTGGTTAAACCGGAATTTTATTAAAGAGGAATTTAATTTTTTGACAGGCAGGTGGCTGCTTAATGCATAAAGAAACCGAGCTTTCTGCATGACTTTCAGTCTGCATTAACCCATTCCCTCATATTGACGACTTCTGACGACTCTGTAAAAGTCACTTTGTGAAACCATTGTGATAAATAGAGCATTTGCTCCTATATGAGCAAATGCTCTATTTATCACAATGGTTTCAAACTACAAAATTCTATAAGTTTCATTTTCTCTAATTAATGCTCCTTTTCGGTAGATTTATTTAAAGAGGTAGGATCTAAAAATAGTCTATAAGGTAATGGGTAAAGCTTCCACGTGCCTTACAGACTGAAACTGATACTAATTTGAACGTCTGGTTTAGAGGGGTTCTACTGTATATCGAATAGATTGGTACGGTCATGTTTTAATTCAGTTCAATGAAATGAAGACTTTGATACTTGAATAGCCCAAAGTTACACTTTAATCCTTGTCCTGCTATACACAAATCGTGTCTGCTCAATGTTTGGTTTGCTGCAATATTTTTGTTTCTATTTCCGATTCGTTTCAAGTTTTTCAGTTACTATATAGAGAGTATCAAATAGTTTCGATTTTAATCAGACGCAAATTGCCTACTCTGGTTATACGCTGTTTCATCATTCAAGTTTTGTAGCGATCAGTTGAATTAAAGTCAAGCCCCGCTGTCTGCATTTGTTTTGCCCTGCATTAACCCATTCCCTCATATTGACGACTTTTGACGACTCTTTAGAAGTCACTTCGTGAAACCATTGTGATAAATAGAGCATTTGCTCCTATAGGAGCAAATGCTCTATTTATCACACTGGTTTCAAACTACACAATTCTAAAAAAATCCTTTTCTCTAGTTAATGCTCCTTTTCGGTAGATTTATTCAAAGTGGTTGTATCTAAAAATAGCCTATTTTTATTATTATTACCACATTTATATTGCGCTCTTTACACACAAGATGTGTGCGTTCAAAAGCGCTTCACATGATAATGTGCCTGTGAGGTAATGGGTCAAGCAACCACCTGCATTTAAAGACACCAATGTCTATTCATATAATAGCCGCGATAGAGGGGGGGGGGGTTTCTTAAGCAGACGACACACTTTGCAGACGAAAATTACTTACTGTGAAAGGGGTTAAGGCGATAGTAATGGTGTCGGTTAAACTATGTAAACCATTTGATCTGGTCGTTCTAATTTGTTTTTCCCTTTTTTATACCCACCCCTACCCCGCTGTGGAAAAATAAAGTTTGCTCAATTTTGGATCTGGTGCAATTTTAACTACTTCTGATTCCACCAATCATTTGAGAAGCTACTGATCTAGTGTCAAACAGCTTGGATCCTGATGAGACGCCGAGTTACTCGGCGTCTCATCAGGATCCAAGCTGTTTGCAAATGCGACTACGGTTTCAGAGAGCAAAAGAAGGCTTGATGTTTATACCAACCAGACCAAATGCCGTTTATCTTTTTTTTTAAAAAAAAAGATATTACTTGTTTTCTTTTAATGTTTATTCGCATAGATACGATCTAACAGCTGGTTTCCAGCTATAATTACACGGTGCAAATAAACACGGATACCATAAAGGATTCCATTGGTAAATATGGATTTAATTGAAGATCAGAGCCCGTTAATTAGGATTCAGTTGTGAGGGATTGATTAGGATGCATCACGCACATGTCACATAAATCGTGCGAAATCACGGCTTGTCCCTGTGTGAATACAAATTTAATTTATCTTGGCACGTAAAGTCAGTGTTTTAAATGAAAATTAAAAAAAGGTAGATAAAATAAATTGAAAAAAGAAAAAAAACATAGATAAAGAGACCTGGTGGGATGTCTTATTACAAAGTAAAACCTGTATATACAGTGATCACAAAAATATACTGAGACCACAAAAATAAGTTGAATTCCGGATTGTCAAGACATGTGGTACCTTAATGCAGGCCAAGCGATACTCTCGTCCTGACCATCATCTCTTATAAGTCCCATGTTTATTCATTATATAATTACATTTAATACAGATAAATTCTACTGTATTATAGTATATGTTTAATTAACCCGTTCCTTCATTTTCACGCATTTGCAAACAGAGTAGGCCCAGATCAGACGGCTCCTATAGGAGCCGTCTGATCAGGGCCTGCTCTGTTTGATAATGGAATTCAAAAAGAGCTATTTGTTTACTTTTAAAATGATTATAATTTCCCACCTTCCATATTTCATTATAACTACAGTAGAATCTCGCTAAAGCGACCATATGACTTACTAACATAAGATACTACAGAAGCAAGTGTTTAATACTGGGCAATTGTGATACAGAAATATCCTATAGGAGCTTTCTGTATCACTTTCGTCCTGCATAATGCTATACAGCCTGATTTAATACAGCAAAACCTCTCTATAACGGTCACTAAATTGTGTTAATTAGTTGGCCTTTAGGGCAGGTGGCTGCTTAAAGCAATGTGAAAGTAAAACAGAACGCTCCTACAGGAGCGTTCTGTTTTACTTTCACCTTGTTTTAAGCAGCCATCTGCCTTTAACACAAAATACTTAATGTAAACTAGTGGCCGATATAGAGAGGTTTTACTATAGTCCAGAAACAGACTTATTTTTGAGACTTTACTGTATATTGTCCATGAATATTCAGTAAGTATGGAAAATTGAAATAAACATAGAACAGGGAAATGCTTAAATGTTGTATTTACGAGTCACTAACCTTAACGAACTACAAGTTTACAAACAGTTTGGATCCAGATGAGATACCGAATAACTCGTCATCTCACCAGGATCCATGCTGTTTGGCACTCAGAGAATATTTTAAGTAAAAATCGACAAACTAAAAAAATGATTATATAGATATTAAAACAGCCGAAGCTTGTAACGAGCGAAAACTTTATGCCACTCCGCATGTCAAAGATTGAATGAAAAGTAAACGTACTTTTATTTCAACAATGGACATTTAAACACACTGACCTCATGGCAAATGACCAGTGTCATTAGACAACCACCTGCATTTTAAGACTCCCATGTTCAATAAATGAGTGACCACTTAACCCTTTCCTCCATAAATACGCCTTTCTACGCTTCTGTAATAACCACTTCTTGAATCCATTGTGATAAATACAGCAGTTGCTCCTATAGGAGCAAATGCTCTATTTATCACAATGGTTTCAAACTACAAATTTCTAAAATTATACTTTTCTCTAGTAAATGCTCCTTTTGGGTAGATTCATTCAAAGAGGTAGGGTCTAAAATAGCCTATGGAGGAATGGGTTAAGACATGTTCTACTATATACAGACACATATCAGCCGCAAACTAACACGTGCAACGTCTGACTGAGTCTGCATTGTTTGTCGCTCTTCAACGATTTCAATATTTTATATGCAACCGCTGCGAACAGTATGTACAGTGAAACTCTTCTATAGCGATCACGCAATGAAGCATCATGTGGGGCTATAAGAGCAGGCGGTGGCTTAATACAGGACGAAAGTAATGCAGAAAGCGCCTATAGGAGCTTTCTGCATAACTTTCTTCATGCATTAAGCGATCCGCTGCTTTAAAAGGTAGAATTAGACTTCGTTTGAGAGGTCACAGTATAGAGGTTTTACTGTACTCTAAGAGGATGTGCTCGATAGGACCGGACCTAGCCTGTTTGTGAAAATTCAATATTTTCAAAGTGCCAATTGGCTAAGTGCAACTTTATCACATGATGTCAGTCAGATGACAGTCGAAGAAAATATACAATGATTGGTTAATGTTTCATGCCATTTGAACATACACTGAAGTTCGTTTATATTTGAAAACCGCTTTGATGGCGATCATGGGGCTTATAGCAATGTCTAAAGACCGAACGCAAAGTTGGGTCAATGACCTTAAGACCCTATTACAAAAGGAGAAATTTCATTTTACTGTATAGTATTATAGCACTGGTACATGTATAACTTGTAAATACACATTCGAAGAAAAAGGTGTACAATGGAAAGCTGATATGGAGGCGTCTACCTGGAGTCAAATACTGGGTCAATGCTAAAGTGATCAAAAGGCAATGCAATATGCAAGCATAGCAGGTTATTATATATTTGTTTTTATTTCAATCATGATCATTTCGAGAAACAGAAACAGAGAGGGACAACGTCAGAGAGAGACACACCAGCAGGGACAGAAACAGAAAGGACAATGCAGGGAATAAGAGATTGGGAGTCTGACACTTATACAGAGACTGAGAACCAGAGCAACAACTATAGACAATGAAAAGGAGGAACTGATTGACGGACATACCAAGAATGAGAGACAGGCAGAGAGAGAGATAGAGACAGAGAGAGAGAGGGAGAGAGAGAGAGAAAGAGAGAGAGAGAGAGAAGAGAGAGAGAGAGGGAGAGAAGAGAGAGAGAGAGAGAGAGAGAGAGAGAGAGAGAGAGAGAGAGAGAGAGAGAGAGAGAGAGCCATCATAAATTATCTGGAAGGTTGTTAGGGAAAATGAGCGAGAATGAGAAAGCCGGGGAATACCGATTCATAGGCGAGAAAAGTCAGATAAAAAAGGAAACGGGTAGAGTAACTAAAGATAACGATATTGACAATAGAGAGGCATACAGGCCTGTCACAGAAGAAGACACTTTATAAGCTTACTTAAAGCTTCGACATATTTCATTATCCGGTTTCCAGTATTTTGTTACAACAGTGACCGAAATGTGTCTAAACCTCGTCTCGCCAAACAATTACGCCTTGTTGGTTTACATAACCTTACTTCAAATTACGGTGAGAGTTCCCCATTTCACAACATGACACTATCTAGCACCTTGTCAAAATAATTCTATTCTGAGGTGTTTAACCTTTTTTCTGACAGAGAAACCTTTAAACTTTAAACGCCTTTTTTGCAAAAACCGCTGAGACCAAGATCAGATGGCTCCTGTAGGTACCATCTGATCAGGGTCAGCGCTGTTTGTCTACGTACCTGTACACGTGCCATAGCCAAATGTCCTGTGTTTAAATTGGCCTACCGCTATAAAAACTGCTGATATATATTCATGATGTGATCGTTTCTTTCATGAATATATTCATTAGGTTAACAATCAGGGTCGAGTGTACATGTATTTTATTGTAGTTTAGCTTGTAGCATGCTGGGTAAATTATCATCAAATGAGTTGTCGTATATATATATATGCTTTAACCCTTTTCCTTCATATATAAACGCTTTTAATAATAAGGCGTCTGGATCACATAATATTTCTCTAAAATGACCATTTAATGAACACACATGTGTGTCTAAGAAAACAGGTTGTTGCTTAATGCAGGACAAAATTAATGTAGAAAACTGCCCTGCAAGCTTTCTGTATAACATCCGCCCTGCATGAAGGTACCACCAGCATCTAATACACAAAATTCTCCATCGTAAAAGGTCACTATAGAAAGGTTTTACTGTAAGTAGAACTTGTCTTAATCGGCCATTCATTTACTGAACATAGGCGTATCAAAAAGCAGGTGGTTGCTTAATACAGGGCAAAAGTAATGCAGAAAGCTCCTACAGGAGCTTTCTGCATTACTTCTGACCTGCATTAAGCTACCACCTGCCTCACCGACCCATACTTAGATATTTTATGATTACGGTTTAAGACAGGTTCTACTGTTTTTTAACAGTCCAGAAGTCAAATTAGCCTGACTTAGTAGGTACTTAAAGCTTATAAATATCGATGTTAGAACACGTGTTCGAGTATATATTTCGTCGGTGGTTTTCGGGTAAATCTACCCGGATATCTGTCATATGTCCGTCAAGATATAACGCTGTAACTGTCAGGCTGTTCAGGATCGGTTTGCTCTGAAGAATTCATTACCGTGTCATATTCAATTTGGAATTATTTTGTCATTTAGCATTCTCATTCCAACTCCGTCATAGCATATGTGTATAGTTTTGATCCAAATGAGACAATCTATGTTCAATAAGGACCCTGTTTTGACCAATTTTATGACTGATGTAGCTTATTGAAGAATCTGGTTATGGAACTGAAAACGATGACAGTTTTTCAGAGGAAATCGTTTGGCTTGATAAAGGTCCAGACAGCGATATGTAATTCCTCGGTGTCAATATGTATAATGCCACTATATGTTCTCTCTTAACTCTTTCCCTGTTCTACGTCTATTCCAAATATCAATACCTGCTGAATATTCATGAACAACATAGTTATAATGAACTACAGAAGGTGGAACATTGTAGCCCTCTCAGAATCTAAAGAAACGGATTTATCAAATTCCATAAACTAGTAATATATCTGATTATGCAGTTTGATTCCCTTGTTCATAATTTCAATATAGATATTAAGCTACAAATAACTAATATTAATACAGTTATTATTTCTTGCATGAATATTCATGGGGTAAAGGATTACACTTTAGCTTGTTACAGGCAACTCTGGGATAACCGTTGTAATACGACTGGATGATGACTCCGAGTAAGTCGGCGTGTTATCACGATCCAGTTTGCTTTTCTTCTCGTGTATTTGAAAAGAAATGAAAGACAGGTCAAATGCAAAATCTGGAGTAGAAGAGATTTTCTACGGACACTATTTTATCCACTAGACAAAGGGTAAAAATCTAGTTCTAATGATAACGTAAAGAATTCACCCGGTAGTTTTTGAAACGTTTTAGTTTCACGAGATTACAAGAGGGGGGATTCGGAGACACAGAGAACCATGTACATTATACACCTGGGGCCCGCATTATGATAGACTGTTTATGACCGAATTTATCTGAAATTATAATTAACAACAGTAACTTCAACTCGCATAGTCAAAAGCGTATCACAATCTGTGGCAAGAAACAGATAAAGTTAACCTCATATGACAGAAAATACTTTAAGTTCTACCACGATCAGGATCTATCCTGTTTGTTTATGTAACGACATACACATGTCCAGATAAGATGCGTACATCAAATCTTTTACAAGGATAACTTCTTTATTTCTCCATCAATCCCTATGTTGTGACCATGCACTCTTTAGGATCATCTCTTCGAGACGATTCTAAAGAGTGGTCACAGCATAGGGTTTGGTAGAGAAATGGCGATTTTAGTACTTGAGTAGTTGAGCACATTTATCTGTTCTGCTCTGAGCTGCACTTTTTCAAATATGTATTATGATCCAATATTATCTTTATTTGAAGGGGTGGCATTCGAGCCTCATTGCAGGACCACATCAGTAGTCCCTAATATTGGTAAGCTTTGTGTGTCTGTGCATTTTTCGTGTAATAGGCATACTGGGTTAACCCTTAGCCCTGCTGCAAGAAATGAGGTCTACTGTTCAAAGCGCTGACATGTGACAATTTCCACTCATTTCCGATGCGTTAAAACGATCGAGAAAATAGTTCTATTACCTAGAGACAAATTACCTGAATCCTGATGAGAAGTCGAATAACTCGGCATATTAATTGGATTCAAACTGTTTCCTAATGCCTGTCAGGTTTGAAAATGCTGATAAATGTCAAACTATATAGACCCTAGCCTACATGGCAAACGTGTTTTTATTAGGGCAGTATGAACCAGACCTCGGTGTGATAAAACCTCTAAATTTGAGTCAAAACTCATTCTCAAGCATCTGGTTGGTCAGATTTGGAGCTTACTAAAATATCTGACCAATCAGAAAATAGAACATGAACTCATATTTATAACCCCGTGGCCTGAAGTCTAGTACACCAGTACTTTTAAAGCCCGCTTGAGGAGTAAACAACGAGAAGAGTAAACAATAAACACACATAGTAAAATCCCTCTAAACCGACCACGTCATGAATAAACACAGGAGTCTTAACAGAAAGTGGTAGCTTAATTCACGACGAAAGTAATACAGAAAGCTCCCTATGATGATTCCTCAAAGCATTCGTCCTGCGTTAAGCTACCATAATAATTTAAGATCTAGAATTCAACGTCGTTTTTTGGTGTTCACTTTAGATCGGCTGTGCTGTATTGTGCTATATTCTGTAGCATAACGAGTCCACCCTTGGCAGCTTTTTCTGCAGTCCTTTATCGTGCCATGAGAAAACGTCGTCTGGTAAAACTCTAGTACGCCTTCATAAGTTTTTAACCTATTCCCTCATATTGACGCCTGTTGACGCCTCTGTAAAGGTTACTTTCTAAAACCTTTGCGATAAATAGAGCATTTGCTTCATAGGAGCAAATGCTCTATATTTATCACAATGGTTTCAAAACTACACAATTCTAAACTTTTCCTTTTCTCTAGTAATTCCTCCTTTTCGGTATACTTATTCAAGGAGGTAGGATCTAAAAATAGCCTATGAGGGAATGGGTTAAACTTCAACAATTCCGCTCCAGTGTTAGAGGACGAATGTCAAACAGCCTAGTTCCAAATCATTTTAAAGTCATTCAGCGTACCCTATGGATTCGTCGTGTACTTTACCAGAGCATATTAAGGGTTTTGAATCCCGCCAGCACGGGTGCTGGTATTTACCGCCAGGTATCTTGGCTAGTGAAGATCTGACAAGATATTTTTCCATAAAAACGAATAAACGTCTGGTCTACTTTCCCAGAATATTTCTGGAATTGTCTACTGCTTCGTTTGTTTCATTAACCTTTACATGCCGCCGACTGTGAAAACAATGTCTGCTCCAATTTGGATCTGATGCAATTTTGATTACAGTAAAACCTCTCTATAACGGCCACTAAATTACATGCATTTTGTGTTAAAGGCAGTAGGCTGCTTAAAGCAAGGTGAACGTAAAACAGAACGCTCCTATAGGAGAGTTCTGTTTTACTTTCACCTTACTTTAAGCAGTCACCTGCCCTAAATACCAACTAATTAACACAATTTAGTGGCCGTTATAGAGAGGTTTTAAAGTACTTTCTATTTGATAAAGGTTTTGAGCGAGTGTCAACAGATTGGAGCCTGGTGAGACGCCGAGTCTCAGAAGTGATTGAGGTCGCGGAAAACAGGCTAAGGGTTAATCCTAAATGTCACTACAGTTGATCCTGTCTTAAGCGGCCATTTATTTACTGAACATAGAAGTATTAAAAAGCAGGTGGGATGCTTAATGCAGGGCAAACGCAATGCAGAAAGCTCCTACATGAGCTTTCTGCATTACTTTTGACCTGCATTAAGCTACCACCTGCCTTACAAATAAATAATAAGAGTTCTTTTTATGGTGGCCACTGACGACAAGTTCTACTGTATATCATTAATCATTTGTACGGTGAGTACAGTAAAACCTCTCTATAACGACCACTAAATTACATCAAGTATTTTGTGTTAAAGGCAGGTGGATGCTTAAAGCAAGGTGAAAGTAAAACAGAACGCTCCTACAGGAGCGTTCTGTTTAACTTTCACCTTGCTTTAAGCAACCACCTGCCCAAAATACCAACCAATTAACACAATTCAGTGGTCGTTATAGAGAGGTTTTACTATCCTCTGCTTCAATACTCTTCTAGAAACCTTTTGAGTGTCGAATTAAATCTCTTCTGAAGAAAACATTGCCTTCCTTAGTTCTAATATTTGATTTATCTTGCATTTCATTTGACATACACCACAAGGGTGATCATGATAAGACTCTGAGTTACTCGGGTACAAACTGTTTGCAAATACAGTAAAATCGGTCTTGGAGACAGGTGGCAGCTTGATGCAGGGTGGTTTATATGCAGAAAGCTCCTCTAGAAACTTTCTGCATGGATTTCACCCTGCATTAAGCAGCCACCTGTCGAAAATCATCTAAATTCTTCTTTACTAGAATTCCGGCTTACAGGTGTTTACTGCACTAACTGATTCACGGGCAGCGAGCAAAAGGTTTAGACGAGTATGGTTGACAGTTTGATAGTAAGTGCTAAACTAACCTAATTTCACTTGGAACTCAGACAGATAAACTTTAGTGCAGACCAAGGTAAGAGACTACTCCTGAAAAAGCAGTTTGATCAGGGTCTACACTATTTTCAGGAGCCGTCTTATTTGGGTCGGCTCTGTTTGCTTATGGAATAGTATATTTTTCATCTGAGTCTATAGTTTCTATCACAGCCATAAATATCCTTGTTAACCCATTCCCTCATATTGAAGACGTTTGTCCACCTGGCATTTAAACTTTCGGTGCCAAATTTCTAATTGTCGTCTGCAATCCAAGTTTTGTTAAATCATTCAGTGAAATAAGGAAATGAGATAAATAAATGCAAATTTCAAAGGAATGAAGCACATATATAGAAATAGAGATTGAGACAAATAGTGAAGTCCCTGATCAGACGCCGCCTTGAAAAGGCGGCGTCTGATCTGGGACTGCAATATTTGTTGTGGTGCATTTATGCGACTGTGGCGGTGAAAAGGTTAATGTATTTTCGTGTACTAAAATACTATCAGAGTGTCAAATGGATTGGACCCTTATAAAAATTACAAAATAGTTCCTCCGTGTCTCAGATAGATGCTAACAACTGTTTTACAAAGGTAATTAGAAAAATCCCCTGCAGCGTAGTAATACTTAACTAATATACATAGTAATAGAAACAGACAGATAACCTTCAAACGCGGGAAAAGATTTAGCTGACATTTGCAAACTGTAGCCCTATGATCAGTGTCTGCATTGTTTGTCATTTAAATCCTCTAGCAAGTCTTAGCATGTTATACAATGATGACACTACAGTTAAACATTGATTGACATTACAGAATCTTAAAGGGTTAAAGTAGAATGATAGATTGACTATACGTACACTCTGTGTGATTAATGACATACATGTACTTTGCAAGCAAATTTGATCCTGATAATACACTGTTTAACTCTGGCCTCATTCAAACACTTTTACTGGTTGTTTAATATGAACAACTATGAAAGAAGAAAACTATTATAATATTATGTACTCTAATTTAATTTTTAAGCAGAAGAAAGCTGTAGCAGACATTTACTAGAAAGTTGCTAAGAGATAGTGTCACCACTGGAGGTCTTCTGGTCTAAGTAGTTAAAGACGGACATGCTGCGAATTTATGCCAACTTCAGTTAAAACAATTTGTATTCAAATGAGAGGCGGAGTAATTGGCGTTTCATTAGAATCCAAACTGTTTGGCGCTCTAAACATGTTTTTGGAAACACTTGGAAGAAACCATTAGTTTTAGAACTGGATAGATGCCATTTGTTTAGCTAACAGTAAAACATCTCTATAACGGCCACTAAATTACATCAAGTATTTTGTGTTAAAGGCATGTGGCTGCTTACCAACTAAATATCATAATTTAGTGGCCGTTATAGAGGTTTTAATGTACTTAGTTTTTCTATTAACTCATTTTCTCCTAAGCTATTTTTAGATCCAACCTTTTTTTAATTAATCTACCGAAAAGGAGCATTAACTAGAGAAAAGGAAATTTTTAGAATTTTGTAATTTGAAACCATTGTGATAAATAGAGCATTTGCTCCTATAGGAGCAAACGCTCTATTTATCACAATGGTTTCACAAAGTGATTTGATACAGGCCTAAAAAATACGTCATTAGGGGCATCATTCAGTTGCCAACAGCGGACCTATGACTACCAATGCAAACAGTTTGGATCACGGTTAGATGCTGAGTAACTCGTCGTCTCATCAGGTTCCAAGCTCTTTGATGCTGTGGTTATGTTTCTTGAAAGAAAATATAAGACTTTTTATTGAGAAAAAAAAAGAAGAAAATTATAGCTGAAGGCAAATTTTGCAGACGGCATTATGTGGCAACATGCGTCTAACTGGGTACAAATAAAACTTGAGCCACACCACAAGACGGGCTCTTAGCTCGGTTATGGAACACCCACTGTTGGTCCATAATAGCCAGATCCTTGTAGTATTGGTAGGGGTTCTCTGGGAGTTCTTTCTACATGAAGTTACTGTCCGTCTGACGTCTTTACTTTATGAATATTCATATAAGAAATAATAACACCATGGACATAATTAGATATGTTTTAATACGGTACATGGGCACGGGGAATTATGGCCATGATGGAAACTGTTTAACCATATATATATTATTTCTAAAACCATAGAAATGTGTATGTATGAAGTAATGGTTTAACCTTTTACCCAGCAGAGTAAAGGGTCCAAACTGTTTGACACTTTAAACATATGTTGGCACAGAAATGAGAGAAATCATTTTCTTAGAAATGAAGCAGACCGCAAATGTTGCTGACGGACAATATATGTGGCGTTCCAAAAGTTAACTCTTTCGCTGCCAATGTCGCATCTGTGATTACCTATGTAAACAGTTTGGATCCAGACGAGACGCCGAGTAAATCGGCGTCTCATCAGGATCCAGACTGTTTGTTACTATGACTTTTTTCGAAAAAAAAAAAAAAAAAAAATGAAAATTGTAGCAGACGACAACGGCTGCAGACGACAAAGAGTAGATCAATCTGTGATAAATACTGGACCTAGAATAGACGTGGAGTAGCTCGGCGTATCATCAAGTTCCAAACTGTTAGATACTTGGTTACATGCTAATGATAAATCAGCTGTGCTTAATGCACACGCACGCGTGTCATGGAAACGTTACTCACGCACACAGGTGTGTTACTTGAAGGGTGCACGCAAAGTGAACATCTGAGAAATCACACGAAAAATGCTTTCTCTTATCATGTTGTATGTCTTACAAGTGACATGTGCGTGCAGAAACTATGACACGAATTAAGAGAATAATCCCACGATAGAGTCGTTCCTATTTAGCAATCATTCACTGCATTGTTGTTTGAAAACTGTTTGAATCCAGATCAAACAAAGAGTTCTTCGAAGTCTCATACGATTAACCATTTACACCATAAATACGCCTTACTACACCTTTGCAAACAGAGCATTGATAAAGTTGTAAAAATTGATACTCGCATGCACCAGAAGATCAAGTTTTTAAATGACAATACCAATAAGCCAAACGGGATAGTAAGGGTTTACAGTCAGTATTGTTAAAACGTTAATTTCAGTAGTAGTCAGTATTGTTATAACGTTAATTTCAAAAGGGACATGGCAGTAAGAGTTTTATAGTTAGTATTTATTACGTCTGGCATGTATTTCTTAGAACAAAACCATCCAAATAAGTACAAAAAAGTAAATTCTCAATTTCAGGCGTACTTCTGTCGATGTATCCTTTGGAATAAGAACCGTTGGTATTAAGACCTTTGGAATTAGGACCTTTTCAGTGTTAACTGTTTGTCACTATTTATAGATACTATGCACACATGGTTTGAACTGCCACCGTTCTGGTCTGGATCAAAAACAGATTTAGATTCATTAAAAAATACATAGTTTGAATTCACAAGGTAATACAAGTTCTGCGTAGCATTCGCCCTGCATTCAACCTTTCCTCCATGAATAATCATGAAAGAAATATGGACGCCATGAATATTAATTATATTAATTTGTTATAATAGCACATGTACACGATACTATTTCTCAATGAAGGAATCTGTAAAATCAGATCTATATCATTTCATAAGCAAAAAGAGCAGACCGTGATCGAACGGATCCTATTGGAGCCGCCTGATCTGGGTCTACTCTGTTTGCAAAGGCATTGGAAGGTGTATTTATGGAGGAAAGGGTTAAGCTACCATTTGGCTTTATGATCCAAGAATGTCTTTTTGGTGATCGGTTTAGAGAGCTTACTAATGATTAGACTCAGAAGAAGTCGACAAACATCAGTGCGATGTATTATCGAGAGCAAGTTGGTTCGTTTTCATATAAAGCAAATATTACCATGTTTGCCTTCTCATTTACGTGTCATACAAGCATTTCATTTTGTTGTTTTTAAAAAACCTGAACGTGACTTTATCTCTTTCTACACTAGGTAGTTGTCTGAAAATCAAATGCATTCAGCTGGAATAGTGAAAGTTTATTTTTCCTTCATTTCGTTTCAGACATTTAGTCAAAAGGTCAGATAGTTTGGGTGCTGGTGTGACCATGTTTACATTTCAACTAGAGTCCAACCTGTACTAAGCTGCAAAACATTTATTGAACATAGGAGTCTTGAAACGCAGGTGGTTGCTTAATACAGGGAAAAAATAATGCAAAAAGCTCCCATTGTAACTTTCTGCATTACTTTTGACCTGCATTAAGCTACCACCTGCCTTACAGACACCTTTTGGATGACCGCTTAAGACAAATTCTACTGTATTTACACAGTCAATCACAAACTTACCAATGACTATTAATATGCATTAACCCTTTCGCTGCCAAACTCTGTCGTCTGCTAACTTTGTCGTCTGCTACATATTTTCATTCTTTTGATTTTCTTCATTTTTGTTTCAAAAACATAGTAACAGTAACAAACAGTTTGGATCCTGATGAGACGCCGAGTTACTCGGCGTCTCATCTGGATCCAAACTGTTTGCATAGGTAGTCACAGATCCGACATTGGCAGCGAAAGGGTTAAAGAAATGATGACATCATAAATATTAATTAGTTGATTCTTTAATCTTTATAGTTGAAAATGAACACAGGATCTTTCGATCATGGAAGAAACCGTATATTTAGATCAATATAATACAAAAAGCAAAAAAGAGCATACATTGATCAGAGGCTCCTAAGCTGTCTGATATGGGCGCAGAAGCTATCTGATCTGGGTCTACTTTGTTTGCAAATGTGTGAAATTGTGTCTTTATCAGTTAAAATGTTAAACCGCATATATATCTAGCCGTAAACTCTATGTGTTCACCCATTATCGACAATATGGTATAAGTGAATAATTAGGACATGTCAAATCTTTCTTAACCTATCTCAGCCTATATTTATTTGAATAAATCTAAGTTTTATTTTGAGGGATGTTTATGCACATATTATTTTGCTAATACTTGTATCACGTTTAACACATTGAGGGTGGTCTGAATAGGTAGATAGGACTTTTTCATCACCGAAATTAAATCAAATAAAACTTGACTCTTAACTATTTTGCTGCCAACTTGTGTCCTCTGCAAACTTTGCCGTCTTCTACAATTTTCCGTTTTCATTTTTTTCTTTATGTTAACAGTAACAAACAGTTTAGATCCTGATGAGACGCCGAGTTACTCGGCGTCTCATCTGGATCAAAACTGTTTGCATAGGTAATGACAGATGCGACATTTGCAGCGAAAGAGTTAATTTCGCTGCCAACGTATCTGTGAGTACGTATGCAACAGCTTTAGATTCAAATGTGGAGCCATGTCAACAGCTTTTGAAAATGAGTCCAAGGCGTCTATAAAAAGGGGTATCTAACCGTTTCAGAGCTGAATTTTCAGACTGCAGCCATATGTCCAGTGAAGATGCGTAAAATTGAAACAATCACGAATAACTCCTTTCTTTCTCAACCAATCCCTATACTGTGACCACTCTTTAGAATCGTTCCTTCGCTTCGAGGCGATTCTAAAGCGTGGTCACAGTCACAGTACAGGGTTTGGTGGAGAAATGACGATTTTAGTATTTGGCATACGCATGTTTAACTGCAGCTCTGCAATATCTCATCAGTGTCGAACAATAGGATCCACTTTGAAAGGCTTAAACTTGCTAAATGAGTGTACATTATAAATAGTGCAGACCCTGATCAGAGGGCACCTGTGCATGAGCCCTTTGATTTGGGTCTACACTGTTTTCAAAGCCAGCGCATGTGTGTCAATCATTCAAAGGGCTACATTAAAATGTAAAGGGTGTCTAACCAATATTTTAACCGTTCACTTCACAAATACGCCTTTCTATGCCTTTGCAAACAGAGTAGACACTGAGTAACTCGGCGTCTCACCAGGGTCCAAATCGTCTGACAATCTAATCATGGGTTTTGAAAAAACATCTTCTTCAAGAATGTGTAACACACTACAAGGGTAGCAGACGACAATTAGCTAGCGTGCAAGGAGTTGTCGGACGTGACGTGCAAGCGCACATTTTCATG
Source organism: Azorinus chamasolen (assembly GCA_963576725.1). Lineage (NCBI taxonomy): Eukaryota > Metazoa > Mollusca > Bivalvia > Cardiida > Solecurtidae > Azorinus > Azorinus chamasolen. The sequence goes on along the minus strand of OY755236.1, from coordinate 77,550,397 downwards.
AGAAGATAGGGAATTCAGATTCAGAGTGGATGGTATTTTCAGTCGCCATTATTGCACTGTTGTCTATGTTCCCGGTGGTGTCCGACGACAGACGGCAGTTGAAGAGGTGTGTCGGAATTGTTTGGCATTGGTCCCAACAATCCACTCAAGCTGATCTGAGAGCTCATCAAACATCGTTCTTATCAAGATATAATCTCACTCAGCCAACTTACGTGAGCTACATCGAACCCCTTGAATGCTAAATATTTAAAGTAAAAATACCCACCAGTGTTTAATAGCTGACACCATTTAGTATGAAATACTTAAATTTGATGAAGAAATTTGAATGACAAACTGTGCAGACCCGGACCTAGGAACCATCTGATCTGGATCAACAGTGTTTGCAAGTGCTGGTAAACCCGTGTCCCATATTCAAAGGGATCAACCTAAAAAGAGGATTTTACATAAGTGAAAGTTAACCACTTTCCAGCCGATCTCGACATGCATGTCATTCGCAACAACCTCGATCCAGATGAGACATCGAGTAATTCAGTGTCTCAACATATTCAAGGCTGGTTGACATTCTGTCAATGGGTTTTTAAACTAGGAACGTGATTGATTTCTGCCCATGCGGTTTTAACAGGCTAATAATTGTCAGGATAATGGTTCAGATACGGAACCAAGAGTTTCTAAGAACTTCTTCCACAAGCATATACACTAGAACCCCTCTAATGCGACACCTTAATGAATAAATATTTCGGTCTTTTTATAAGCAGGTGGCCCCTTAATACAGGACGAAAGTTATGCAGAAAGTAGGAGCTTTCTGCATAACTTTCGACCTGCATTAAGCTACCACCCGTCTCTACCACCCAGAGGTATGCCCATTTTAGGTGCTCGTATAAGAGGGGTGGTACTGTATACGCATTACATAGGATCATAGAAAGAGAACATATATGTATTCGGAACGTGGCCGTTTTAAAGATGTGTACCCAGATCTGCTGCCTAATGGAGGAAGCTGAAACTAATCAAAATGTACATGGTTTCAAAATATATACTATTGCAGAAGCAGGTGGGTTGCAAACAGTGCAGACCTTGATCTGACGGTGTGTCTCTGGCACAAGCACTTCTGGTTATAAACAAATTGATAAGCGCCAAGGACACCGGGTCTTAGTGTGTTCGTGAACCACCAGCTTCCTCATCAATAGTGGTTAAGGATAACATTTACTCAAGCTTGGAAATGTTATTTATACATGTGTATATATGTATTGCATTTCTTTTCGAAACCTTGATGAGAATGTCAAACAGTTTGAATAATGAGATACCAGGTAACTCGGGGTGTCATGTGTATACAGTAAAACCACTCTAAATCGGAATTATAGTAGAGGAGAATTTAGATACTTTTGGGCAAGTGGTGGCTTAATGCAGGGTGAAAGACATACAGAAAGCTCCTAGAGGAGCTTTCTGTATGACTTTTACCCAGCATTAAGCTGCCCTTTGTCTCCAAGAGTACTATTTGTAGGGGTTTTACTGTATATCCAAACTGTTTGAAATGGTTACCATGGAGGGCGTATCCATGAAAACATTTCCAAACATTTTGTTAAAGCAGCAGATTAAAGGTTAAAGTTCAGAATAATATACTGTACGAAATAATTCTGCCATATTCGTAAAACGTCTGTAGATTGGATCCAGATGGGCCGCCGAGTTACTCATCTGACCCCCAGCTGTTTGACAGGTCAATAATTTCTCTAAAGCTTGACCGATTCGGGAAGTAGTCTGCAGCAGATCAAACTTTGAACAGACGTTATATTTTCACACTAAAGTAAGGGTTGCTGTTTGAAATACATACCCTTTATTTATCGCTCTGATTGTCTTCATGCATGCGTGCATGTTACTCTATGTATATGTATGTATGCTTTATAAAGTAATAAAAGTACATGATGTTGTTCCGGACTTGACAAATCGGGTCAGAACACGGGCAAAGTATTTACGCTTACCAGGCTCTGCTTGGCATTAAAATCCTTAACACTATACATCCTTTGCCTGGTGAAATTGTTACGGACTATGACATTAACCCCATTACCTCATATGCTATTTTTTAAATACAATCTCTTTAAATAAATCTACCGAAAAGGAGCATTAACTAGAGAAAAGGAAAATGTTAGAAATTTGCAGTTTGAAACCATTGTGATGAATAGAGCATTTGCTCCTATAGGAGCAAATGCTCTATTTATCACAATGCTTTCACAAAGTGACTTTTACGGAGTCGTCAAAAGTCGTCAATATGAGGGAATGGGTTAATTAAAGGATTTTTATACTAGAATTATGAACAAGGGATTGTTAACATGGCAGAATTTGTAAAATTTTACCTATTTCTTTTTTGTTTAAATGCAAACATAGCAGAACCTAATCCTGTAGGAGCTGTCTGATCTGGGTCTACATTGTTTGCAAAATCGTCAAAAGACATCTCTATTAGGTAAAGGGAACAACGATTCTTGATTTAATTATTACTAGGTTTTGACTATAGAAATCAAATGTCGTCATGAAATCTAAAACAGTTGCTCCTTCTGGGTCCCTCTGGTCTGACTCTACTTTGTTCATAACCTTTTGGGGGGACACTATGCCTTAATCAGTTAAGAATAGAATAGAATAGAAAATTTTATTTGACATAAACTGATACAGTTTCTAGTCATACAAATAGACATAATAAATTAACAAGTATCACATGACCACATATTGATGTTAAACATGCATATCATACCTGTAATAAATTAATGAATATGAACATTAGTTATTAGGAGTCGGACTTGTTAACATCAGTATGTATATCAAAATCCGTTGTTATTACTTAGAGATCTACGCAACATAAATGCTTCATACACAAATTTAGATAACCTTTTCATAACCGAGAGTTGTGTGCAGTTCATCAGTTCAGTAAATTTAAATACACTTGGACGCCTATAGTAGTACCAACTTATATACTGTTTACGTATTTCTTTATAGACTGGACAGACAAGTAAGAAATGATATTCATCTTCAATATCTGAACAGGTACTCGCCAGACGAAGCTATTTTCAAGCAGACTACAAGACAATTCCAGTCTGTGAGCTAGTTCTGTTATTCTAACGGTATATCTTGAGAATCTCTCAGGTTCCATGTGTTACTATAACCCCGCGTCTGGCTGTAAAGGTCATTCAGTACGATAAATTTATGCCTCAACCCTGATGAAAGTTTCACCGTTCCCTTGGTACTTGGAAACTAATAAAACAGCGTGTTATCATCGTTCACCCCCGGCCCAAGCGTCATTTATCCGAACTGCTAGGGCTCTGGGATAAGCCCATTGACAGCTGAAGTGGTGTAGGTTAATCCCTAAACGTATCAATTGACTTGTCATAAAAATGCTGTAACGATGTTAAGTGCTAGGTTTGTGGAGCAAAGGTGCAGGACTCGTCGATACTGAAGTGCGAGTAGAACGTTTTGTATCTGTGAAAACATCTCGAAATCTTGAAACGACTCAAGCAAGAAATACTTAAAATCCTACACAAAGCGTAGGAGGAATGGTAAACAAAACTGGAAAATAGTATGATTTTACTCTTCGTGTGATGCGTTTAAGTGCCCACACACAAACAGAAACAAAAGCGGTATTACATATAGACAGACAGATAAGCAGACAAACAGATAGACAGACAGACAGACATACAGACAGACATTCAGACAGACATATAGATAGGCACACAGAAATACATACATTCATACGGACAGACAGATAGACAGACAGACAGACATACATACATACAGACAGACAGACAGACAGACAGACAGACAAACAGATAGAGATATAGACAGACAGACAGACATACAGATAGACAGACAGACAGACAGACAAGCGAGAAACAGAACAGGAGCTTTCTGTATACCTTTCGTCCAGCATTAAGTAACCACCTGCTTTTAAGACCCATACTTAAACATATTTTGATTGTGGTTTTAGAGGTCTTTACAGTACAAAGTTATAACAAAGCTGTAACAAAGCCGGAAGTATACTCAGTGTATTTTTCATGTACAATAAAACCTGTCCACAGCGACCACCTAAATTAAGTTTATTTCTAGGTTTTTTTCAGACAGGCGGTAGCTAAATGCATGAAAAAAGCTCCCCTACGATCTCACCGCATTAATGTAATTTGTTCAACTGTGTTTGCATTAAGCAACCACTTGCTCTTAAAGGTCCCCATGTTTTCCATTATGTGGTCGCTAAAGGCATGTTTTACTGTACAGTAAACCTCTCTAAACCGGGCGTTCAATTTAATATAAATATCGATCTTGGAGACAGGTGGCAGCTTAACCTTTAGCCTGCTATGGTCGGATGAGTGAATACCTATGTAAACAGTTTGGATCCAGATGAGACGCCGAGTAACTCCTACTCTGATTGCATTTTTGTAGGCAAAATGATTATAGCTTGGCTTTTTAAAATGTAGTAGGTGAACAATTCTATAAAATTAATTTTCTTAGCAGGCTAAATGTTAATGCAGGGTGAAATTCACACAGAAAGTTCCTCTTGGAACTTTCTGTGTGACTTTCACCCTGCATTAAGCAGCCACCTGTCTAAAGGTATCTAAATTATTTTCTTCAAGAATACCGGTTTACAGGGGGTGACTGTACATACATGTCTCTCTTTCTAACTCCAAACTTTGACTAAAGATACCGGTATGGATTCTATTCTAGCCCTGGACCAGGTTCATACCAAGCTGACTTGAATGTTCTATTAGGGCTGACGGTACACTCTAACTCTACACCGGATGGATCTCTCTTTCATGTAACTAATGACATGTCCAATCACTCGGGTTTTCATTTTGAAACGTTGAGTCATATGCTTAATCAAAAATTAAATATAAAACTGACATCTTTTAACTTTTGTTGGTAGGATTGTGTGCAGAGGACATTTTTTGCTCGGCACATTGAAGGTTAAGCTCTAATTGATGGGTATTATTCTGAGCTCCACAGCTGACAATCTGCTATGAAATATTGATACTAGATGAATTGCAAGTGTCAAATTGTATCAACTGGAAATATTATACCAAGCAGTATTTAACTTATTGTCGTCTGCAACGGTTGTAGTCTGTTGCCATTCTCAAAATTACATTTTCCTTCACTTACTTTAAATAAGTATATACACACTGTCGAACAGGTTGGATCCTGATGAGACGCTGAGTTACTCGGCGTCTCGTCTGGGTCCAAATTATTAGAATAGTTTGCCACAAACTGACTGATAGCTGGTAAATAGCTAGCTGGTAAATAGCTAACAACAGAAGTACTAGAATTACGTGAATCCTAGGATGAAGATATATCTACATGTATATGCTTATACAAGATTGTCTGCTTATCCCACTTGCAAACAGAGTAGACTAAGATCCGACGGCTCCTGCTGGAGCCGCCGGATCAGAGTCTGCTCTGTTTGCCGATGAAATAATACATATCTGATTCTACAGTGTCAGCTTCCTACGTTCAAATATCATTCATGAACTTTAGCTGAATAGTATTCTTACATGAATATTTATGGAGTAAAACGGTTATGCCCCCATTTTCCCACTCCACTAATTGCGTTAACTTGGCACATTCGTGTACTGTGATGATCGAGCTAGCATCGAATCCAAGTCAAAACACACTGTGCCAATTCCTTGATCACAACCAATTATATTCTAATTCGGGCCTATGAATATCCAAAAAACAATAAACCATACGCTAGAAAATTGTCGTTAGCGAAGGGCGTTGTCTGAAGTCTAAGCGTCGGTCTGTAAGAGTGGTTGCTTAACCCTTTCCCTCATATAAACGTGTTTTCACGCATTTGCAAACAGAGTAGACCCATATCAGATGGCTCCTAGAGGAGCCGTCTGATCAGGGTCTACTCTGTTTGCTAATAGAATTTGATAGATCTGTTTCTTTGCTTTCTAAAATGTCTACAATGTTCCACCTTGCAGATTTCTTTATAACTGTTTTGTTAATGAATATTCATTAGGAATTGAAATTTGAAATAAACATAGAACAGGGAAAGGGTTAACCCATTCCCTCCTAATGACCCAATTTGTCGCCTCTGTAAAAGTCATTTTCTGAAACCATTGTGATAAATAGAGCATTTGCTCCATAGGAGCAAATGCTCTATTTATCACAATGGTTTCAAAACTACACAGTTCTTAAATTCTCATTTTCTATAGTTAATGCTTCTTTTCGGCAGATTAATTCAAAGAGGTTGTGTCTGAAAATAGCCTAAAGGAGATTGCGTTAATGCAGGGCTAAAGTAATGCAGGCAGATCATGTGGAAACTGTGTGCATTACTGTCGTCTGACATTAAACAAACATTTACGATTAACCTATTATTAGATAATCAAGCCGTGTCACACATTTATAAACTGAGTAGACCAAGATCAGACAACTCATGTAGGAACTGTCTGATCTGGGTCTGTTCTGTTTGATAATGCAGTCATACAGAGCTGATTCCAATAGTTTGTGTCAAGGCTGACACATCCCATGTTTATATGGCATAATAAACAAAATAAACTACATGTAATTAATATTCATGTTGATATTATTTCTTACATGAATATTCAACAGTTCAAATTTTAAGACGCATATATGTTTTTCGACATGTATTAACTTTCAAATTTCAATACCAACTGAATATTCGTGGACAAATGTGGAATGTAGAACAATGAAGCCATTTTAGAAACAGATTTATTGCATTCCAGTAGCAAGCAGAACATACCCTATTCAGACAGCTCCTCTACAGGAACCGTTTGATCTGGATCTACTCTATTTGCAGATGCGTGAAGAGGCATTTATATGAAAGAACTGGTTAAAACATACTTTAATGTTCATTCCCTTTCTGTACAAAAATATTCAACACGGGGGTATAATTCAGTTTGCATCGTAATCAAATGTCGAATTACAGGGCATGTTCAGTTTGAACCGAAACTGTAATTAAGTACCTCATTTTATTCCCTAAAGATACCAGCAAAGTGTCAATAAACAGTTAAGATAATAGTAGCGAGTACATTGGTCTCACAAGTAATCGAGCGCCTCATTAGGATCAAAACTGTATGTCAATGTTACTGTCGTTCTACAGTTCTATAGTTTTAAACAGCTTGGGTCCAGATGAGACGCCGAGTTACTCGGCGTCTCATCAGGACCCAAGCGGTTTAACACTGGGTAAATAGTTTCTAAAACCGTAACGAACGTAGTCAAAATAACACCAGATCTAAAATTGAGCAGACAGATTTTTAAAGAGTATTAAGGGCTAAAGTTTAAATGCACTTTACCTTTAGCTCTTAGAATAAAAACAATGTGACGGCTTCAGTCTGCTATCTTCCCCAATATGTCTCTCAATTCTGTCAAGCACTCAGAAAGACACTAATTGGTTCATAATTAGACGTCAAATTTACTGACGTGTCATTACGAATTAAATGTTTTTAAATAGTTATTACCATATCGAACACGGCGAGCTAAATGTTGTCCCTTATTAAGCTATCCGCGACCAAACTCGCATTTGCAAACAGTTTGGATCTAGATTAGTAGCCGAGTAACTCGGCATCTCATCAGGATCAAAGCTGTTTGACACTCTGTAAATAGCTTCTCAAAAGCCTAATCAGAATGTATCAAAACTGCACCCTATCTAAATTTGATGAGATACTATTTTTTATACAGTGAGCTATAGATGTTAAACGCACTTAAATTAAGCTTAACTCGTTTGAATGTAATTCAATTGGCGCAATCTGATGCTCAGTAATTTACAGGTTACTGACATGATAACTCGAATCTCCAATCATGACACTAGCTACAATTAATCCGGGGTAGACGGGATAATAAAACATGCAACACTTAACCCCTTTCAACGCTGATTTTTCAAATTGGACTATCCCATCAGTGTTTATCTATATAGTCCACTCGGTATGAAATGCCTTAGCCTGCTCGATGAGTTGGAATAACAGACAGTGCAGACCCTGGTCAGTGGGCTCCTCGATGATGCCTCTGATCTGGGTCTACATTGTTTGCACTTGACAGCGCGTGCGTGTCCAGCATTTGAAGGGTTAAGGCGTTTTAAAATGCAAGCTGAATTGCAAATCTGCTTTCGTTCACAAACCCCATGTTACATGTATATATAGAAATTAGCGTATTGTAACTATTAGCACGTTAGCGGCGAGTGTTTGATAACCTATACATTTAGTCTGGACCCAGATGAGATGTCGAACTCGGCTTCTCGTCTGGGTCCGTACTGTTTGGCACTCTGGTGCATTATGGTACATCAGATAATACATTCTCTCAGAAACTGTTAAGGTGAGACGTTTTGTTTACAATTTGCAGGTTAATTAAGATTTGCTATATTCAGTTAAAGGCAAACCAAATGGTTGCGTGCATTATCACTATTTTCCCAACCTATCACCATTTAACTCTCCTCGTGCTAAGCGCGACTTAATTGGCATTTGTAATCATCTTGGATCATGACAAGGCTATTAGACTATTAGTCTCGTATCAGGATCCAAACTGTTAAATACCCGAGCAGTTTCTAAAATTTGAACAAATCGAATGTACGGGAAACTGTACGAGTTCAGTGTGTGAACCCTCCCTTCACATAAACGTGTTTTCACGTATTTTCAAACAGAGAGGACCCAGATCAGACGGTTCCTATAGGAGCCGTCTGATCAGGGTCTGCTCTGTTCGCTAATGGAATTTGGTACATCTCTTTTTGCAGTTTCTACAATAACTACAATCCTCCACCTTCCATATTTCGTTATAACTATTTTGTCCAAGACTATTCAGTAGGTATTGAAATTTGGAATATACATAGAACAGGGAAAGGGTTAAAACAGACATTTATTACACTAGACAAACTACTAAATACTTCAGAGGTTTTACTTACGTGCTTTGCATGGATCCATATATAAATCATTAGAAATTTTATGCGGGTAAGTTCCATATTTTGGTGCGTCTTCCATAGGTTTAACAGACGCATGTCTGTCACAAAATACCATGGCAACGAATTGCACAGTAAAACACCACAGCGTCTTTAATTCCATATTTCTAAACTGTCAGTCCCGTGTTCCGATATATGTGTTATGTAGACACTCTGTAAGAAATAGTATAACTTCCGCAAAACTCCCAAACGCTTTGTTTGATATATAGACAAAGCGACTATCTACTTGATCCAAGCCTGTCTATAATCCCTTTAATCCCCTTTCACAGTACAGTGTAAATGGACGGAGTGAAAATATTTTCTCTATTTTTTGTGTTTTCTAAACCCTCGCGTTTGCTCTAGCAAGATTTAAATGACAAGGGATATACATTTCTCTCCTATTTAAACCTCAATACCCTTGCCTTGCGAAACAACAATGCCACTGACTAAAGAGGTTATTGACGCGAGATCGTAAAATCGTGAAACGGATCATATTCTTTAATGAGAAATCTCAACACAGTATGCTAGCGTCATGTTCGCTGATAAAACTATAAAGGCGGGGACTGCCAAAACGTCACAGGCATCGAACAGGCCAGAATCGATTTCTCTCTCGGAGGAACACAGGTAATTCCTACTCTCTTTCTCTCTCCCAAGTGGAGCAGTGCGAAACTATTTTGCGAGAGGGAAGCACATGTTGGATCAGAGAGACTGTAACGTTGTAAACACACACTTTACAAAGAGCTACAGACTGTACAGAATGCACAAGTGGTCTATGGATGTTATCAAAGTGAGCTATGCTTTTTTTGGTTGAGTCTCTTTGAAAATCAAAGTACTGAAAGTGAGCGCTTTGTATAAAACTCGCAATTACTATCTTGCTAAAGAAAAGAAAATGTTCGTGTATAGGTTAAACTTTGCTTCATATTATTAACACCCTTGCAAACAGAGTAGACCGAGCTTAGACGATGTATCCACAATTACTTAAACCTTTCCTCCATAAATACGCCTTTCTACGCCTTTGTTAAAATCACCTGTTGAAACCATTATGATAAATAGAGCATTTGCTCCTATAGGAGCAAATGCTCTATTTATCATAATGGTTTCAAATGACAAAATTCTAAAAAGTTCCTGTTCTCTAGTTAATGCTCCTTTTTGGTAGATTTATTCAAAGACGTTGGATCTAAAAATAGCCTATGAGGGAATGGGTTAAAATTTAACAAGCACTAATTGCACGTACCGAGTCAAACATGGCGAGTGTGTCTTGGTCTACACTGTTGGTAATTTACTTTTTGTGTGGGTGGTGGGAAGTGGGTGGGGATGACTTTAGGGTACATACATCCTAGTGCCATATAAATGTGTTTTTATCTTATCAAATTACGCATTGTACACGCTGTAAGTTCCGGAAATTGTCTGAACTGCAATTTAATACGGGAACCCTCACTGAAATATATGTAACGGGTCAGCATTTGCGTAATGATTGTGTTTTATGTACAGTAGAACCCGTCAATAGTGACCATCCATAATAAGTCTAGTTCTTGAATTTTAAGACAAGTAGTACTTAAATGCATGGCGAAATTTATACAGAAAGCTCCTCTAGGAGCGTTCTGTATTACTTTCGTCCTGCATTAAGCAACCACCTGCCCTTTTAGACTTATATCTGTATTCTCTAGCCAGTCGCTATAGAGAGACTCTACTGTATAATTATGATTGTTGGTGGTTTCATTTAACTCTGACGTCCTGTCTGTCTCAAATAACGGATGTTTTCACAAGGTACAATTGAACCGGTCTTGTACAGTTGATCCTGTCTTATACAGTTGATCCTGTCTTAAGCGGACATCAACAAGAGGTCTAGTTATATGTATGTGAGGCAGGTTGTAGCTTAATGCAGGTCAAAAGTAATGCAGAAAACTCCTCTAGGAGCATTTTGCATTACTTTTGCCTGCCCTGCATTAAGCAACCACCTATTCTGCTATGTTCAATAAATGAATGACCGCTTAAGACAGGTTCTACTGTATCTCTATGGTGCACTTTTAGAAACAAACACTGTCATTAACTATTTTCACGCTAAATAAGTTTAATAAATTTGTCATCTGCTTCAATTTTAATCAATTCCCTCCTAGGCAATTTTTGACCCAACTTCTTTGAATATATCAACCAAAAAGGAACATTTACTAGAGAAAAGGAAATTTTAGAATTGAGTAGTTTTGAAACCATTGTGATAAATAGAGCAATTGCTCCATAGGAGCAAATGCTCTATTTATCAACAGGGTTTCAAAACGTGACTTTTACAGAGGCGTAAAAACGCGTCAATATGAGGGAATGGATTGAGGAGATTTTCTTTTCAAGACAAAAGCATTGTAAGCCTTTTTGTCTTACAGTATGATTATTTCTCTTACAAAATATATCTCTTACAAAATATAACCAGAATGGCAATTAGTTTGTCTCTTGTTGAGACGGTTTTCTTTCTTTTATTTCCCTTGTACAAAATATGACCAGCAAGTCAAACAAGTTTGGTTCCTGATAGGTGACGAGTTACTTATCGTCTCATCTAGATCCAAACGGTGTCCATAGTTAATCAGCATTCGCAGAGAACTTGCAAAAAAGAACGAAGCGGTTTATAATTCACACTGTATAAATATATCTTTTCATTTAAGCCATTCTTTCCAACTGACGCCCTTTCGTACCTCTGTAAAACTCATTTATTGAAACCACTGTGATAAATAAGAGCGTTTGCTCCATAGGAGCAACTGCTCTATTTATCACAATGGTTGCAAAACTACACAATTCTAAAATTCTCATTTTCTATAGCTAATGCTCCTTTCCGGTAGATTAATTCAAAGAGGTTGGGTTTAAAATAGTCTACGAGAGAATGGGTTAAGCCTCATCCAAGCAAATACTTAAACAGTTACACACAATGACATAAACTTTTAACTGTATTCTTTATAGAATTATAAGAGACTGTATGCAGTGTCAGTAGACAACATTGTTTTTGTTTGGTGAGTGATAGACCATGACCAGACGCTGCATTTGAGCAAGTTGTTGATCTAGATCTGTACTACAGTAAAACCTCTCTATAACGACCACTAAATTACATATAGTATTTTGTGTTAAAGGCAGGTAGATGCTTAAAGCAAGGTGAAAGAAAAACAGAACGCTCCAATAGGAGCGTTCTGTTTTACTTTCACCCTGCTTTAAGCAACCACCTGCCCATAAAACCAATTAATTTACACATTTTAATGGTCGTTATAGAGAGGTTTTATAAGAGGTTTTAAAATGTTTTCTTTTCTTAGCCATTACCCAGCTAACCGCAACTCAATTCTCATTTCCAGACAGTTTGGATCCAGATGAGACGCCGAGCATCTCAACGTCTTATCAGGGTCCAAGGTCAATAGTTGCTGAAATACTTGATCGAATCGAATGTGGTCAAAATTACACAAGATCAAAATCTGGCATTAGTTTTTCGTAGTGTGGTACGGATCAAGTCCTGCCATTCGGAAATTCAGGTACATATGTTTTCCATCACGCTTCCAATTTAGCGTTGAAATCTGATTCTAATTTAATTCATTTTAAAGTCTGGCTTGAAAAGTTGAAGAAGCGACATAAGTAAATGGTGTCTCGTCGAATATTTCGGCATCTTCTCAGATTCCATCCAACCTGTTTGACACTCGGTTAACCCATTCCCTCATATTGACGACTTTTGACTACTCTGTAAAAGTCACTTTGTGAAACCATTGTGATAAATAGAGCATTTGCTCCTATAGGAGCAAATGCTCTGTTTATCACAATGGTTTCAAACTACAAAATTCTAAAAAAGATTCTCTAGTTAATGCTCCTTTTCGGTAGATTTATTCAAAGAGGTTGTATCTAAAAATAGCCTATGACGTAATGGGTTAATAGTTTCTCAAACGTTTGATCGCATCAGAAGTTGTCAAAATTTTATTTTACAACAGGCAAGGGCTAAATATCGATTGCCATAGCAACAGTGGTACATGCATATCGCGAGGGAGCGAGCATATGACGAGGGTATGCACTATTTGAATACGTATACATGTATAAATATAAATATTATGTATAATTTGCATTCAATTTTCATCTCAGATCTACAGTAGATCTAATTTAGATCGTTCACTTAATAAATTTGCATTAAACGAATGTAGTTGCTTCAATCATTTAACGCCAAATTTACACAGAAATTAAACACATACATTTACAAACAGGCACACACATACAGAGACAGACACAAACACACACATAGACAGACAGGCACGCATACAGGCAGACAGAGACAGACAGACACGCGCGCACGCACGTACACGCATACGCGCGCAAACAGACACACGTGCGCATGCATGCACATACGTACGCATGCACATAAGCACGCACATAGTTTAGGCCTAGACCAGTTACGCAGCGTCTCACATGGATCCAAACTATTTACAATATCGCCCGATTGTAACTGTGTGCTGTCTATTCGCTAATGTGGTCACATAGTCTTCGTAGTACTCTGAATGTTATAAAAAGTACTTACCGAGAAACGACTTCCTTGTTCTTGTTCGTTAATTGACACGGATACGTCTCGTGTTGCTCTTCATTGACCCTGTTATACCACACACTTAAACCCCTATGAATTTATTACAGTATGGAATTTCATTGACTGACTTTTTTTTTATAATTACACATTAAAACCATGATTTCTTTGGCGGCTACATACAATTCAGAAAATATCTACGAGCGTATATTATTCCACTTAAGCAAAGAGAGCAGATCCCGATCTTAAGTTGACCTGGGTCTGCTCTGTTAGCAAAGATGGGGGTAGGGTTAAATACAAACATCGAAGTTTCATGTTGCAAAATTCTCAATAAATAAAATTCACGAATCGTATATGCATGGCTTAACATATATCAATATTTGACTCATCAATTTTGATTTCAACCACAAATTCAAGTGCAGGATACCGCCTGATGTCATTTATAGTCAACGACAGTTCCCCGCCAAATATATATGACTGAGGCATAAATTAAAGAACCTAACATTTATACGTGGTTTCATCCTGTTATTTATTTACTTCATTAATATTCATATAAGAAATAATGACGTCATGAATATATATGTCAGATTAATCTTTATAAAAGTACATCGTCACGGGAATTTTGGCATTGGCAGAAACTGTAGAATTATATATATATATTCTTTTATATATATATATATATATATATATATATACTATAATTATCATGAGCAAACAGAGTAGACCCTAGTCAAACGGCTCCTACATGAGCTGACTGATTTGGGTCTACTCTGTTTGCAAATGCGTAGAATTGCCTATTTACGGAGTAAAGGGTTAATGAAACAAGACGTCGCTAATTTCAGAAGTCCATGTATACATGGCAAAAACTTAAACGGGAGTACTAACTCGAATACCTCGGCGCCTCCTTAACCCTTCGCTTGCTATTCACGTCAATATACCTACCTGTAAATAGTGAAGACCCAGATGAGACAGCTCCTGCAGGAGCTGTCTCATCAGGGTCTGCACTATTTACAAGTTGATTGTGCAACCAATGCACTCCACAGCAGTGATTGCACAGCGAAATACTTGTACACAGTGAAGATATATGTAATTATACAACAGGGAATGGGTAAAGAAGGAGAAATGTATTTTAAAATTCAACAAGAGAAGGGTTAAGATCCATACTATGATGACACTCACTCAGTGCTTTCTCGACAGTTTTCAGAACGAATAAATAGCAAGTAAATAAAATTTGCAACGAATTATAGTTTAAGAAGACAGGCAATTTTACAGCAGGGTAAAACTTCGTTCATAAACTGTCTGAGTTTAGATTTATTCAGATTTATGATGAACAGTGACTTAAAATGAGTATACAGTTGAAGCTGTATTAAGCAAACCATTAAATGGGGGTATAAGTATGGGTCTTGGAGACAGGTGGTAGTTTAATGCAGGTCGAATGTAATACAGAAAGCTCCTATTGGAGCTTTCTGCATTCCTTTGTCCTGCATTAAGCAAACACCTGCTTTTTAAGTCTTCTATTTTCAAAAAGACAGGTTATACACTGCTAAGGCATGGGCGGAACAATTAAAGATGCATATCTGGAAAAGGTGTTAACCCTTTCACCGCCGATGTCGCATAAATGCACAACGACAAATAGTGCAGTCCCAGATCAGACGCCGCCTTTTCAAGGCGGCGTCTGATCAGGGACTTCACTATTTTTCTCAAACTGAATTTCTATATCTGTGTTTTATTCCTTTGAAGTTTGCATTTATTTATCTTATTTCCTTATTATACCGAATGATTTAACAAAATTGGATTGCAGACGACACTTTTAAATTTGGCACCGAAAGAGTTAAAAGTGTTTACTCCATAAACAGCTGCATTTGTTAATCATTATCAACTCATAACCTTCTATGCGCAGCTTGACTGTCATTTGCAAACAGTTTGAATCCAGACAAGACGCAGTAAAACTCGGTGTCTGATTAGGATCCAAGCTGTTTGACACTCGGTCAGTAGGTCCAAACTGTTTGACACTCGGTCAGTAGATCCTAGCTGTTTGCCACTCGGTCAATAGTTTCTCAAACGTTTCAACGAATCGGACGCAAATAAAATTTAAAACATATCGGCATTTTGAAAGACAGTATTTATCTAACAGGCTACGGGTTAATTGATTGCTTCCAATTTGACAATGCGAGAGTGAGCAAATTGGTCGTTAATTAAAAACATGTCATAAACCCAGCGTACTAGGTACTAGTATTACTCATTTGAGTTGTAATAGGTTCTAACCCTTAGCCTGTCGATTGTGGTTGTTAGTCCTTTGATTGCTGAAGTTGTCAAAGTCGAATGGTTCACCAGTGTTTAAATGTACAGTCATGTCAGTGAGACAGGGTTAACTTTGCCAAGAGTATGTTGAATGATATAACAGTTCACAACCTGATCAGAGGGGTCATCTAGGAGTCCGCGGTATGGCTCTACATTGTTTGCAAAGTCCAGTTCACTTGTTCCCCCGCGTTCAAATGATTAAATGTAAAGATTCTGGGAAAATAATTGGCGAATTAGATGGTAAGTAGTAAAATACATACATGTACATGTACTACATATAAATCGAGGACAGACTGTGTGGGACAGTTACTCAATTTCAGCAAGAGCCTTCATTCATATTGAGCCGGATGTATTTGTTTTCTCTTGCAACTAACTCGTTTTTTGCAAACAGCTTAGATTCATATGAGATGGAGAGCAACTCGGTGTTTTGGCAAGGATTTGAACACATTTTGAAACAACTGAGAAAATAAGATATTATCTAAAAGACAAGCTTCAGAGCAGTATAAGAGTTAAAGTAGGTGAAAGGTTCAAGTCCCATGAGTATACATGAGTCGGGTAAAGTACATGTCTGTACTCATACAATATGCCCCTTTAACCTGCAGAATGCTCAGCAAACTTTTGCTTCTCCTCGTTTCTCAGAGTGGGTCTAGATATTGCTTCCATCTCTTTGAAAATGTGTGGCCTGAGTCTTGACGTCACTCGATTTACTGAGATTCTAATTCTTATCACAATTAAAGCAAAATCTGTCTTGAGCGACCGTTAAAAAGACATATACTTTTGAGTATTTAAGGAAGTTTGGTTCTAGGTTTTAAGTCTGTTTGCTTAATGCAGGACAAAAGTAATTCAGAAAGCTCACAAAGGAGCTTTCTGTATTACGTTTTCCCTGCATTAAGAAACTACAATGTACCTCCTTTTTAAGTTTTAAGACTCCTCTGCTTAATCAGTACATGGTCACTTAATAAGGTTTCACTGTATACCGACAATGACCTGTTCTCATTTAAAACAGCATGATAGAGGTTACTAATTCAATATGTCGTTACACTCTATAAAGATCAAACGAGAGTTTTATGTTCCATCTTTTCTCGTTAGTCATTGGTGTACTTTTACAAGTTCCTGTGTCCCAGAGGCCGTCTGTAGTATTACTAGCACTTGGTTAGGGGCCACTAATTTTAACCCTCTACTTCATAGATACACTAGAACCTGTTTTAAGCTTCCATTTATTTATTCAACACAGGAGTCTAAAAAAGAAGGTGATTGCTGAATGTATGACAAAAGTAATGCAGAAAATTCCTATATGAGCTTTCTGCATAACTTTTGATCTGCATTAAGCTACCTTAGTCCCATGGCTAGACCTCTTTTGGTGGTCGTTTAAGACAGGTTCTGCTGTACATCCCTTCACGCCATACACACACGTTTCAACCCATTCCTCCATAGGCTGTTTTTAGATCCATCATCTTTGAATAAATCTACCGAAAAGGAGCATTAACTAGAGAAAAATTTTTTTTTTTAGAATTATGTAGTATTGAAACCAATGTGACAAATAGAGCATTTGCTCATATGGAGCAAATGCTCTATTTGCCACAATGGTTTCAAAAAGTGACTTTTACAGAGGCGTAGAAAGGCGTTTTATGGAGGAAAGGTTTAAAGACTTTATAACACTTTGCTCCTTAGATGCGCGTTTTAAAGCATTTGCACACAGAGTACACCGAGATCAGACTAAATTTAAGCCATACTTTATATAGATTAGGTATGCTTCTGCTATGTTTGGTTCTGATTCTACAATTTCTGCTAAGGCCAAAACTCCTTTGTCCATATGTCGAGAGAAAATTCAGCTAATTATTACTAACATGAATATTCATGAAGTAAAGTAAGGTGGTTGTGTTATCAAATACAGTAAAACCTCTCTATAACGGCTATTAAATTGTGTTAATTAGTTGGTATTTTGGGCAGGTGGTTGCTTAAAGCAAGGTGAAAGTAAAACAGAACGCTCCTATAGGAGCGTTCTGTTTTACTTTCACCTTGCTTTAAGCAGCCACCTGCCTTTAACACAAAATACTTGATGTAATTTAGTGGTCGTTATAGAAAGGTTTTACTGTATTGTAAAATTGACATTTTCGAATCTATTTGTTTCGTAAGAAAACGAACGCAATAAGTATGACTTAGGAGGAAGTGCAATAATTTTTTGAGTTTTCTTTTTAGATTTAAGTATACTATGGGATAACTATTATGTAAGCATTATTTCAAAATGATTTACTTTATATTTTAGTCTACAAATTCCCACCGAACTCTCTGCTACAGGTAGACTTTGATGATATGAGCATAAAAACAATTCACACTGTGTTTAACCCATTACCTCATAGGCTATTTTTAGATACAACCTCTTTGAATAAATCTACCGAAAAGGAGCATGAACTAGAGAAAAGGAAAACTTTAGAGTTTTGTAGTTTGAAACCATTGTGATAAATAGAGCATTTGCTCCTATAGGAGCAAATGCTCTATTTATCACAATGGTTTCACAAAGTGACTTTTACAGAGTCGTCAAAAATCGTCAATATGAGGGAATGGGTTAAACATTCAGTCGACTATATTTGCAAAGAGCAACAACTTCGAGGACAAGGGATAATAAATATGTAATACTTTGACAACCAGGTCGGTTAATGTTTTAGTGGACTCTGACCTGAAGTTGAACTTAAGGGATCCCATAAGGGAACCAGCTGTATGACTGGTAACCGTAGCGTGACACATCTAAATATAGTCATACTCTTGAGAATTTCCGGTTCGTTGACAAGTTGAGAATGTGCGCAGCGATGAGAAATAATTCATCATTAATTTTATTGCTCCTCGAGCCTTTGTCTGCCTCTGACGATAATGCATGACAGTGCATGATGCATGTTCAAACATCCCGGGAATTTCACACAAGCATGCAAAAGCCGGAATTTACTAAAGCACTCCGTTAGATGGTGGTCCAATTGATATGTGATACGGCCCCTAGTGAAAAGTCCCCTAATCGAATTGGCTTGTAGTAAAAGGGAAATCCCCAGTCTAGCCACGTGAAAATGGTCCCGTAGAATTATAAATGGACATGCTTCATGGCTTTATTAGTCATTTACTATATCACTGATGTGATCATATAATTTGTGAGGCATTTTAATACCAACTCGTTTAATTTGTATCGAAGTGATCCTGTCTGTGATCACTTCAAAGAATGTACTTTTGGAGAACCGAGATGACATGATAAGGACTAATGATTATGCAAATGAGATATAACGGGTTAATTGTTTGGGGGGGGGGGGAATACTTTAATTCCAATGGAGAGACAATGGGTCCACTATACGACTGAACTTATTGTAACAAATCATAACTTACAGGACTTATAAATTCTGTGGTACTAAGATAGCCTTAACACTCGCATCCCACGCCTTTGCAAACAGAGTAGACCCAGGTCAAACGGTTCCTGTAGGAGCCGTCTGGTCATGGTATCTGCTTTGTTTGCTTATGACATTATAATTGATCTGACTGTACAGTTAGTACCAATACCAAAATATGGTGTGTACCACTGGCACTAGATCGAAAAGGACTATAATTTATTTATAGTACCTAGTACATGTACTTTAACCCTTTCACTGCCGCAGTCGCATAAATGCACCACGACAAATAGTAGAATAGAATAGAATAGAATATTTTATTTGACATAAACAGATACAGTTTCTAGTCATACAAATAGTCATAATAAATTAACAAGTATCACATGACCACATATTGATGTTAAACATGCATATCATACCTGTAATAAATTAATGAATATGAACATTTGTTATTAGGAGTCGGACTTGTTAACATCAGTATGTATATCAAAATCCATTGTTATTACTTAGAGATTTACGCAACATAAATGCTTCATACACAAATTTAGATAACCTTTTCATAACCGAGAGTTTAGTGCAGTTCATCAGTTCAGTAAATTTAAATACACTTGGACGCCTATAGTAGTACCAACTTATATACTGTTTACGTATTTCTTTATAGACTGGACTAATAGAATCAAGCATGGGTTTTGTTAAAGACGGGGGGTTCTATACCCGAGGTTGGTCTGTTCCAGTCGGAAACGAGCTTTAGCATGCTTGATTATGTTTCTCGCTGAAATACGCCCTAAAACCAAGTAAATTAACGGGTTTTGTGAAGAACTACTTTACATTGCGTATCACGACTTCCGTATCTAATAGCAACAAAGCGTGATACCATATGACAACCACAAACGTTAAGGTTTGGCGTAAAATATAAATGACTGAGTGACTACAAAACAACGCCTTCGGTTAATTAAATAGGCTTTTAAAATGTTTACATGATAAATAGAATTTCATATTCGTGCTAATTATTTATATTAAGTTTCATTTATATGGTTGTTTCCTATAGAAATGTTGATTTAATCATGTAAGAGTTGCTTCCCTTTTATTAATTTTACCTAATCGCGCGTATGAATACACCAGACAAGGGGTGTTCCAGATAAGGATTTCTAGTACGGCTATTTTTAGTAACTCAGCTTATCTAGCACGTCTGAGAAGCGAGAAAGACAAGTCTGATCAGGGACTTCACTATTTGTCTCAATCTCTATTTCTATATATGTGCTTTATTCCTTTGAAATTTGCATTTATTTATCTCACTTCCTTATTTTACTGAATGATTTAACAGACTTGGATTGCAGACTACAACTAGAAATTTGGCGCCGAATGGGTTAATATACATGTATTAATGTATAGATGTTATAAATAAACTTTTTTTTCGATCTAGTGCCAGTGCTGTGTACATATAAGTCATTATAAAAAATCAGCTAACCAAATTATTTCTTATATGAATATACAACAGAGAAAGGGTTTATGAATGTGCGATAGTTTCGGCTACTCGAATAACAGACTTTTAGTTGCCTGCGATCTTTATATGATAATTCTTGTCGTATGAATATATCCTTCAATGAATGTGCGATAGTTTCGCCAACTCGAGTAGTAGTGGCTTCCAGTTGCTATCGTTGTATGTAAGAACGTATGATACATTCTGTCTTTCGGGGACAGCCTTGATGGAAAGTGTGATAAGTGTGTCTCCTCAAGGAAACTTTTAGTATAACTTTAATCATATACATGTACTTGTATTAAGCAGCCATCTGCTTGTAAAGACCAGAGGTCCAGATACAATGCCTAAATTGAAACATTTTCAATAATAGCTCCTTTATTTCTCCACCAAACAACAGTATAGGGTTTGGTGGAGAAATGGCGCTTTTAGTATTTGGGTACATGTATGCACATTTATCTGTAGCTCTGAAGGACCACCTTATTTAACCTGTTCTATGTTTATTACAAATTTCAATACCTACCGAATATTCATGGAGAAAATAGTTATAATGAATTATGGAAGGTGGAACATTGTAGCCATTTTAGAAAGTAAAGAATCAGATCTTTCAAAGTCCAATAGCAAACAGAGCAGACCCTGATCAGACGGCTCCTCTAGGAGCCGTCTGATCTGTGTCTACTCTGTTTGTAAATGCGTGAAAACACGTTTATATGAGGGAAAGGGTTAAAGAGGAAGTCCCTACAATGAACGCATATTTTCAATAATGCCACACAACTTAATAGTTGTTATGTTCAATCATTATTATAAAGATTGTCAATTTGAACTTCTATCGAAAAATGCCCCTGTGGTACAAAGTAAACCGTTTTCATCGACATTTATAATTTTTGTTCTACAACAAAATATTATAGACCTTGGTTAACGAAACTAAAACGCGAGCCGAATAAATACTAATACATTGCCGAATGACATACGGTGTTTCTCGACTGGTTTTCTTGCGGTATACTTATTTTCAGCATTTTTTTAATTATATATCAACAAATGTGTATTGTATATTTTAGGTACTTTGGAACATTTCGAATGTAGGGACTCCCCCTTTAACGATATGCTGCCGTCCCAACAAATTTGCAAAGTAGAAAAAAAGAATGAATAACCTGAATGAAAATGTATCGAGGAAGATCTGACATCAGTCATTTGTTTGAGAATATGAGTGAAATAAAAATGGACTTCAAAACGGATTCTCTAGGTAGCAAATAAAGCTAAATAGAGAGAACTCATACAGAAACGCACACAGAAAGACACTATCGCCGCATATGTTCAGCGTGAATCTAAACAAAAAGAATTAAAGGAAAGGTTAGAATCTGCAACAAGTTCCATCATTATGTATATAGTACCCCCTCCAAACGTCTGGTTTAAATGGTTTTACTGATGATTCTGAAATGTCAACACATTGTACATGTACTTTCAAAAGTTTTCAGGCTAACCCCACTCACTGCCATGGAGACTGTTCTGTTATATATCATATGCAAACAGTTTGGAGTCAGATGAGACACAGAGTAACTCGGCGTCTTGTCAGAATCCAAACTGTTTTGTCACTCTAGTTATCTTTATTTATAAAGCTTTTGAAACTAAAAGCAGACGAAAACAGTGTCAACCAGACGACATTTCGGGCACTGAAATGGTCATATAAAAAAGAACAATATTGAACTGTATTCTGTATGCTTTATATAAAAAAGAACAATATTGAACTGTATTCTGTATGCTGTATATAAAAAAGAACAGTATTGAACTGTATTCCCTATTCTGCATATAAATAAGTACACTATGCACCATGGACGATAAATGAACATGGTCTTTTAGATATTGCGGTATGTTGTATTCTGATTGTTGTTAAACTTTTTTTCCAATTGCTAATCTCGTTTTACATATTAATGCCGATGCGCCTAGTAATGCGTTGGAACATGCATTCGATAAGAACAATCACACAATTAACCCCTGTCCTTGTTCTGTATCGATGTAAGAAATAATGACATCATGAATATTTATTAGCTGAATTTTACAATGGTACATGAACATGGGACTTGTTTTCATAGGCAGTTACTGTAAAATCAAATCTGTATAAAATCATAAACAAACAAAGCAGGCCCTGATCAGACGGCTCCTATAAGAGTATTATCTACTCTGTTTGCAAATGCGTGAAAATGTGTTCATATGAGGGAAAGGGTTAGTATGATATCATGTCGAATGTGTCTTGATTAGCTTATCCTATGAGTAATTAAGCTGTGTCGTGCTGATAAAATAATGTATGCCAAAACTTTGATATGTTGCTTTCGCACAAGCATTTGAGAAAAACTTTTGACCGAGTGTCAAACAGTTAGGATCCTGATGAGATGTCGAGTTACTCAGCATCTCATCTGAATCCAAACTGTTTGCAAACGCAAATGAGGACGCGCTTATCATGAGAAGAATTAAATAGAGGCGTTACTGTCTGGTCGTTGGGAACCCCGGATCAGATAACATTAAACCCTTTCTAAAACGGATTTATAGTAGAGAAGGTGACTGCTTAGTGCAGGATGAAAGTCATGCAGACAGCTCCTCTAGGAGCTTTCTGTACGACATTCACTCTGCATTAAGCTGCCACGTGCCTCCCAGATCGATATTTATACTAAATTTAACGTTCGGTTTAGAGGGATTTACAGTACTGACGTGTTGTGAACAGATTGGGTTCCAATAATAACTACTTAACAAACAGGCTTAATTAGGGAACTAAATGTTTGCATAACCAGGCACCAACCGTCCCAGCGTTAGTTAACCCTTAATCAGCTGTGAAAAACAATCATGTCTACTCAAGTTTGGGTCAGGTAGAATTTGACTATTTCCGAATCGTTCAAGCTTTTTAGAAACTGTTGTTTGAGCTACAAACAGTTTGGATCTTGATGCCATATCGGATTACTTGGCGTTTCATCTGGATCCAAGCCTTTTACAGGTCCGAGTCATGTTTCGAATAGAAAGGTAGATGTTAATTGAAACTAGTTGTCTGGAGACAAAAATGTTAAGTCAGCAAAAAAAACAACAAACCCATACAACAACAACAAAAACCCACAGTCTTACAGCTTGCAAATGTGTTTAATGATGACAATGGGATATTTGAAATGAAAACAAAAATATAGAAAACACCCTTTAACCCTTTACCTGATAGAAGCGGCTTTTAGCGTGTTTGATTTATTCCTCCGCTGAAGAAAATAGTTCAAATTCATACAGTCATGAACATATTGCATAATAAATATTTTCT
Organism: Azorinus chamasolen; assembly: GCA_963576725.1. NCBI lineage: Eukaryota > Metazoa > Mollusca > Bivalvia > Cardiida > Solecurtidae > Azorinus > Azorinus chamasolen. The sequence goes on along the minus strand of OY755236.1, from coordinate 77,526,526 downwards.
ATATCCTAGTAGGTGGTAGCTTAAAGCAGGCTGAAAGTAAAGCAGAATGCGCCTTAAGGCGCATTCTGCTTTACTTTCAACCTGCTTTAAGTGGTCATATGTCTTCAAAACTAGAAACAGGCTATTGGGTAAAGGGTTAAAGCAGAGCCAATCACTTAATAATTAAACATGGTTCCTTCATTGGCTATTTTTAGACCCAACCTCTAAGAATAAATCTAATGAATATGAGCATTTACTAGAGAAAATGAAACTTTTAGAATCGTGTAAGTTTGAACCAATGTGATTAACCCATTACCTCATAGGCTATTTTTAGATACAACCTCTGAATAAATCTACCAAAAATGAGCATTAACTAGAGAAAAGGAACATTTTAGAATTTTGTAGTATAAAAACCATTGTGATAAATAGAGCATTTGCTCCTATTGGAGCAAATGCTCTATTTATCACAATGGTTTCAAAAATGACTTCTACAGAGTCATCAAAAGTTGTCAATATGAGGGAATGGGTTAATAGAGCATTTGCTCCTATGGAGTAGTCTGCTCATAGTTTCGCATATTTCGCGTAATATTACGATTGGCAAACATATGAGCAGAGTACATGCTTCATGTTCATGGTGTCAACGTTTCTTATATGAAATATGCATGAAGCAAATGGCTCAGTGCACGCAAGCGAATATAAAACAGTTTGTCGAAAACGCTGCAATTTTATTTCGTTTTGATTCTTCTCATACATGACTTGGTTGATCGTGGGAAATTTTGAAGTCTGGCTTTTTCAAAACACTGTAGATCCAGATCAGACACTGATTAAGGACCCGGTGTTTGGTCATTGGAGGCACTGTTTGTTGCACCAGTAAACACAATATTTGTTGATTTGATGAATAGCAAACAATGACCCTATCTATTCAAACTCTTAATCTGTATATCCGAGTCGGTCAGGCATGACCGAACGTCACTTGGGTGTTTGTAAATGCATGTCATGTCGCGCTTTACACATTCGCTCACAGGCTAGTTTAGACCCAACCTCTTTGAATAAATCTACTGAAAAGGAGCATCTTCTAGAGAAACGGAAACTTTTAGAATTGCGTAGCTTTGAAACCATTGTGATAAATAAAGCATTTGCTCATATGGAGCAAATACTTTCATTTATCACAATGGTTTCAAAAATGACTTTTACAGAAGGCGTCAATATGAGGGAATGCGTTAACCCATTACCTCATAGGTTAATTTTAGACCCAATCTCTTATAGTATTGAAAACATTGTGATAAAAAGAGCATTTCCATTTATCACAATGGTTTGAAGAAGTGACAATTACAGAGGCGTGGAAAGGCATATTTATGGAGGAAAGGGTTAACGGGATATGGGATAATCCTATACATAATGAATGGCGTGTACTCTAGACTCAGATTTATACCAGTTTATAAGTAAACATTGCAGATCCTGATCAGACGACTCCTGTGACATCGGTTATGCATGTATAAACAAAATAAAAACACACGCTGGTGAATTCATTATATGAGTATATTATAATACAGTAAAACATTATCTTAAGCAGCCATCAAAAAGAGGTCTAATTATGGATCTGTAAGGTATGTGGTAGCTTAATGCAGATCGACAGTAATGGAAACTAGTTCATATGAGAACTTTCTGCATTACTTTTGCCCTGCATTAAGCTGTCACCTGCTTCTTAACACTCCTATGTTCAATAAAATTAAGGAATGACAACTTATGATATATTCTGCTGTAAACAATTAGAACTTACCCATATCGTGAGACTTACTAATAGCTAAGATTCAAAATGAGAGTTAAAGCTATACAGAAACAAAGTCCGTTCAAACGACCACTTACTGATTAACAATTTCCCTGTTAAATATTCATATTAAAAGTAATAACATTATGAATATTAATTTTATTAGCTGATGGTTTGATAATGGCGTATGTACACATTTTTGTATTGGTAGAAACTATACAATCTGATCTATTACACATTCATAAGCAAACCGAGCAGACCCTGATCAAATTGCTCCTACAGGTCTACATTCTTTGCAAAATCATTACAAAACACGTTTATATGAGGGAAACTGCTAAATATAGTTTTAAACATATGGTTGCTTAATGTAAGGCAAAACTAACGAAGAAAGAAAGTTTATCTGTAATGTTTCTTTTCGATTATGCAGTCATCTTCCTTTTAGAGGGGACTTAAAAAACAGATGGTTTCTTAATGCATGTCAAAAAAATGGAGAAAGCTCCTAGAGGAGCTTTCTGCATTACTTTTGACCTGCATTAAGCTATCACCTGCATTACAGACCCATAATTAGACCTAATTTTGGTGGCCGCTTAAGACAAGTTCTACTGTACTTCCGATCAAGCTGCTGAGAAACTATTGACTGGGTATCAAACAATTTGGATCCAGATCAGATGCCTAGTTACTCGGCGTCTCATCTTGATCCAAGTTGTTTGCGTATGCGAGTCAATAAGGGTGAACAGTTTTATAACTTGTAAAATGTAATTTAACAGCATTTCGTTTTACAGTAGAATCAGCCTTAAGCGGCCATCAAAAAAGCTCTAATTGTGAGTCTGTAAGTCAGGTGGTAGCTTAATGCAGGTCAAAAGTAATGCAGAAAGCTTCTATAGGAGCTTTCTGCATTAATATTGTCATAATTTAAGCAACCACACCCATTTTAGGACTCCTGTATTTGATAAATAAATGGCCGCTTAGGACAGGTTCTACTGTATGTAATATATATTTAAGGAGATCTTCGTTTTCTACAGTAAACCACTTGACTTTTTATCTTAATTGTTGGTGAGTAAATGTGCTGTAACATTATGGGGTCATGACAGCCATTGTCATCATATGCATCCAATAACTATCAACTTCAAAGAAATCAGCTGGCTAATTGGTGATTGGTAACAGCTTGTTTATTGCCACACACGTTTTGGGACCCCAGATTCCCACACCGTCTCTTTCCAACCTACTCACAATTAAACCTCTCCCTTGCGACCACTAAATGAAATAAACACGGGGGTCTACGTGATAAAAGACCAGGTAGTTGTTTAATGCAGGATTAAATTAATACAGAAAGCTCCCACGAGAGCTTTCTGCACATAATTCATCATTCATTGAGCAACCACCTGTTTTCAATAACCAATAATTCTATTTCGTTTAATTGGTCGTTAAGAGAGGATTTACTGTATATTATAAACGCTACAACGTAACCTTAACCGTACAATACATTGTCATCCTAAACCATGTCACAAGAAGTAACCGCCACCTGCTCCGATATGTTATGGTCGTTGTTAAATGCAGAGAGATGTTAACGCATAAAGCTCCTTTTGGAGCATAAATTTAATCCTGCATTAACCCTTTCCTTGTTCAATATTCACGTTAGAAGTAATTACTATATATTAGCTTAATTCTTATTATGTCAACTTTTTAAGGGATTTTTTTGCTTCGACAAACACTAAAGAATCAAATGTTTATCACGTCACACGCAAGCAGAGCAGACTGTGATCTTGGTCTACTCTGTTTGTAAATGTGTGAAACGCATTTTTATGAGGGAAAGGGTTAAACAACCACCTCTTTTAATTAACTAAGCCTTAGATTAGACATAAAGTCATCTTCCTTTAATAACATAAAGTCTTAAGGTCAAACATTTTGGGTCCTATTTAGACGTCTGATACGTGTACCATGCATCTCGCCAGGATCTAATTTTTTGAAACAACCATCCAATCCATTGATATCTAGATATGATAGTTAACAAGGCACAGTCAATTTCATCCACAGCATGATCATACAAATCAGTTGATGTCCCACGGACATGATCAAAGGAGATTGAGTTGTGAAGTTCGGTAACTCTAGATGTCGTTACACGGTGGGTTGGATAAAACAGTTAAAAATGCATGACGAGCGAGTATAAAGCACCGATGTTACGACAACAAGTAGTGTTTCAAGCTTGCTCATTAAAAACCTTTGAATTTTGAACGTTCAAAGTGAAACGGACCATGATTGTAAACGATAGAGTCAATTCAGTATGAAAGAACATAAGTTGAAAAAGGATTTTGAAGTACAAACAGTGCAGACCCTGATCAGTGGGCTCCTCTGGGAGCCCTCTGATCTGGGTCTACACTGTTTGTAAATCCCAATGCACTGGTTTCCAGCATTCAAAGGGTTCAAGCATCTGACTGGTTTGGGTCTAGTGACTTCTTTTTTGTAACCCTGTAAAACAAAACCCCAGATACCCATTGTCACCCCATGAATTGCAGCTTTAACCATAGGAAGGCGGGGAACCAGTTAGCTGTCATTTGAAAACAATGTAGACAACGATCAGGAGCCCCCTGATCTGGGTCTGCATTGTTTGTCATTCAGAATTCTCTCGCAAATTATACCTTTTTTCATAATTAATGGAATCGTTCGTTGAATATTTGAAGGACTTTTCCACTTGGAAAATTCAGCGTTCAAAAGGGTTGGTGCACAATAGGGACGGAACGGGTGCACATTCTGCGGACTGATATCTTTGAAGTGCAATTTCACATTGCACTGTTTGAAACAGTGATAGCAATTAGGAGATGGTCAAAGATAACACTATATAGTACGAAATGTGTGATTCAACCCATGTTCAGACGTAATGAATCCAACTAGTTGAACAGAAACAGTGCATGACCATGTGAATTCTTCTGTACGAAAACCGACCTATATATTTTCAAACAGTGTTGAACTAGATCAGTCGCATCTGTTCTGCACGGTTTATCGGTAAATCAGAATAGGATCTGATGGGTCAGACACGGTATAGATTCAGACAAGTCCCATAGGCTCGGGATTTATACGGTTATCACACAAATCAGTAAATCAGAATAAGCTCCGATGGGTGAGACAAGTGTAGAAACTATTCGAATGCCGGACTCATACACAGCAGCATTTCTTTCAAATCTCTTTCTCTGCAGGAGCCGTATGATATGGGTCTACTATACAGTAAAACCTCTCTAAACCGGAATTCTAGATGAGAAGAAATAGGATACTTTTAGACAGGCGGCTGCTTAATGCAGGGTGAAAGTCATGCAGAAAGCTCCTAGAGGAGCTTTCTGCATGACTTTCACCATGCATTAAGCTGCCACCTGTCCCCAAGACCGATATTTATACTAAAGTTAAGGTCCGGTTAAGAGAGGTTTTACTGTATTTACAAATGCATGAACAGGCGTTTATATGAAGGAAGGGGTTAAGATTTAGCATTCAATAAACTGTCAAACACTGTGATCTGACAGTCTCAGCAGGCACAAAAGAGTCTCACTAATGCGCCCACATACATTATTAACACATGAGTCTTTTATAGCAAGTGGTTGCTTAACCCACTCCCTCAACGCCTCTGTTTTAAACCATACTGAGAAATAAAATAGTTGCTACTATAATGCTTTATTTATCACAACGGTTTCAAAGCTATAGAATTCTAAAAGGTTCCTTTTCTCTAGTAACTGCTCCTTTTCAGTGGAATCATTCAAAGAGATTGGTTTCTAAAACAGGAAAGAATGGGTTAATGCAGGACAAAGGAAATGCTGAAAGCTCTTGTAGGAGCATTTTTCAGTTGTTGTCCTTCATTAAGCTACCATTTGCTTTAACACCCCGAATTAGAATCGTTTGAAAGGTCATATTAGAGAGACTGCTGTACCTATAGGGATATAAGATGAGTTTTGTTAATCGTATATGTTGGATGCAAACATATGACTGACTATCTCAAGAACATGGAATGTTTTAACCTTCAGCCTGCTGAGCAAATTATTTTTGAAGAATTTTTCACCAACAACATTTTCAAAATTCAAGCTTTAATCAATTTGTCTACCAACATGCAATCAGGATGTCAAACAGTTTGGATCCTGATGAGACGCCGAGCTACTCGGCGTCTCATCTGGATCCAAACTGTTTGTCTAGGTATTCATCCATCCGCTCATAGCAGGCTAAAGGTTAAAGAAGCAGAACCCGTTGTTCTCGCGAGAGTCAATACATCCAAATAATTCGACAATTTAACCCTCATCCCACTATCCGCGATCTGACTCGCATTTACAAACAGCTTGGATCCAGATGAGACACTGAGTAACTCGGTGTCACATCAGGATCCACGCCGTTTGACTCTCGGTCAATATTTTCTCAAAGGCTTGGTCAAATCTTAAGTAGTCAAACTTGCACCAGATCAAACTACAGTAAAACCTCTCTATAACGACCACTAAATTCTGTTAATTAGTTGGTATTTTGGGCAGGTGGCTGCTTAAAGCAAGGTGAAAGTAAAACAGAACGCTCCTATAGGAGCGTTCTGTTTTACTTTCACCTTTCTTTAAGCACCCACCTGCCTTTAACACAAAATACTTGATGTAATTAAGCAACCTCCACCGCAGTAATCTCCCCTAATCGCTACACCGTACGTAGTGACAAGGGAGATCACTGTGAGGAGTTTGGTAATTAAGTGGTCGTTCTAGAGAGGTTTTACTGTATGAGCACATATGTGTTGGCATCGGGGCCAGGGTTAACCCTTTCCCTGTTCTATGTTTATACCAACTTTCAATACCTACTGAATAGTTTTAATGTTAAAATGAAATATAGAAAGTGGAACATTGTAGCCATTTTAGAAAGTAAATAAACAGATATATCAAATTCCATTAACAAACAGGACAGACCCTGATCAGACGGCTCCAATAGGAGCCGTCTGATCTTGGTCTACTATGTTTGCAAATGCGTGAAAACTCGTAGTATTTTATATAAAGGAAAGGGTTAAGATAAGAGAAACCGTAGCACTGGGACAAGAACAAAAATGCTATCTCAATGTAAGGAAGTGCACAATGCTTATCAAATAATAGACTTCCCAGATATATGCCATAGATACGATATACCACAGGTTGTAGTTTCGTGTCAGACCGCAGAGCATTGAGCGGTAGTTTTTCAGTTACCCGATCGTTGCATTATAGACAAATGCACGTACTTGTGACACTGAATGTTTTGAACACATGAACATATGAAATCAAATTAATTTTATTTTTCTAATTAAAGGAACAGAAATATTACATAACAATATTATTTTGTAAATTAAGCATGTTCTCCAACAGTAAATGCACATGAACACTACTGGCAAGTAGCTTCACCCCATAAGTACGCTGTTACGCCTTTACAGAGTAGACCAAAATCAGATGGTACGTGCAGGTGCCATCTGCTCAGGGTATGTTCTGTTTGCTTGTGATATAATACAAATCTGAATCTCCAGATTTTGACATGGTAAAATATTCCCATACTTATAATGCTTCTACAGAAAATAGCTAATTTATAATCTAATAGGCTATCAATATTTCTTACAAAATGTTTATGAGGGAAAGGGTTAAAACTACTGGAAATTAAATAGCATTAATTGTGAAAAAACTTAAAACTTATAATATGAAATAGGCACAGCCTATAAGCGAGCACAGCTGCCAAAAGCAAAACTAAATAAAGTGAAATCATAACACCAATATATATATGGTGAATTTGATGATTTATACACCAGATACAGATGAAATTAGTAACAGCAATTATAACTCTCTAAAAGTAACAGAACAATAAACGGATACAGTACAACTTGATAAAAGTTGAAAGCACAACTTCAAATAACAAACTTAAACCAACAATCTCTTACTTTTCTTTTATAAATATCCAAGTCGTATTTTAGTGGTTGATCTACTTTTGGTCCATGACTGCAACAATCTCTTACTTTTCTTTTATAAATATCCAAGTCGTACACTGATTGATCTACTTTTGGTCCATGACTGTGACATCGTATTGGCTGATGTTGTGTGTTACAGACTTATATAAGTGACTGTCTTACTCACTAACCATTCTGAGCAGTTTTCTAAAACATGACCAAGTTTGACTGGAATACAATCAGGGTCCTGATGGCTAAACAATATTATGCTGTCATCAGCATATAGTATTAGTTTGCAGTCCTTATCAGTGCCAGTAACCATGTCATTCATATAGCAGAGAAAGAGGAGAGGTCCTAATATACTACCCTGGGGTACGCCGCAAGTGACTGGAAGAGCACTGACAACTTGCTTTCTATCAGATAAGTATGACCTAAACCATGGGATTGACCGAACGCCCATTAAATCCAACTTCCCATACAGGGTCTCATGATTAACTGTATCGAATGCCTGCTGTAGGTCCAACGTTATCATCCAAGTGTATAGGCCTTTGGAAGAATTCCATTTAATAGTGTCCAGCAAATGGATTAGGCAACTATCTGTAGAGTAAGATTTTCTAAAACCTGACTGGTAGGCATATATAATGTTGTTAGTTACTAAGTAAGACTCTAGCTGTGTATAGACAGTCCTCTCTAAGATTTTCGAGACGATACTTAAGATGCTCACTGGTCTATAATTACCTACATCCAGGGCACTGCTTTTCTTGTGTAAAGGTTTAACTCTAGCTTGCTTAAAATCGTCAGGAACGCCACCTTCAGAATTGATGAATTGAATCAGATCATTTGTCTAAGATCAGATCATTTGTCTAACTGTTATAAAAGTAATTGGAATCTTCAAAACATCTGCACCGTCTCTCAAAAACCAAGCAGGCATGCCATCTAAACCAGTAGTTTTACTAACATTCAAGCTGCTCAGCTCCCTAAGCACAAAACTCTCAGAAACATGCTTCAAATGTAGTTCTTTATCATTAGGGTTTTTGTCTTTATAAACCATTTAGACAAATGATCTGATTCAATTCATCAATTTTACCGAGTAATCAGTTAACAGTATGCAATATTTCAATCCTATTAGATTTATTTTAGTCAATGCTCCATTATTTAACTAGATTTCTTATTTATTGCTGTAATATGTTTTACTTTGTCAAGTGTGTTTTGTATATATGCAGTTGACCTTAAATGTCAATAAATAACAAAACACAAATGATTCAAATGAAAGAAAATTTAAGAATAAATGTCTAAATCACTCACATACAAAGTTATTGACAGTAGGAACCGGAAGAGTAACACAGCTGAGCGTTGTATGTAAACAAAATGCACTGCAGACGATAAATGTAAACAGCGTGACACACATACACTCGGCCTTTCCCGCTAACTCGATCTCGGACGGAGACGTTTACCGAACGGAAACATTAATTTTCTGGCAAATAAACAGCAATTCAAATAGTTAAATCTATATCTATACCGAAACGAAATGCAATTTACAATTTAGTAAGTTTTAGAAAATCGATTTTCTTCGTAGACAAACGTTGCGATTTGTGTGGACTGTCGGGTATTGAGTTGATAAATTTGACATTGAATAAGGTGTAACCCGTCAACTTCCGGTAATCTCCATGGACCAATCGTAACTACTCGCCGTATTCCGTCAGAGTTCGGAATATAGGAATCACTCGGAACACCTCGGCTATTTCTATCGAAATATTCTATATTCCGAACTCTGACGGAATACGGCGAGTAGTTACGATTGTAGAAATAGATAGAAATAGCCGAGGTGTTCCGAGTGCTCAATGGATCAAACCGGAAGCGAAAATCCACAGATCCGATTCCAGGTTAACAATGTACAGCCTAGAGAACCAAAATTATATCCTACGCGTTACCATAGAGCTCACTTCGTTCGCAAGAATGGCCTTCGGCCATTCTTGCGAGCTGTGCTCGCTATTAGATAAATTTCATACATGTTATAGGTTTATAGCTAGGACATACATGGATTTTAAAAGTTACATCGCCGTTACAGGCGGGAGAGAATTGTACAGTATTGGGAATCGAATGTCTGATTTTTCGACCACCAACAGACAAGTTCGCTGTGATCGTGCTACTTGAGAACTGCACAATTTAAGAATCGAAAGATTATCTAGTAGGTTTATGTAGCTTTGTCTTATTTACTGGTATTTTTTATGTCAGGACTAATGGTCTATCGTCCTGGGAAGTTTCACCCTACATAATTTCCATCTGGATCGTTAGACGTTACGTATGGCTATCACATATGTTTTATAGATCTGAAGTTATAAATGAAATTGGTCCGTGATAGAAAAGTTCTAGAAACATTTCTACATCAACAGATAAATTACAAATGTGATAAAATCTAACTTCAAATGGAATTCACTGACCCATTCCGCAATTTCCGGTGACCTTAAAACCATTTCCCCAACTCTAGTCTCTACAAATAAATACAATCTAAATAAGATTTCTTAACCTTAATGTTTACACATAGACTTTACAGAGATAAACGAAACTTCTCAGTACTTAAACAATACACTGACAGACAGACCTGCAGACAGACAGACTGGTCGGAAAGAACAAGTCAGATTTCACCAAGAGTTAAGCTATAAATATCTAGATATCTAGATTCTAATTCAAATAATGTGATGTTTTGTATTCACAACTGATTCAAATGAAAGAAAATCTAAGAATAAATGTCTAAATCACTCACATACAAAGTTATTGACAGTAGGAACCGGAAGAGTAACACAAAATTCACTGCAGACGATAAATGTAAACAGAGCGTGACATAATTCCACATACACTCGGCCTTTTCCGCTAACTCGATCTCGGACGGAGATGTTTACCGAACGGAAAACATTAATTTTCTGGTAAATAAATAGCGATTCAAATAGTTAAATCTAAATCTATACCGAAACGAACTGCAAGTTACAATTTAGTAAGTTTTAGAAAATCGATTTTCTTCGTAGACAAACGTTGTTGCGATTTGTGTGGACTGTCGGGTATTGAGTTGATCAAATTTGACATTGAATAAGGTGTAACCCGTCAACTTCCAGTAATCTCCATGGACCAATCGTAACTACTCGCTGTATTCCGTCAGAGTTCGGAATATAGGAATCACTCGGAACACCTCGGCTATTTCGAGGTGTTCCGATTGCTGAATGGAGCAAACCGGAAGCGAAAAATCCATAGAACCGATTCCAGGTTAACAATGTACAGCCTAGAGAACCAAATTTATATCCTACGCGTTACCATAGAGCTCACTTCGTTCGCAAGAATGGCATTCGGCCATTCTTGCGAGCTGTGCTCGCTATAAAGCTTAAATAAAACTTACTCTATCTCTTTGAATCTGGTGTAATTTTAACTACTTCCGATTCGTTCAGACTTCAACACTTTTCTCCATGAATAGTCATGTTATAAATGATGACATCATGACTATTAATTGGATTAATTACAAAATGGCATATTAACACATGGAATATTAGTCAAAGCAGAAACTATCAAATCAGATTTATGTTGTTCTATTAGCAAACAGAGCAGACCATGATCAGACGGCTCCGATAGGAACTGTTTGATCTGGGTCTACTCTGTTTGCAAAGGCATAGAATGGCATACTTTTTTTCCGGGTGTTTCGGTTTTTCACTGCCGCTTTGGATCCAGATCAGTCGCAAAGTGCTTGTCGATTCAGATGGAGCAAAGAGGTTGTAGGGCTGCAAACAGCTTTTTTTTTATCTCACATGTCGGTGTGCGGTTGTTTGTTTTTTTACTTATACATACTGGATGCGGTTTCTGTCCAGCTAAGTCGACAAGTACATGTCGACTTAAAGGATCAAAACTGCCCAATATGAATTAACACGTCCGGTTGCATAAGGATAATTGTAAAGTTATACTCAGTGTAGTTACACTTGACACTCATGTATATGATACATGCATACTATTTAAAGTAGTGCTGCTGCAACAGGTTGGCATCAGGGTCTACTGTATGATGTTTTTGCCTATGTCACTGTGTTATATCGAATTTATGAAGATGGAAATATACAGGTTCTCGATGACAGTTCGGATACAGATCAGCCGCAAAGTGAATTCGCGACTGAATAGAATCAGAACCGATCGAAATTGAGCCCAGGATATCTTTTACGGGTATAATTGTTAACTTGTACTCATCTTCTCTTTACCTTATTGTCATAATCGGATATACGGGCTCTTAAAGACGGTCAGTCACGAAGTAATTTGACTACTGAGCTTGGTCAAAGCTGCACATTACCCGATAGGATTTACTGTATATAGCTGTACATTGTTGTTGATGGACTTTACTGATCCTCATGAGTTTTTTACACAGACCCGGAAGGACAGTTCGGTCACAGGCTAGTCGTGAATTAAATTGGCGACTGAGCAGGATAAAAACTGATCGACATCCAGATCAGGATATATAACATGATGGTATTTTTCATGCTGTTCTCAATGTTATTTATGGAAAATATTCAGATATTCAAAGACAGTTTGGTTACAGATCAGTCGCTGAGTAAGTTAACGATTGAACAGGGTCAAAACTGCATTAAACGAGCAGTTTGTCGTTGTTTCAATACATTGTCAGACAATAATTCTTTGGTTAACCTTGTCACAGACAGACCCCGATATACGTTTTGTACCCAGATTAGTCGTGAGTAAACCTGTGGCTGATCAGGAGCTAAAACGCTCAATATGATTAATTCAGATGTGTCGTGATTAAGTTGATACCAATGCATATGTACATGTCATTTTTTTCCATTGGCGGTACTCTGACGACAATGGGGACCCAGATCATATCGTAACTATAATTTCGCAATAATGACGTCATCTACTACTGATATGACTCACTTGCTGTCGCTTAATTGTCAAGGTTTACGAAATAAACAAAAGCAGTGCAGGCTTCAACAATATTTACTTCAGCAAAAAACAGACATAGCATATCTTCAAGAAACACATTTCACTCGGGATATCTTAGATTCTGTAAATGACAGCTTTACAGGCTGGCATTTCTATCATTCATACGGTAATACGAATAGTAAAGGATGCTCTATCCTCATAAATAAAAATATAAACAGTAATGTGCTAAGCCATCACAGTGACACTGAAGGACGATACGTCCTTGTCAATATAGAATTTCACAATAACAATTACACACTCTTAAACATATATGCTTTTAATGATAAAAAACAACGAAAATTGTATTTTAAAAGAATTAATGACATTCTAGAAAACTGCGCTGAAGGTATCATTATTTTAGGCGGAGACTTCAACGAAGTTATGAATATATCCGATAGGGTATCACAGTCAATTGTAAATAAAAAAACATAGCTCTAAAAGTTTGTCTGATCTGATTAAACATTTTAAATTAACTGACATTTGGAAACAATTTTGTAACAATAAACAGCAATTCACATGGCGCCGTAAGAATGGTACTGAGAAAAGTAGAATTGACTTCTGGCTTATAGATGAAAATATAGTGCCATTAGTATTCTCAGCAGATATACGACCGGCTTTAATTCAAAGCACAGATCATATGGCAATTTCACTTAAATTAAAGGCATCTGCTAAAAGAGGTCCAGGTTTCTGGAAACTAAATAACTCATACCTAGAGGACGACTCATACTGCACACAAATAACACAAATTATTAAAAACTGTATATTGCTAGATATCCAAAGCCACCAATCGAAATGGGAAATATGTAAATATGAAATCAGAAAGAAATCTATGCACTTTTCAAAATTAAAAGCAAGACAAAGAAACAACCACCTGCAAAACTTGGAAAAGCAATTAAATGAACTATATGCATGCACTAATAACAATGACACAATACAGAATAAAATTAATGAACTAGAAAATGAAATAAAATCAATTTATGAATTTAAAACAAAAGGTACACAAATACGTTCAAGGATTCAGTTATTAGAAGAAGGAGAGAAAAACTCGAAAATTTTCAAAAACCTTGAACAATCAAGACAAAACAGAAAAGCCATTACATCACTTATAGTTAATAACAAACGGTTAACAAATCAAACTGATATATTAAATGCAGAAAAAGACTTTTATCAAAACCTATACACTTCTACCAGTGGCAACATTAATTACGAAGATTATCTGGACACTATTACCTTAGATAAAACTTTAACTAACACTGAGGCAGATCTATGTGAAGGCTACTTATTGAACGAAGAATGTAAATCTGCCGCCTATGAAATGAAAACAAACAAAAGCCCAGGGCCAGACGGTCTTACTGTAGAATTCTACCAAAAGTTCTGGAACATTCTTCAGGAGCTATTAGTTAATGCATTAAATGAAGGTCAAACGAGTGAAAACATGTCTAGAAGTCAAAGGCAGTGTATAATATCTTTAATCTATAAAAAATCAGATCCAGAAAACCTCGAAAATTGGCGCCCAATTTCTTTACTAAATGTTGACTACAAAATAGCAGCTAGAGTACTTGCAAAACGCCTCCAAAAGGTATTACCTAGTATAATTAGCTGTGACCAACAAGGTTTCATAAAGAACAGATACATTGGCTATAATATCCGACAGATCCAAGATATTATTGACTATTCGGAAACCCTTAATATTAAAGGCGCGATGCTCTTTTTAGACTTTAAAAAAGCTTTCGATACTTTAGAGTGGAAATTTATGTTTAAAGTCCTCCGGAAATTTGGTTTCAAAAGTATCTTTATAAACTGGGTCAACATATTTTACAACAATATAATGTCGGCAGTTATTAACAATGGGTGGAAATCTGAATATTTTTACACAGAAAGAGGAATAAAACAGGGCTGTCCTCTCTCCGCTCTTTTATTTGTTATTGTAGCAGAAATCTTAGCATCTAGAATTAGATCATGCCCAGAACTAAAAGGGATAGAAGTTAAAGTAAATAATGTAAAACACACTATCAAAATATCCCAGCTGGCTGACGACACAACACTATTCCTAAACGATAAAAAAGAAATACCTATTGCTATTACGCTGGTTGAAGAATATGGAAAATATTCAGGGTTAAAACTAAATAGGAAGAAAACAGAAGGTATCTGGCTTGGAAAGACGAAGCACACAGACGAATATTTTGACATAAGTTTTAGAAAGGATGGGGTAAAAGCACTCGGAGTTTATTTTGGGCATGATATTAACTTCTGTAATAATAAAAATTGGGTAGAAAAGATTGAAAACACAAAAGTACAAATAAAGCATTGGAATTGTAGAAAATTAACATTCTATGGAAAAATTACAGTAATCAAATCACTGCTGCTTCCAAAATTTACGTATCTCATGCAATCAGTTAATACTCCAAAAACTGTTATTAACGAACTGAATACATTATTTTTCAAATTTCTTTGGAATAATAAGTCCGAAAAGGTAAAACGAAAGACCCTAATTGGAGACAAAACTAAGGGTGGGCTCAATATGATTGACGTCGAAACCTACTCTAAATGTATGAAAACAAAATGGGTAAACGCACTTTTAGATAATTCATTTGCTAATTGGAAATTAATACCAGAATATTTTCTTAGTCAGTATGGATGTAAGTTTTTAATCTTTAGGATGAACATAGAAAATCTTAAAGCGCTTCCTCAGGCACGTTATACTTTACCCTTATTCTATAAGTCCGTTCTAGAGACATGGTTTGATATAACAAATGCCAAATACATACAAAAACCTTCTACTTTCTACGAAATTCGCAAGCAAATTTTATGGGGTAATCGTTACATAAAACTAAAGTCAAAGAGTCTTGTATTTCATACTTGGATCAAAGCTGGATTGATATTTGTAAATGATATAATAGATGAAAATGGAAACATTAATACCAGACAGATATTTGAAAAACTAGCTGAGAAACAAAACTGGATTTCAGAGATTCATCAAATTAAAGAAGCAATACCAAAAAGATGGCAAGTTATTCTTAAAGAAAACGATTCAATAAAAACAAAAGTCCGAACATCTTATTGTGTACATATATGTGCTAGCAGACTACCATTACACGAGCTATCTAATAAATTTATTTATCAATACCTTGTTAATCGTAAATTTATAAAACCGTACTTGCATGGGTATTGGGATAAGCTCTTTAATGTTAATACAAATTGGGAAAAACTTTATACATTCATACACAAGGAGCTCATAGATAACAGAGTAAAACAGTACAAATACAAATTAATAAATAATATAATAGCAACGAATGAAAATCTATTTAAGTGGAAGATAAACAACTCCCCTGACTGTATATTATGTGGAAACATAGAAACAATTGGACACTTTTTCGTTGAATGTAAATACCTACACGACTTCTGGAGTACCACACTTAATATTTTTAAAAAATGCGGAATTTCCAAACATCTTAATAAACTACAATACATTGTATTAGGTTATAAAGTAGATGTGATAGAGTACAACTCCATTAATATATTGTTATCATATATAGGTTTCTCGATATATAAGGTATACTTTTGTAGCAACAGACGGTCTAAAGTATGTAGTATTAATAGAGTGCTCAGAGATGAGCTCTTTTTGTTAATAAAATATAACAGTAAGTATCGCATTCCATGCCAACTTCTAGTAAAGTTCCGCAACCTTTTGCCTCTTTAATATGACGATGATATGTTTAATTATATTGTGTCTAATATTTTCTGTAAAACTGTGAAATGTTTTCTTTGCTCCTTTCTGTTTGGTTTTTATACAATGCTTGTTATAATTGAAAAATAAACGGACCGACAATTGTCGATTCCAAAGAGAAAAAAGAATGGCATACTTATGGCATACGCATGGCATACTTATGGAGTATAGGGTTAGTGAACTTTTGACCGAGAGTAAAGGCGTGTCCCATCTGGATCTACACTGTTTGCAAATGCGAGCCAGGTCGCGATGAGCGAGAGAAGGGTTAATTTATACGTGGCGAATCACTTTTTCTCACAATGACAACAATGCTGTGTTAATCTCATTGATTCGTCTTCATACTCTTAAGCTTCAGATACAGTAAACTCTGGCTTATCTTTTTAGTAAAGGTTTATAGTCATGCGACTGCTTGGTGCAGGGTAAAAGTCACGTAAATAGCTCTACTGAGAGCTTTCTGTATGACTTTAACCTTGCATTCAGCTGTCACTTGTCTTTGAAACCGTTTCTCTCATATAAGCACCTTTTTACTAGTTTGCAAACGGAGTAGATCCAAGTCAGACGGCTACTATAAGAATCATCTGGTCAGGGAGTGCTCTGTTTGCTTTTGACATGATACAGATCTGATTCTACAGTTTCCGTTAAAGCAAAAAAAAATCCTCGAAAAGTTTACATTACAATAAATCAGCTAATAAATATTCACGATGTCATTATTTCTTACATGAATATTAAACAGGGAAAGGGCTAAATCTATTTACTTCATCTGTCTTAAAGATAGATGTTCACATATATTCGGACTAAACTCAAAATTTAAGCAATCATATGCTTGAGAATGACACTCTGACTCGGAAGTTTTATTAAAGTTAGACTCTGTAATACGACCCATCAAAACAAGTCAACATTTGTTGTTTTTAAATAAGTGGCAGCTAAATGCTGGGTAAAGGTTATGCAGAAAGCTCCTAGGGGAACTTTCTGCTTTACGTTTGACATGCATTAAGCACTCACCTGCTTTTATAGACTCGTATGTTAATAAATGATGCGGTCGCTTTAGCGAGACTTTACTGTACATTGGAGTCTGTAAAACTCATGTAGCCTCGACATTCAAAGCGCAAAACTGTTTGAACTCAAATGAACTACCAATAATATCATCTTACTAGCAGGGCTAACTTAATAAATTATTGATGTAATCAACCACAAGATAACAATACCAGTAAATTAACATTTATCCTGCTACCGGTGGATCCATGGCTGCCTAAGCAAACAGTTTGGATCCAGATAAGACGCCGAGTAACTCGACATCCCATCAGGATCTAAACTGTTTGATACACTGAGTGCATTTTTGGTGGACAAACCAGTAATAGCATGAATTTTGAAAATTTTGTTTGTGACAAAATGCGTAAAAATAATTTCATCGGCGGACTAAATGTCCGATATCATAATCAATTAGTATATGATCGTCTCGGGGATAATTACTATTGTTTCGATGCTCAATGAATACAATTAGTATTCTGGGTATGGTTATGAAACATAATGATTCAGACAAAACAATCATAGATCATTGTCTATTAGGTACATATGAAAAGGTCAAACTCATAACATTACAGTAAACCCTCTCTATCCTGACTACTCTAATAATTACCATTATCGGTCTTTAAGACAGGTGGTAGCTTAATGCAGAGTGACAAGTCATGCAGAATTCTCCTTTATGAGCTTCTGCATGGCATTCATCCTGCGTTAAGCAGTCAGCAGCCTAAAAGGTTCTCAATACTTGTCTTGTTAAAGTTCAGATTAGCGATAATTTACTGTAGATCTAATATGTTACAGTGGTAACGTACAGACAGGTTTGGTACAAGAAGAGGCGAAATTCTCCTTCTTCTAAAATAAACACAGTAAAACCTTTCTAAACCGGAATTTTAGTAGAGAATAATTCAGATACTTTTAGGCAGGTGGCTGCTTAATGCATGGTGAACGTCATGCAGAAATCTCCTAGAGGAGCTTTCTGCATGACTTTCACCCTGTATTAAGCTGCCAGCTGTCCTCAAGACCGATTTTTATACTAAACTGACCGTCCGGTTTAGAGAGGTTTTACTGTAATATATTAGCTCATGTTTAACCTCTACACTGGTCTGTTAGACCACATTCGTAACAAATCACATTCGTAACACGTGTTACGAATGTGATCCGGAAATCGAGCACATAATTATATAACACATTTTGTGACGAATGTGATCGATTCCGATTTTTGATGTGACATAAAATCACATTAATTTCATATAGAGAAGGAAGCTAAAAAATGCACGTGCATCATCTCTCATCGCAAAAATGAAACATTGTTCAAATTTGAACAACAAACTAAATATTAACAAAACGAAATGACTAAAGTTTTCTTTCCTAAAGGCATATCATTAGATTTATAGTTGCTAAAATATTTGGCATAGTATATTAATTACTCAATTAAAAGCAAAGGAAGGAACTGAGAAGTAATAATTATTTAATCATAGGCACACAACATCATTGCCTAGGTGCATGCACACGTATATGACAAGTTCTATGAAAAATTGAAACTCTTCAATATAGTGTAGGCAGGTATCCTAAAACATATTACAAGCAGATGCGTTATATATTTAGAATGCGCTGTTAATTTTGTGAAAAGTTGAGACACGACCCTCAAAGAAATATAGTAACATATACAAAGATAATCCTATCACTATTAACTAATTGGACATTGTCATTCAGGAACTCCAACCTGTTACACATGTGATTCTAATGTCAACCCCCATGTCGGACACTCACATTTGTAACATATTTTACCTGTTACGAATGTGATCACATTCGTAAAATATAAGTTACGATTGTGATCCGTTACGAATGTGGTCTAACACTTGTCCATGCTAATCCTGAATTACTTACGTAAACGGATTAGATATAGATGAGCTGCTGGGTAAAGCCATGTCCCATTGCTCATCAGAACCGGGACAGTTTGGCACTACTATGTCGTGGATTAACCCTTTCCCGATTCTATGTTTTTTTTTTACAAATTTCAATACCTACTGAATATTCATGGACAAAATGGTTAAAATGAAATGTGCAAGGTGGAACATTGTAGCCATTTTAGAAAGTAAAGACACAAATCTTTCGAATTCTATTAGCAAACAGAGTAGACCCTGATCAGACGGCTCCTCTAGGATCCGTCTGATCTGGGTCTACTCTGTTTGCAAATGCGTGAAAACACGTTTATATGAGGGAACGCGTTAAGAGACATAATACAGTAAAACCTCGATTATTCGAATTTTCGGTATATAGAAGAATTTAGACCCTTTTAGGCAGGTGGCTGCTTAATGCATGGTGAAAGTCATGCAGAAAGCTCCTAGAGGAGCTTTATGCATGACTTTCACCATGCATTAAGCTGCCACCTGTCTTAAAGATCGATAATAATACGTATTTTAGTGTTCGGATAATCGAAGTTTTACTGTACTTAAGTAGATGATATACAGACAAAATGCTCAGCACGTTGCAGGTTAAAGTACTCTTATTCATATTGAAACGTGTCGAAACGTCCATAAAAACAAGTGTAATGCAATACATCATCTTACAGATAGATCAGCCATTTTATTCTACATAATGATATTGTATTATTTATTTTATGCCCAATATTGAAAGCGGATCGGGACAGGATAATTGTGATTTGTTACTTGTTACACAACGACGCAATACAATGCATTACAATACATTACAATATATTACACTACACTACACTACACTACAATACAATACAATACAATACTACAATACAATACAATACAATACAATACAAGACAATACAAGACAATACAAGACAATACAAAACAATACAATACAATACAATACAATACAATACAATACAATACAATACAATACAAAGCAATGCAATACAATACAATACAATACAATACAAATAATCCAATGCAGTGCAATGCAATGTTATGCTACACAACGCAACACAACACAACGCATCATAATGCAATACAACACGACACGACACGACAGAACACAACGTAATGCAATGCAATATAAAATAATATAATATAATATAGATGAACGGAGAGCTTCATTTATTTCTAATTTACTGGCATTGTGTTCTTTGTGAAATTATATGAAATAACATAATACTGGTACATGTTCCGTTTGAAAATGTTATCATATTGTTTTATCAAGCATAACAATCTCATAAAATATGTTTAAGTAACGGGTTGAATTACTGTTATCAATACTTTACATCATAGATTCGGATTTTAACGCCTCTGCAGAGTAATTTATATATAAACTAACCCATTCCCTCACATTGACGCCTTTTGACGCCCCTGTAAAAGTCACTTTTTGAAACCATTGTGATAAATAGATAAAATTAATACTCTATTTACAACAATACTTTCAAAACTACACAATTCTAAACAATTATTTTTTACGAGTAAATGCTCCTTTTCAGTAGGTTTATTCAAAGAGACTGGATCTAAAAATAGCCTGAGAGGGAATGGGTCTAAATATAACCTATGAGAGAATGGCTTAGATATTGAACGATGTGTCTAGCCCTTTACAGCATACCCATCTAAACCGGACGTTACATCTAGTATAAATATCGGCCTTGGAGACAGGTGGCAGCTTAATACAGGGTGAAAGTCATGCAGAAAGCTCCTCTAGAATCTTTCTACGTGACTTTCATCCTGCATTAAGCGGCAACCTGCCTTAAAGTATCCCAATTCTTCTCTGCTAAAATTCCGGTTGAGAAAGGTTTTACTGTACTCCATATTTTCTCCTGTTTAACTCTTTCGGCGCCATTGTAGCCTGTTGGCACCATTGAAAACAGTGCAGTCTCAGGTCAGATGCCGCCTTTTCAAGTATTCAAGTGTTTTCTGTATTATTTTAGCCCACGCATACAGGTTTTTAAAAACAAATGTTTTACCAATATATCTTTATTATTTAGTTTAGAATTATATTTAATATGAAATTATTACTGCAGACGACACTTTTGAATTTGGCGCCAAAAGAGTGGACCATGATCAGACAGCCCCTGTATGAACCGTCTGATCAGAATATGTTATGTTTGCTTTTGAAATAATATAGATCTGATTCTAGGCCATTGTTAACCCTTGCCTTCATATGAACGCCTTTTCATGCATTTGCAACAGAGTAGACCCAGATCAAACGGATCCTTTAGTCCTATAGGATCCGTCTGATCGGAATCTGCTCTGATTGTTAATGGAATTTGATATATCTGTTTCTTTACTTTCTAAAATGGCTACAATGTTCCACCTTCCATATTTCCTTATAATTATTTTGGCCATGAATATTCAGTAGGTATAGAAATTTGGACTAACTATAGAATAGGGAAAGGGATAAGCATGTCCGCGTTGATAATGTCATTATACGATACAGCTATCTAATACATATGAGTATCACATCTTACATGAATATCCATCAGGTAAATGGTTGAACTAAAAGGACAGGGATCAAAGATAAACGTATACCCCAACTTTGACAATCGCCAAGGAAAGACCGTTCCGAGCAGGACTTCAGCCATCTGCCACAAGTAAAGCATGGACAATTTCGACCGATATTTTTCTGTAACGGAGGATGAAGTGTCGGAATTCTGAGCTATCAGGTGCGAAAAATGTGAGGATGGAAACAAAACACAACAAAGAACAAACTTCAGGCAGCGAAAATAGTAACACAGTTGAGGTGGGTGCTATGTATAAAAACTTCCCCAAGTCTGAAACTTATCAATCCATCTTCAACTCTCAGTTGATTTCATTATCGGCTGTTGTTTTGTATACAAATCAGCTTCAGGTGGGCTTAACTGGTATAGATCTTTATCAATACTGTATGGATGGTTATGAAATCCAGAGCACCAAGCAAACAGCGATGAAGGCTATAAAATTCCCCGGTGATTAGAAAGTTTTGCTGCTTATCAAATAATACAATTTCCAGATGTAATTGGCGGATAAGTTTTTTTCTGCACAAGTGAAGTCGTTCAGTTTGTTTGGAAACGGGGCGCGTGTACACCTGTGTTGCTGTAGAACAGCTAGTCCAGTGGCGCGTCGTACTCAATGCCATACGCCCGAACTTACCTTAACCCTTTCCCTGTTCCGCGTTTATTTCAAATTTCAATATCTATTGAATATGCGTGGGCAAAATAGTTTACTGAAATATGACAGGTGGGACATTGTAGCCATTTTAGAAAATAAAGAAACATATATATCAAATTCCATTGGCAAACAGAGCAGACCCTGATCAGACGGCTCCTATAGGAGCCGTCTGATCTGGGTCTACTCTGTTTGCAAATGCGTGAAAACACGTTTATATGAGGGAAAGGGTTAAGTCGAATTTTATGATAATCGTTTCTACTTAGATAATCGATATTATTGCACATTCTAACGTTCAGCTATTAATACTTTACTAGATGAATATTCATGTAAGGTATTATGTCCCCGTGAATATCAGTTATATGATTTTGTTACTAACACATTGACACAGGAATGTTTGGTATTGGCAGAAACTGTAGAAACAGATCTACCGTAAAATCGCCTCTAAACTGGACTTTAACCCTTTCCATGTTCTATGTTTAGTCCAAATGTTAATACCCATTTAATATCTATGAACAAAACAGTTATAATCAAATATGGAAGGTGCTACATTGTAGCTATTTTAGAAAGTAAAGACACAGATCTATCAAATTCCATTTGCAAACAGAGCAGACCCTGATCAGACGGCTCCTGTAGGATTATTATGGAAAGGGTTAAATTTAGTATAAATATCGATCTTGGAGACAGGTGGCAGCTTAAGGCGGATAGAAGGTCTCTGGGAGTTTCTGCATGACTTTCACCCTGCATTTAAGCAGCTACCCGTCTCTGAGTATCTAAATTCCTCCTTACTAACCTTCCGGTTTAGAGGGTTTTACTGTATATTGTTCCATAAGCAAACAGAGCCAGACCCTGGTCTAGGTCTACTCTGTTTTCATAGGTTTAATACTGTATCAATGTGGAGTATGGGGATACGACAGACATTATCACATGTTATAAAATTAGACACTCGCATCTTCCATTTGCGGTCATCGTATGTAAGGACTGGCGATAATGCAAATACAGTAAAACCCCTCTAATGCGACCACTTAATGAACAAACATGGCTGTCTTCATAAGCAGGTGGTTGCTTAATTGGAGCTTTCTGCATAACTTTCCTCCTGCATTAAGCTACCACCTGCATTTGCCACTGTGAATTATGCCCCTTTTTGGTGGTCGCATTAGAGGGGTTTACTGTAGTACGATTTTTCAGTATGACGGAGCCTGATTTCGACATTTGAACAGACTATTTATGACGACTGGTGCCTTATCAAGTGTAATTGAACGGTACATTAAAACTCCATTAGATGTTACCTGTGCATCACCTGTTATAAATAACAGTACGGGCACTATTGGCAAATTAGCAACAACACCCTTCCTTAACTTCCAGTTAAGAAAATGAAATCAAATGTCTCCTACAATGGTAACAACAAGTAATCTAGAAATCGATCCTCTAACTTGTTTTACACTAGAAACCGATCCCCTAGCTTGTGTTACACTAGAAATAGATCCTATAGCCTGTGTTACACTAGAAATAGATCCTCTAGCTTGTGTTACACTAGAAATAGATCCTCTAGCTTGTGTTACGCTAGAAATAGATCCTCTAGCTTGTGTTACACTAGAATAAGTTCAACATACAGTAGAACCGCTCAAAACATGTCGACTTATGACGTCAGTGGATAGCTTAATGCAGGACGAAGTTATACATATGTTCCTATAGGAGCTATTAGCATTATCTTTGTTCTGCATTGAACAGAAACCTGTCTTCAATCCTTACAGTGCTGGACACGAGTCACTAATGTCCTTTGCAAACCGAGTAGACCCAGGTGAGAGGACTCATAGAGGAGCCCCCTTATCAGAGTCCGCACTATTTGTCATAGTGCACTTTTCTCTAGAACCATCCCTAAATATTCACCTTAAGCTTGACCTGTTTGAAGTTTGGAATAGTCCATTTGAAAATTCAGCGATGTTACGGTTAAGGACCAATATATATATTTTTTCATTTGGCGGTCACTATAGAGATATTTTGTCGTATTTGATGTATCTTTTTCTATATGAAGAATTCGACTATGAGATGCGTGCTAGATTGTCAGTGTAACGCAGCAGATATCGTATACTAAATGATAAATTCTACTCTTTGACACGAGACTATACACTTGCTCACGGTAAAGAAAGCTTTACATCAAAGCTTCTAAACGCTTATACCAATCCATGCAACAAACCAATGGTTTATAATATACAGTTGAACTTCGATATCTCGAACTCGGATAACTCGAACTTCGGGATAACTCGAACAAAACGTTCAGTCCTTCCAACTCTTACAATACTGAATTGCTTTTTAATGTATCGCTACAGATATTCAGAAACACGTGTGACAGCTTAATACAGATATAAAGTAATGCTGAAAGCTGTGGCCTTGATAAATCGTTCATATTAGAAATCGGATGACTCGAACTCCTGTTATCTCAAACTAATTTGTACGGTCCCTTGAAGTTTTCAACTGTAGACGTAACTTATCACACACAAATAAACCCCACTTGAATAACCCTTTACTCCATGAAGACGCTTTTGCAAACAGAGTTGGCCAAACTCGGACAGCTCCTATAGTAGTCGTCTGATCAGGGTCTGCTCTGTTTGCTTATGAAATAGAATAGATAGGTTTCTGCAGTGTTTGTCATTGCCAAATATTAACAACCACCTGCTTTTAATATCACCAATGTATGATCATTATGTGGTCGCTTTAGAGGGTTTCTATTGTATTGTCATACACATTACTATATGGCTGGAATTTAGATATACAAACTCTTTGTATAAATCTACCAAAGAGGAGCACTTACAAGAGAAAGGAATTATTTTAGAATTGTGTACTTTTGAAACCATTTTGATAAGTAGAGCATTTGCTCCATATGAGTAAATGCTCTATTTATTGCAATGCTTTCAAAAATGACTTTTACAGAGGTGTCAACGCGTCAGTAGGAGGGAATGGGTTAAAGTCGTAACTAAAATGTAACAGGGATAACAATAACACACCACTCAGCATTTATCATCCATATTTCATATGTCAAATATCTATAGAATTATTGTTTTGATATTACAAAAACAAGGTTTGTAATAGTTGCATTATCCCAGTTCAATTCTTTAAAATCCAGTAGGCCTAACATATTCGGTACAAGGATGAGCAATATCCACAGGACAAGATTTTACATCTGAATAAACAACACCATCACAGGTTGTAACATATAATACATTTGCGGTCGGGTCTGGGGCGTATGGCGATCTTGGTAGGTTTTAAGGGATAGAGAAATATTCTGTTTGTCGTGTCCTTAATGAAGAAAAGGAGTGGATTCTCTGTCTGAACTCTGTCGATATCTGTTCAGAAAATGGGGACATCGTTGAAAGACAGTGGCCGATGGCCAACTCTTTGCTCCTCTGCAAGTTCTCTTTATTAGGTCACCGTCTTCTAGCTGTGACGATTTACTTGTCGCAGTGACCCCTTGTTTTCATTTTTAAAGCTGAATCCAAAATGCAATGTACACACTGTGGGTAATAAAGTGGTCCGGGGGAATGATCCCCATGCATGGGACATTTAGAATTGTGTAGCTTTGAAACCATTGTGATAAATAGAGCATTAATTTGCTTCTAAAGGAGCAAAATGCTCTATTTATCGCAATTGTTTCAAAAGGGGAATTTTACAGGGGCTTCAAAAAGCGTCAATACATGTATAAGGAAATGGGTTAAAGCTTACATGACAAGACAGAACATTTATCAAAATCCACTGCCTTGGCATTCGATGTTTGTTCCATTTTGGCCAATATAAAGTTTTCACCTTCGCACGTGCGTAAGTGCGTATCGCTAGCTGCGCCCCTTGAGTAGGTTTTGAATTTCAAGTCGAACATTTTATTATCAAAGATAACTTAACCGCTATCCCGCTGTAATAAATAACGGGGACTCAAATTTGAAACTAGAGTATATTTGACTACTTCAGATTCGAACATGCTTTTGAGAAAATATTGACCCAGTTTCTAACAGCCTGAATCCTAACGTCGAGTTCATCGGTGTCTCATATGGATCCAAGCTGGGTTTTTTTCAAATTCCAGCAAAGGCGGAATTAGTATTTAGAAGTTTACTTGGTCTATTTGTAATTAGAACATTTCAGTCGGATGACGTCATCTTTGTACTTCCTGTTCCTCGACTAGATCACGTGCTAACATTGATATCTACGTCGTTCTAATTTGAAATATTGGTTTGTACTTTGTTGCAGCAATCCATAGTTCATGTTATGTGTGTATTTCTACTGATGAATTACGATAACGTAAGTTTGTAATCTGCCGTATCATTGCTTAATTAAATATTAACCTTTATCATGCCAAGGGCGATCTGATTGGCTCTTGCAAATAGCTTGGATCCAGATGAGACGCAGAATAATTCGGCGTCAAATCAGGATCCAAGCTATTTGACATTCGTCCAAATATTTTCTCAAACTTTTAAGTGAATTGGATATACAGTAAATCCTCTCTAAACCGAAATTCTACTAGAGAAGAATTTAGATACTTTTAGACAGGTGGCTGCTTAATGCAGGGTGAAACTGATGCTTATAGCTCTTAGAGGAGCTTTTGGCATCACCGTCAGCCTGCATTAAGCTGCCATATGTCTCAAAGACCAATACAGTAAAACCTCTCTGTAACGGCCACTAAATTACGTTAATTATTTGGCATTTAGGACAGGTGACCGCTTAAAGCAAGGTGAAAGTAAAACAGAACGCTTCTATAGGAGCGTTCTGTTTTGCTTTAACCTTGCTTTAAGCAGTCACCTGCCTTTAACACAAAATACTTGATGTTATTTAGTGGCCGTTATAGAGAGGTTTTACTGTATTTATACTAAATTGAACGTCCGGTTAAGAGAGGATTTACGGTGAGTAGACTCGCAACAGATCAGTATTCTGAGGAGACCTTTTGTTTGCTTCAGGGTGATAAAGTAGATCAAATGCACATCTATCTTTTCTGTACACCCAAACCTTGACTATTAACGTTTTGCATGCCAAGTTATTTTAGTCTGCAGATCATGTTATCTGCTAGATCTATAATTATCAAATGTGACTGTTCGTTAATTTCTCAGCAAAAATACAGACAGAATATCTAACAGTACGGATCGTGAATCAATCAGAGCTACAGATAAAAGTGCGTAACCAAATACTAAAATCGTCATTTCTCCACCAAACCACGAACGTAACGTAGAAAGTGACATAGAAATTAACACAGGAAGATACTCAGAAAGTAACATAGAAAGTAACATAGAAAGTGACATATAAAGTGACATAGAAAGTAATGCTGAAAGTAACTCAGAAAGTAACACAGACTGTAATATAAAAAGCAACGCAGAAAGTAAAACAGAAAGTAAGACAGAAAGTAAGACATAAAGCTCCTATAAACCATTTACCCCATAAATACAGTAAAACCTCTCTATAACGGCTACTAAATTTAGGACAGGTGGCCGCTTAAAGCAGGGTGAAAGTAAAACAGAACGCTCCTATAGGAGCGTTCTGTTTTACTTTCACCTTTGCTTTAAGCAGCCACCTGCCTTTAACACAAAATACTTAATGTAATGTAGTGGCCGTTATAGAGAGGTTTTACTGTACTCTTTTTAACGACTTTGCGAACAGAGTAGACACAAATCAGATGGCCCCTACATGAGCAGTCTGATCAAGGTCTGCTCTGTTTACTTATTGATTTATATTGATATGATTCTACGGTTTCTGTCATAGCCAAAGATTACCGTGTTCATGTGCAAATATAAGAATGTCTAAATTAATTTTGATAAGGTCCACATTTGGTTCATGCATATTTTTTTAGTAAACCGTTAAGTACTTTTGAAAATATGTTGCCATGTACACATCGTCACATGCGAATACACATCAACATATTCAAATAGGACTGATTCATTATTTTAATTGTAGGGTCAGTACTGAAGAGAATAATTGTTGAAAACAATCTGAATAGCAACCACTGTAGGTCGTGGTCTCCTTGAGGGACCGTCCGAGTCTACATGGTAAACAACAAATCAATCATTTCTCGAATACAAAGGGTTGAATGCCCCATATGTGACAGTATAATGCGCTACATGTTTTACAGTAAAACCCTCCGAAACCGGAATTCTAGTAGAGAATAAAATACTTGTTACTTTTTGGCAGATGGCTGCTCAATACAGGGTGAACGTCATGCAGAAATCTGCTTTAGGAGCAATCTGCACGACATTCACCCTGCATTAAGCTGCCACCTGTCTCCAAGACTGATAATCATACTCAATTGAACGTCCGGTTTAGAGGGGTTCTACTGTAATATGATAGTGTAATGCCTTATAGTGATACAGTAGAACCCTTCTAATGTGACCACTTAAAAATAAACCATAGCTGTCTTTATAAGCAGGTGGTTCCTTAATACAGGACAAAAGTAATGCAGAAAGCTCATCTAGGAGCATTACTTTTGTCCTGCATTAAGCTACCACCTGCATCTAGCACCCAGAAGTATACCTCTATTAAGTGGTCGCATTAGCGGGGTTTTACTGTATAAAATATAAAACAGAATGTTTTGCGAAAAACAGAAGAATGTCTTACAAAAACAGAAAGTGAAAGCGACGTGCATATTTATGAACTTTTAGAGAATAGTGCAAATTACATTGTGTAACTTATCATAAGCATTTATTTGTCTAGGATTGAATGATATTCGCCTTTGTTAATTTGAAACAGAGCCTGGTGATTCAAATGGGTGGACATGCCGCAAAGCACTGTTAGCCACAGTACAGAAGAAACCTAAGATAACATAATGCACGTTTCATGCTACTGGTAGTGATTGCATTAATGATAGAGAACTGGCAACCTTGAATACTGAGTAACGTTCTTCTGCAGAATTAGTGTTGGCTTCGTTAAAAAATAATAATAAAAAATCCTTAATCTTTTACAGTAAACTCCTTCTAAACCGGGAGTCTAGATACTTTTAGACAAGTGGCTGCTTAATGCACTTGTGAAAGTCATGCAGACAGCTTTATGTATAACTTTCACCCTGTATTAAGCTACCACCTGTCTCCAAGACCAATATTTATGCCAGTTTAGAGAGGTTTTACCGTAGTCCATAATATTTTAGTCCATAGATATCGTCTTTGCAGAACCTCTATTTGATGAGATTACTTCGTTACTTTTTGTGTCATACAACCACTTGTATGTTTAATGTAGAATTAGTCACTTTAAGGTAACCCTTTCCTCCATAAATACGCCTTTCTATGCCTCTGTAATAACCAATTCTTGAAACCATTGCGATAAATAGACCTACTCCTATAGGAGCAAATGCTCTATTTATCGCAATGGTTTCAAACTACAAAACTCTAAAGTTTTACTTTTCTCTAGTAAATGCACCTTTTGGGTAGATTCATTCGAAGAGGTTGGGTCTAAAATTAGCGTATGGAGGAAAGTGTTAACCTTTTATTTATAAGACACATGTACGCCTATTAACGCCATTACAGACAGAGTAGAGCCATGTCAGATGGCTGATTAGGGTCTGCTCTGTTTGCCTATGAAATACACTAGACTTGAGTCTGTAGCATTAGCTTCCACTTGCCTTACAGACCCATACATCCAGGCTTCTTTTTCATGTCCGCTTACGACAGGTTCCACTGTATTAGTATAGTAAAACCTCTGTATAACGGCCACTAAATTGTGTTAATTAATTGGTATTATGGACAGGTGGCTGCTTAAAGCAAGGTGAAAGTAAAACAGAACGCTCCTATAGGAGCGTTCTGTTTTCCTTTCACCTTGCTTTAAGCAACCACCTGCCTTCAACACAAATTACTTGATGTAATTTAGTGACCGTTATACAGAGGTTTTACTGTATATACTTACAGATGGCTGATTTGAAATCTGTCCAAAGCAATCACTGTAAAAGAATACTATCAGCATGTCGCTGCCTCACCAGGATCTAAGCTGTTTGGCACACAGTCAGTGATTTCCCAGTAACTTGAAGTAAGTAAAATACAACAGATCAGGGTTTTGACATTAGCCTATACCCCGCTGTTGGAGACGTGACTTGCAAATAGACTGGATCCAGATGTTTCTCCAAGTTAACCAACGTCCTATCAGGATACAAACTGTTTGACATTCAATCAAGAGTTTCTCAAAAACTTGATCGAATAAGAAGTACAGCTGAACCTGCCTGAAATGGTAAAGAAAAAAGGTTTAATTATCGGTGTGTAAGACAGGTGATAGCTTAATGCAGGTCAAAAGTAATGCAGAAAGCTCCTGCATTTTTGTGTCCTTCATTGAACAACCACCTGCTTTTAAATACTCCTGCGATCAATAAATGAATGACCACTTAAGACAAGTTCTACTGTGTACAGAATTGCATCGGTTTCAAATTTAAGCCGACATTAATGTTTGCACTTCGAGGTAAGGGTTTAATAGTTCCGGTGGTGTATATCTTCATATACGTATGTTTTGTTCATCGCTTAGGTTCTGTGACAAGGAGTCACGCGATGGCGGCTTATCGAGTACCAATGTTGCAGTTCGACTCAAATTTCATCACAGATCGTTGAAACTTGGCTTATCTTCAAGTACAGGCGAACCTGGCCAATACAACAATACTTTATGGGTTTGTCATCCACACACGCATTTCTCACAACGTGGGTTATTATGATTTTTTAATATAAAGTGCAACATTCTAAAGTGGAAAGTTCTTTTCCCCTTCACAGATGACTTGCTTTTAAAGTTAATGCTGAAAGGAAGTAAGCTTCTTAACCCTTTACTTTATGAATATTCATACATTTACAATACTTAATCAATCATGAATATTCATAAATGTAATCAGACATATAGAACAATATTGCCATATCAAACAACAGAAAGCCAGATACAGTAAAACCTCTCTATAACGGCTACTATTTTTTTAATTAGTTGGTATTTAGGGCAGGTGGCTGCTTAAATCAAGGTGAAAGTAAAACAGAACGCTCCTATAGGAGCGTTCTGTTTTACTTCCACCTTGCTTTAAGCAGCCACCTGCCTTTAACACTAAATATTTGATATAATTTAGTGGCCGTTATAGAGAGGTTTTACTGTATGTACATGTAACATTAAAGTTTAATCTCAAACATTAACGGTCGGTCAATTGTTTCTCAAAAGCCTAATACAACTGAATAACGGTAAAAAATACCTGCAAAGGAAATTCTCAGCTGACATCATTTTTGAATGTTCATATTGTTGGTGTTGTTCTTCTACCAAGCTGTACATGGTATCTCTTAATTATGATGTGGTCTAGACAACACGTCACCATTAGGTGAGTTCTGTCACAGATATACCGCAATCAGATCTGATACCGAACTTAATGTCACTAGACTGACAGACAGTTCCATGCTGACTGTACATGTGGTATACTACAACAAACTCTCGCTAATACGATCACTCTAAAGAAGTATATGTCTGGATATTTAAAACAGGCGGTAGCTTAATACAGGGCAATTTCAAAAGAAACGTTCTGTATTATTTTAGTCTTACAGAAACGTTCTGTATTATGTTAGTCTTACATTAATAAACCACCTGATTTTACAGACTCGTGTGTTGACCCTTTACTCAATAAATACGCCTTTCTACACCTTTTCAAACAGAGTAGGCCCAGATTAAAGTCCTGTTTCATCGAACTTCAAAAGGCATTGAAAATAATTATATGATGTTAAAAACACGATAAACTATTTCGCTGCCACACATTGTCGTCTGCAAAATGTGTCGTCTACTACAAGTTTCATTTGATTGTTTTCACAATCAGTTTAGATCATGATGAGGCGTTGATTTACCCGGTGTCTCATCTGGATCCACACTGTTTGCCTAGGTAGCTACAAATGTAAGAGTAAATATCGTAAATATAGTTTAAAAGTTGACACCTTTGTTATATATATGTACCTCCTTGAACTGTCTGGCAAGAATACTAAAAGAATATATGAAACATTTACAAAATACATTCCATCTTTATTATATTGTATAAATTATGCAATGAACTTGATAAAAGTGGCAACGTAGGAAGAAATTTGCAATTACCTTAAAAATGTTTAATGTACACGCCGGAGTCTAGAGTTCTCCGCCAGGTTAGTGCGGGTCGACCACGATTACGTTTGCCCTCGGGATTCCAATCCAGAGCTTGGCGGGGGACGTTGGAATGAGCCGCAGAATGTGCCCCAGCCATCGCCACTTCCTCTCTTTAATAGTGTGCATGACTGATTTCTGCTTAGTCTTCCTCCAAAGCTCTTCATTCGTAATCTTTTCGGGTCATCTTATCTTCAGGACTCTGCGAAGGCAGTTGTTAATGAAGACTAGGAGCTTGCGTTCGATGCTCTTGGAGTGCTTTCATGTCTCGGAGCCGTAACTCAGAACTGACTTGACATTGGAGTCAAAGAATTTAATCTTCGTTCTGAGCCTGATGACTGTGCTGCCCCAGATTTTCGAGAGGAGGTTGAAGGCACCTCTTGCTTTTCCAATCCTGATCTTAACATCCTCATCAGAGCCCCGGTCTTATTCACAACACTGCCAAGATATGTGAAACTCTCCACTTCATCAACCGACTTGTTTCCAAGCATAACTGGAGCTTCACTCCTGTTGCTGAGTCTCATGCTCTTTGTTTTCTTCGCGTTAATGTGGAGTCCTGTCTGTTTGGCTGTCAGGTCTAGGCCCTGTGTCTTTTCCTAAATGTGTTGATGTGTGTGGGACAAGAGAGCTATATCGTCTGCAAAATCTAGATCTTCCAATTTCCTTGTAAAAGTCCACTGCAGTCCTTTCGGTTCTTTGGTCACAGTCTTCATGATCCAGTCGACCACAAGCGAGAAGATCAGTAGTGACAACATACAACCCTGACGCACACCAGTAGAGACAGCGAAGGGAGGGGAACGGTCCGTGCTGTGTATCACATGACATGTGTCTTGGTACAAGCTTCGGATGATATTAATCAACTTGTCTGGAATTCCATAATGCTTCAGAATCTTCCAAATTGTGGCCCGATCTACTGTATCAAAGATCTACTGTATCAAAGGCTTTTCGGAAGTCTATGAAGTTGGTGTATAGTGGAGCTTGCCATTCAAGTGATTGTTCTACTATAATCCTCAGTGTTGCAATCTGGTCTGTACATGATCGTCCTTGGCGAAGTCCTGCCTGTTAATCTCTCATGACGTTGTCTATTGCGTACTTAATGCGCTCCAGAATAATCCTCGTAGGAACCTTGCTAGGCAGTGACAACAGTTGTATGTCCCTCCAGTTCTGGCAGTCACCGAGATCTCCCGTTTGCGGCAGTTTGACTATAAGACCCTTCCTCCATTCTGATGGAACCTCCTATTTTCCCCATATTTCCTGTAATAGTTCAATCAGTATGTCAGCTGTTGTTTCACGATCAGCTTTAAGAACTTCTGGTGAGATTCCAACGAGGCCTGGTGCTTTACCGTCCTTTAGCATCCCAATTGCGTACATGATCTCGTTCCTACTTTCTACTTACAGTAAACCACATCTAAACCGGACGTTACATTTAGCTTAAAGATAGGTCTTGGAGACAGGTGGCGCCTTAACCCTTTACCCAATAGCCTGTTTCTAGTTTTGAAGACATATGACCACTTAAAGCAGGTTGAAAGTAAAGCAGAATGCGCCTTAAGGCGCATTCTGCTTTACTTTCAGCCTGCTTTAAGCTACCACCTACTAGGATATAGAAAATATTTATTATGCAATATGTTCATGACTGTATGAATTTGAACTATTTTCTTCAGCGGAGGAATAAATCAAACACGCTAAAAGCCGCTTCTATCAGGTAAAGGGTTAAATTAACACAGGATGAAAGTCATGACTTTCGCCACGCATTAAGCACACCTGTCTACAGGTATATTAATTCTGTTCTACTAGAATTCCAGTTTAGATGGATTTTACTGAACACGAAAGTGTTTATTTTCCCTGTCTTAGTTCATGGTATAAGCACATTGAAAAACGTCCACAAATGTTTATTATGTAACGTCCAGGCGTTTGAAAGTTTATCTAACTTTACTGTATTTTTGTTTTGAAAACTCGTTATCCCGTAATGTGCTGGAGCCGAGTGTATACGACCTTTTCAAACAGAGGATTCTTCAGGGAGCACTTTCATCAAGATCTGCTATGTGTGTCATACAAATCATTTTAGTCAGAGATAAATATTGATACAGCTTTTTGTATGATTAATATTCAGTAAAGGACGAGTCAATTTTGATTATTCAGCAGATTATGAGTTAACCCATTCTCTCCTAGGCTATTTTAGACCCAACCTGTTTTAATCAATCTACCGAAAAGGAGCATTAACTAGAGAAAAGGAAAACTTTAGAATTTTGTAGTTTGAAACCATTGTGATAAATAGAGCATATGCTCCTATAGGAGCAAATGCTATATTTATCACAATAGTTTCACAATGTGAATTTTATAGAGCAGCAAAAATGCGTCACTAGGTGATAATGTGTTAAACATCTAAATAAATAACACAAGAAGTAAAAATGCACATGTACTTTAAATGTGGGAACCTACACAGGAAGTCTCTGACTTTTTGTTGGGGATGCCAATTCGGCCCACATGTATGTATGATTTACGTCATACCATTTAAAATGCCAAGATAAAATGTCTGAGAAACGTATTGTCGTCTTAAGTTCTTCAAACAGGATATTTTTAACATTTCGTTTTTTCAAAACTTAAAATAGAAGTGTCAAAACAATTTGGATTGTAGTATTCTGTGTCTAATTCGGATCTCAACTACTTGAAAACTACATGACTTGCTTTAACTTTATAAAAGGTAGATAAAACATTTGGAAGACAACTCTTACTAAACTTTTCCGCATCTTTTACATGCTTATTTCCCTTCGTCATTACTGAGATTAGGACAGGTGCCATTGGTGATAAAAATTGTGTAAACATGCTCGAATCTGTATATAATGAAGTCTTTAGTATAACTGGTACCTAAATACAAGACAAAAGTAATGCAGAAATCAGCAGCACTCTGTGTTTCTTTTGTCCTACATTATGCAGCGACCTACGTCATAGGTCTTTAACCCTTTATTCTATAGATAAGCATTTTCTACGCCTTCACAAACAGAGAAGACCCAGCTCAGACTGACCGTCTGATCAGTGTCTGCTCTGTTTGCTTTTGATATAATATAGGTATGATTCTATAGTTTTTGCCTTGGCAAAATCTTCCTTTGTCCGTGTGCTATTATAACAATTAATCTATTTAATATCCATGATATCATGATTTCTTACATGAATAGTCATGGAGTAAAGGGTTAAACATATTTTATTGTACTTTTAGCCATATATACTACCAGTACGTAAGCTACTTAGAGTCAAGACGGTCTAGATATAGAGAAAAATGCATTGCTTTTAAGTATAGATGATATCAACTCTTTTCTCCATTAATATTCATGCAAGAAATAATGTCATCATTAATATTTATTAATCTTTTCCGTCATACAAACGTGTTTTCACGCATTTGCAAACAGAGTAGACCCAGATCAGACGGCTCCTATAGGAGCCGTCTGATCAGGGTCTGCTCTGTTTGCTTATGGTGTAATATAGATATGATTCTACAGCTTCTACCTGAGCCAAAGTGTCATGTGTTCATATGCCATTATAAATAATAATCTTATTAATATTCATGATGTCATTATTTCTGACATAAATATACAACAGGGAAAGGGTTAACTGAATTTTATATTGACACTATGAATAGGGGACATGTTCATCAATGCGGAAACTGTAGAAACAGACCTGGGCCAATGCTTATAAAACTTTTTAGTTGAGTCAGATTTGAGTTCTCAAGCTTTTGATTCAAAAGCTTGAGAACGAACTCAGACTCAACTAAAAGCTTTACGAGGCATGGACCCTGAATCATTCCATAAGCAAACAGAACATGCCCTGATTAACTCATTCTCTATTTTAGACCCAGCCTCTTTGAATATACCTACCGAAACGGAGCATTTACTTTAAAAAGTAACATATTATAATTATGTAGTTTTGAAACCATTGTGATAAATATGGTACTTGCTCCTATGAAACAAATGCTCTATTGATCACAATGGTTTCTAAAAATGGCTTTTACATAGGCGTCAAAAGACGTCAGTAGAAGGTAACGGATTAAACGATTTCTGCAGGAGGCGTCTTGATCTTGGTCTATGTTTGTGAAGGCGTATAAATCGATGAAGTAAAGGATTAAATGAAATGGGACAAATCATGACCGAATCATTGCTTGTAAAGGGGAAAGTCCGTCCTAGTCTTCCTCCCAGTTATTCCCTGAATCGTCACAGAATGTAGATACAGCAGAACATATCTTCACTCATTCTCTCATAGGCTGTTTTAGACCCAACCTCTTTGAATGTATCTACCGAAAAGGAGCATTAACTA
The DNA here is from genome assembly GCA_963576725.1 of Azorinus chamasolen. NCBI lineage: Eukaryota > Metazoa > Mollusca > Bivalvia > Cardiida > Solecurtidae > Azorinus > Azorinus chamasolen. Next base: position 77,489,681 of record OY755236.1, on the reverse strand, counting down.
GAGAAAAGGAAAAACATATAATTTTGTAGTTTGAAACCATTGTGATAAATAGAGCATTTGCTCCTATAGGAGAAAATGCTCTATTTATCACAATGGTTTCATAAAGTGACTTTTATAGATGCGCAAATATGCGTCACTAGGGGATACTGTGTTAAGCGGTCATTCATTGATTGAACATAGGGGTCTTAAAAAAGAAGGTGGTTGTTTAATACAGGACATGTACTCTTGACCTGCATTAAGCTACTGTCTGCTTTCTGGACCCCTAAAATGTTGATGGCCGCTTAAGACAGGTTCTACTGTATTGTTTGGCCACTCAGTGGGATGTATTTGCCTTTTACACACAAAAATCATGCTACTAAATTTCCTGAAAAAAAAAGTCGTACAACTCCTCTAAAGCGACTGCATAAATGAGGTCGATTTCTAGCTGGTAGCTTAACCGAACCTTTACTCCATGACTATTCGTGTAAGAAATAATGATATCGTAAATATTCGTTTGATGAATTTTATATTTGTACATGAACACATTTTTTTTACTATAGTAGAAACTCTAGCATCATATCTATGCTATTTCATAAGAAAACTGAGAAGATCCTGATCAGACGGCTCCTGAAGGAGCCCTCTGATCTGAGTCTACTCTGTTTGCAATAGTGTAGAAAGCCGTGTTCATGGAATAAATGGTTAATGCAGGACGAACGCTTTAGGGATATTCAGTATTACGTTAATCCTGCATAAAACAACCATCTGTGATAAAAGACACACCTGATTATTATTTAAGTGGTCGCCTTAGAGGGTTTCTAAGTACTGTATACAATGAAACTAGCATGAGGGAATCGGAGTTTGCCGGAGTGAGCAGAATAGTTTCATGTACGGTTTCAGTATGACACGTGATGACTGTTCGTGATAGGTAAATTAGTATGCTGTTTATATTACATTTTCTGAATAGTTACAATCTATATGAACATATTATTTCGGTTAATAATTTCTAAGTTGAATATTGACGTAAGAAATAATGACTTTAGAGGAATATTTATTAGATGATGTTTTATTTATCATAGTTCTGGCATTGGTATAAACTGTACATTCAGATCTATTAAACTTTCATAAGCAAACCGATCAGACCCCGATCATCATCATCATCATCATCATCATCATCATCATCATCATCATCATCACATCATCATCATCATCATCATCATCATCATCATCACATCATCATCATCATCATCATCATCCTTATTGCCACTTTCAATATTATTGTAGTTATTTTCAGTGGTGAATAATGATAATGGGACTATATTCTTGATATCATACGAATAAAGGGGTACAGAGTTGTCTCGCTTGTCAAACATGTTTGACTTCAATAGCAGAATAATGCTCGGGTATAAACGACAATACCAACATCTGCACTATCATTTGTGCCAGTGTAAATGCATGATACTGTAAAACCCCTCTAATGCGACCACTTAATCAATAAACATACCTGTCTTTATAAGCAGGTGGTTGCTTAATGCAGGACAAAAGTAATGCAGAAAACTACTCTAGGAGCTTTCTGCATTACTTTTTTCCTGCATTAAGCTACCACCTACATATAGCACCGAGAATTATACCTCTTTTAGGTGGTCGCATTAGTGGGGTTTTACTGTACTGATGATTATCAACAATAAACATCTACTCTGCTGAGCACAGTGTATGCAATTTGTTTTGTCTAAATGTAACATAAACTTATTTTCCTGTCTAACCCTTTTTTTCATGAATATCCATGCGAGAAAATAATAGCGACTGTATGCATGTTAATTTACTTAACCCTTTCACCGCCGCAGTCGCATAAATGCACCACGGCAAATAGTGCAGTCCTAGATCAGACGCCGCCTTTTTAAGGCGGCGTCCGATCAGGGACTTCACTATTTGTCTCAATCTCTATTTCTGTATAATGTTACTGTATTCCTTTGAAATTTGCATTTATTTATCTCATTTCCTTATTTTACTGGAATGAATTAACAAACTACGATTGCAGACGACAATTAGAAATTTGGCGCCGAAAGGGTTAAACTAATATTGATAATGATATATGAACAAGAAAATCTTTGTCCCGGGTAAAAACTATAGATCGGATCTATATAATTCAAAAGCAATTAGAACAGACCCTAATCAGATGGCTCCAACAGGAGCCGTCTGGTCTGGGTATAATCTGTTTGAAAGGCATTAACATGCGTATCTATGGAGTAAAAGGTTGAATACATGAGCTTGAATGTCGAACAGTTTGCGTACGTATGAGAGGCCGAGTCGTCAGGGGTAGCGATACGCACTTATGCACATGCGTAGTATCAATCTAAAATGTGAAAACATTATTATAGCCAAAATAGAACAAAAAACCGAAGGCTAAGTGGGTAAACTATGATAAACGTTCTTGTCATATTGACGCCTCTGTAAAAAGCCACATTTTGAAACCATTATGACAAATAGAGCATTATTTTGCTCTATTTATCACATGGTTTAAAAACTACACAAATCTAAATTTCCCCGGGGAGCATGACCCCGGACCCTATAGCCACGGTGTGTACATTACATTAGGGTTCAGCTACGTTCCTGGTCGTCTCATCTGGATCCAAGCTGTTTGTAAAGGTAATAAATAAAATCGCCTCATATCGAGTTGATGATTAAATTGATAACTCGCATAGTGACACGGATTTGCGATTGAACTTGAACAACAAGAAAATAGTGTTTATAAAGCATGTAATGTGTTTCCCTTTCTTTACAGAATTACACTTCTTTTATCTTTAAACACTGTCGACCAGTTAGTATTATAATTTGTATAGATTAGCACAATCAAAAAATTGAGATTGGCTCCTGTTGAAACGTCGAGCGACGGAAACGTTGTTATTGAAAACTAGCGCCAAATAACATCGCTTACGTTAACGCTGTGACGACGTCATTTCCGTTTATCCATAAAGCAATATGGAGTCTCCCATTGCATGGAATTCACTTCCAGACGTCGCGTTGGTTTATATCTATCGATGTCTTCCAGACACCGATAAACTGAATACTGCATGTGTATGTAAAAACTGGTACAGGATGTTTGATGCCCCGGTTCTCTGGCGGGAACGTCGGGTTGTGTTTGACTCCCGGACGGCTGAGCGAACATCGGAGAGGGAAAGGAAATTCATTCATAAATTTGGACACCATTTACGTAAACTTACGCTTGGATTTGGAACACCGACATTCAAAACATGTATGTGTATATCGAAGGCAGTTGACGCATACGCAAAGAGCATTTGCAGTAGGAAGAATATTTGTATTCGAGAGATTGACTTAGAACACATGCATCTAGAACAGCATTGGCACTTCATTCTGTCCAGAAATCGTCTGATTTCTGCCCTTTGCAGGCTTCTTCGAAAGCAGAAGTTTCTGGTTTCTGTGTATATCTCTGGAGGCCGTGCGAGAATTCATGATGGTTGTCGAATACTTGAAGCTCTTGCAAAGGGCCCCTCCAGCAGAACTATAACATCATTATACATGGAAGATTTTTTCGAAACAAACATATTTCCATGGAGACAGATTCGATATGTCAACGCTGTATCGAAGTTTATGTCATTGCAAAATATTCACATCAATTACAAATATCTCAGCGCAGAGGTTCTGAGAAATATATCCAACAGGTTATCGCGTTCCTTAAAAAGCCTGTCACTTATCTTTGAGGGAGATCTCCGCGGTGTTGAAATTCCATCCGGGCCGTGGTATGAGTTCACAGAAAAGTGTCCGACCGTTGCAGTAAATGCGTACCTGTGCACAACAATACTGCGTGGCAATGATCTAAGAACGCCGTTTGTAAGAGGTATACCACTATGCGAATGCTATCTAACGTCCTGGTCAAGGATTGACGAAACGGAGCTGAGACTTGCTGCACTTCTGCGTCATCTTGGAAACCTCTATCCATCAACAATGAGTATTTGGATTTTTTTCTGTTGTTATACTTTATTAAACACAAGCTCCTTATATAGATATACGAAATACAGTAAAACCTCTCTATAACGTAAAACAGAACGCTCCTATAGGAGCGTTCTGTTTTACTTTCACCTTGCTTTAAGCAGCCGCCTGCCTTTAACACAAACTACTTGACCGGAATTCCAGACGAGAAGAGTTAAGATACATTAAGGCATGTCGCTGCGTAATGCAGGATGAAAGTCAGGCAGAAAGCTCCCAGAGGAGCTTTCTGTATGAAATCCATCCTGCATTAAGGTACCACCTGTCTCCAAGACCGATATTTATAGTAAACGGAACACCCGGGTTAGAGGGGTTCTACTGTACATATGAAGTAAAATGTAGGGTACTGCATGGAATGGGCTACGATTGTTAAAAGCGGCGAAGGGGTTAGGGCCGAACAGTAATCTGATTGTCAGAAAAAAATACGGCGTCTTCTGGAGTTGGTCGGCGAAAGAAACACAACGCCACCATGGTTTAATTATTTTTAAAAACGGAAGGAAACAGTGAGTGTGGACCCGGTTGTGAAGTGAGTTATTGCCTCAAATCGAGAGGGTAATCTGCGATGAAAAAATGGACAGAAGGATGAGAATCACAGTTCCCACTTTCAACATTTCATTTTGACTTTCAGCATTGCAAACAAAATTTGCAGATCAGCATGCAAAAAGTTTTCTGAAGAACTGATAAATTACTTTTTACGCCTAGCTCCATGTAGCATCTTAACCATTTATCTCATAATTTGTTTTATATACGTCTGGCTCCATGTAGCATCTTAACCATTACCTCATAAATTCGTCAGGCTCCATGTAGCATCTTAACCATTTACCTCATCGATACATTGAGTATACCGAGATCAAATGCTTCCTGTAGGAGCTTTCTGATTAGGGTCTGCTCTATTTGCTTATAAATGGAATAATATAGATCTGATTCTACATTTTTAAAAGTTCCCTAATTCATCAGCCATTACAACTATTACCTAACTACTACTCATCAAATCACCATTTCTTACACGAATATTCATCTGGGAGAGGGTTTATTATTTTGTTGTTAGAACTATCATGATAAAACCCCCAGAACAACCCGAGCAGTCAAGCCTTAAAAGACACCGTGGCTGGTCTATCAGAAGACCCGATCAGACACCCTTCAATGACACAGTGACTGCTCTGTGTCAGTACTGCTTGCAATGTCAATTTAAGTCTCGTTTTCTTAATGGACTTTACGCACATATTCAATTTTCATTTCACGCATTATCCCCTAGTGATGATCTTTTGCGCATCTATAAAAGTCACTATAAAAGTCACTTTATGAAACCATTTTGATAAATAGAGCATTTGCTCCTATAGGAGCAAATGCTCTATTTATCACACTGGTTTCAAACTACAAAATTCTAAAATATTCCTTTTCTCTAGCTAATGCTCCTTTTCGGTAGATTAATTCAAAAAGGTTGGGTCTAAAAATAGCCTAGGCGAGAATGAGATAAAGGGGTGTTTCTACTGAAATTCTTTTTCGGTGCCACTTTTGAAAAAAAAAAGTTATAAAGCGAAGAAAACAGTGCAGACCATGACCAGAGGGTTCTTTCAAGACATTTCTACTACAGGTCTACAGCCTATGTCCCTATTATAGCCACTAGGCCCACGAGAAAGAGTTAACTAACTCGGTATATAACCCTTATTATGATAATCGTCACCTTATACTTACATTTGCAAACAGTTTGGACCCAGATGAGACGAGAAGTAGTTCGGCGTCACGTCAGGACCATAGCCGTTCAACAACTGATCACTTGGTTCTCAATATTTTAAACTGTAACAGGTCATCGACAGAGCTACAGCTAACGGTGCGTACTAAACTCGTCATTTCTCCACCAAACCCTATACTGTAGATGATTCTAATAAGTGGTCATAGTACAGTGTTTGGTGGAAAAATAAAGCAGCTATTGTTGAAAATGTTTAAATTCATGCATCTTATCTGGAGCGTTGCAGGCCAGATTTTAGCAGACATCACTTTGTTAGCACGTTAATGGTTATTGTTTCGTTTCCAGCGAACTTCGCCATGTTTTTCGATCGACATGAGCCTTTAGACAGGGAGCTACTGTACATGCTGAGCCGGTGTTCAAACTTAAAGGACCTTTGTCTGCAGTGTCGCATATCCGCCGACACAACCATTGAAATTATGAAGCTTCATCACCGCGGGAAACTCAGTAAGTAGGGGAGATAACACACAACGATAACTCTTACCCCACTAACTGCGACCTCAGTTACATTTGCAAACATATTGAATCCAGATGAGACGTCGAGTAACTCGGCACCTCACCAGGACCCAAACTGTTGGACGCTTCGTCAGTAGCTTGTGTCATTTGGTTAATAGTTTTTCAAAAGCTAGTCAACGGAGCCAAACTGAATTTTAGTAGAAATTATGTTTGACAGTGGGGTGAGAGTTACTGCATTTGAATGCAGGTAGCGAGTATTTGGCATTTAAAACAACGAATACCCATACAATAATGCTCTTCCAACCGTCTGTATCAGGGTCTGTATATCACGCCATTCCAAATCTATTAGTACTTTCATACTGTTTGAAACCTTTCATTTAATCCTTTTCCCTTACGAACATACGAGTATATCTATGAATCTATGATTTCGTGAATATACATTAGCTTAATGCATACACGTATAAGAGAATTCAATGGCGTTATTGGCTTAGGCAAAAGCTGTAGTTTCAGATCTATATAATTTCATAAGCAATTAGAACAGATCCAGATTAGATGACTCATACAGTTGCCGTCTGTCCTGGGTTTACTCTGTTTGCTAAGGCGTGACAAGGCGTCAATGTAAGGGACATTTTTTAGGAGCGATGGACCACCGTAATTTAAAAAAAATATGAAATCAATAGGTGCTTTGTCTGTCGTTGCATTTTGCGATGTGATAGTTTGTTATTTTACATTTGCATGATACTTACTATGCATTCATATGTAGACAGTAAAATCCCTCTAAACCGGAATTGTAGTAGAGAAGAATTTACATACTTTTAGGCAGGTGGCTGCTTAATGCAGAGCGAAGGCCATACAGAAAGCTCCTTGAGAAGCTTTTTGCATGACTTTCACCCTGCATTTAGCTTCCACCTATCACTAAGGCCGACAGTTATACTATTTTGAACGTCCGGTGTAGAGAGGTGTTACACATACATTTGTATGTTTAGTTATTCATTAAGTTGTACCTGTAGAAATAATTCACTGTATCATCTAAACGTCACCCTGTTTACAACTTGTATATTTATAAACTTTATTTGATATAGGATTGACGTCAATCAACCTCACCATACTTGGCCTTTCCGCTGATGAGTGGAACCGTATCTACGAGGAGAAAGATCGACTCATCGCTGACGTATTAGACTTTGCCCATGTGGGACCGAACGAATTCGGGTCCAGCACCGGTAGTAGCACTGTCAACGCCGATGAAGACGACGATGATGTCGACAATGATGTCATCCATTTTGGAGACATCGTATTCGACCACAACGGCGTGGTAGTGGACATGTTAGACGATGAGAATGATATCTTTGGAAACAATATTGGTCATGAGGACGACGATGATTTTCTCATGTGATTTCTCATGCTGCATCATGTTTTCTCACGTGATTTCTCATGCTGTATCATGTTTTCTCATGTGATTTCTCATGCTGTATCATGTTTTCTCATGTGATTTCTCATGTTGTTTTATGATTTCTCGCGTGATTGCTGATATTTTAAATTTTCTCATGGGGTTGTTGATGCCCCATGTTATTGCAGGTGAACTGACTTGACTTTCATCGAAATGATATCATCGAATGAATTGTAAACGATGGAGTCACTGATCAGAACTGGTCAGAGACATACTGCTGATACGTATCTGCATCGTTTATCAAATTTGGAGTTTTAATGCTTTTACTATTACACGATGAATACTCGCGTATGAATTAACTCGTTCCCCACTAGACAAATTTTTAGACCCAACCTCTTTGAATAGATCTACCGAAAAGGAGCATTAACTGTAGAAAAGGAGAATTTTAGAATTGTGTAGTTTTGAAACCATTGTGATAAATAGAGCATTTGTTCCATAGGAGCAAATGTTCTATTTATCACAAAGGTTTAAAAATGTGACTTTTGCAGAGGCGACACAATGCGTCACTAGGAGGGAATGTGTTAAAGACATCTTGAATATTTGTTACCTGACATTTTATAATGACATACAACACATAAAACACAAAATAATTGCCAAAGACAGAACCTGTCAACTCAGATCTATATAAGTCCGCAAACCTAGCAGCCTCTGATCAGATGGATCACATAGCGGCTGGGTCGACTTTGTTTGCAAATGTACGAAAAGGCGTTCTATTGTATAGTTGGTTAAGACTTTAAACATCTGATTCACAATGTAAACTATAACCTCTCTATAGCAACTACTTAATGAATATACATGGATGCACTTATAAACAGGCGGCTGCTTAATGCAGCGCAAAAGTAATGTAGGAGCTTTCTCCATTACTTTCGTCCTGCATTAAGTTTTCCCCTGTCTTTAAGACCCAGAATAAGTCCACTGTTTGGTGGTTGCAATAAAGAGGTTTTATTGTACATGCGTTTTATTTTGAGAACATGGATGGTGTGTCAAACGGTTTGAAACCTGATGAGTGTGCAAAGATTATCACATATTCGTCCGTAGTAGTTTTAAACAAAAACCTGTATACCCTACCAATCGCTAACATTGAATGTAATGACAAGCAAAAATAAAATGTTAGACGGTTTGTCTTATCTAATTCATATCCATGATGGCGCTGTTTCTTACATGAATATTCAAGGAGTAAAGGGTTAACCCTTTCCCTCATAATATAAACGTGTTTTGACGCATTTGCAAACAGAGTAGACCTAGATAAGACGGCTCCTATAGGAACCGTCTGATCAGGGTCTGTCCTGTTTGCTAAAGGAATATGAAAGATCTGTTTCTTTACTTTCTAAAATGTTCCACCTTCCATATCTCATTATAACTATTTTGTCCATGAATATTCAGTAGGTATTGAAATTTGGAATACATATAGAACAGGGAACTGGTTTAAGCAATGGTCGATGACGGACGACACACGATGACAGGCACAGGGTGGTCACAATAGATAAAACTGTCGAACTTATACCAATATTGTTCACAGATTTTGTGTCTGAATGTGAAGTTAAGACTCATATGTCAGTGAATATGGACACTTCTTTCCTAATATAACATAGCTTATTCGCCTGAGACTTACACCAAACTCTACATGTCGATCAGAACCTTAGGGCCATAGTTATGCAATGTTGTTATTGAGGAAAACCAGCCTTGAAACATGTTGCAAATTCAGATATGCCTAAGTATTGAGCTAGTTGAATCTGTGAAAACAGAACCATTCTCCAATATAATACAGCATTTAGTTGAGTCTCAGTTCATTCTCAAACATCTGAATGGTCAGATTTTGAGTGAATCTAAATATCTCACCAAACAAATACCAGAGACTGACTCGGGCTCGAGCAAACACTTGTTGGAATTGTTGGACCTAATCAAAATATTTATATGGTTTATTACATGCACGAATATTGATGTTTATGAAAAACACAGTAAACCCCAACTAAAGCGACCAGAACAGAGAGATGGAATTCTGGGTCATTAAGGAGATGGTAGTGTAACCCTTTCCCTTATGTAAGCGAATTTTGACGCATCTGCAAACAGAATAGACCCAGATCAGACGGCTCCTATAGGAGCCTTTTGATCAGGGTCTGCTCTGTTTGCTTATAGTGTAATATAGATCTGATTCTACAGCTTCTGCCTGAGCCAAAATGTCCTATGTTCATATGCCATTATAAAAAAATAATCTTATTTATTTTCATGACGTCATTATTTCCTACATGAATGTTCACCAGGGAAAGGGATAATGAAGGACGAAAGTTATGCAGAAAGCTCTTACAGGAGATACGCCAGACAGCAGTAAAATACATGTTTTTAAAGACATATATTAATAAAGTGGGAGTGTTTTGATGGGTTTATATTCATTTTTGCCTATGCAAATGCTGACTACAGATATACCATGGCTCATCTCTATAGTGACCACTGAATGAAATAAACTCAGGTGTCGTTAACTTAATGTACAGGGGGTCCCTTTAAACCGGACGTTAAACTTAGTTTAAATACCGGTCTTGGAGACTGATGGCAGCTTAATGCAGGGTTAAAGTCACGCAAAAAGCTCCCTTCTGCATGACATTCACCCTGCATTAAGCAGACACCAGCCTAAATGTATCTAAAGTCTTCTCAACTAGAATTCCGATTCAGAAGGGGTTTTACTGTAGGTTTTTTAATACAGAAAGAAAGTATGCAGAAAAGAGTTTAATTGTTTTTCTGCTTTCCTTGTGACCTGCATTAAGCTACCACCTGCCTTTAATTAGATCTCATTTTGATGGTCGCCTAAGACAGGTTTTACCGTACTTATATAAATTATTTATTTACAGTATGAACAAAAGCTAAAATTTGGAAACAGAAATCGGGTTGAAATAAATATAACAACAATAATTAACTTTAAAACTATATTTGGTTTTAATAAATGGAATTCATTGCTTCAACGTATGGAAGAACCATGATAATAGGCTCTGAAATGTTTAATACACATCTTCACAGATTCCCATACAGAGTCAAACAATACCAGTCGAAATCCTTCTTCCTCTTAGTTATAAGGCCAGTAGATGCAAGACATACATAATTGAAACAATGGCGTAACCAAGGTAATAGTTTGCGTGCAATCGTCAAAATGCTGTCCACAGTGCGTTATGATTATTTCATTATTTCTTCAATTGTTAGTACGATATACACGTTGAGGCATGCTAGTTTAAATCTGCTGATACACAAAACAGTGTTTACAATGAATCAGTCACTGAGAAGGGATTCCTCCAAGCATACTTTTAGTTATAATGTTCGCCACACTAGTCATTGTATGGAAATATGTTGCTTATAACATAGCAGTATCTAGTGCACGAGAAACAAGATTTGCAATTACAAATGTTGTTGTAATTTAACATAAGCTTGAAAGCATGCAGAAATAAACACTGACATGCATGAAGTTATAAAACAAATGAATTAACATGAGCAATCGCAGAAATGGGCATTGCCCGTCTCAAACATTCTGCGCTATATTTTCGAAAAACACTTCCCAAACGTCCAAAACGTTAGGATGGTTTCTGTCTGACGAAAAATTCGAGACTCAAACCCAGATGGGCTCAAGCCCGCCGCAGTTATTCTCCGTTCATCAATTGACAAAACTCTGGAAACAAAAGAAAACAAAACTATTTACATTTGTGTCAGTCAGTTAAAGTTAGAGTAGCATGTGTTAGTGGAAGCAGAAGAAGGAAAGGGAGAGGTAACTCTGTATGTGCCAGCATACTACATGAAATATTAGTTGTTTTAAAGTATTACAGTAAAACCATATAAACCGGGCATTTAATTAAGTATAAATATCGGTATAAATATCGGTATAAATATCGGTCTTGCAGAGAGGTGGCAGCTTAAAGCAGGGTAAAAGTCATATAGAAAGCTCATCTAGGAAATTTCTGCATGACTTTCGCCCTACATTAAGCAGCAACCTGCCTAAAAGTATAAAATAGAATTCCGGTTTAGAGGGATTAACTGTATACATCAAATACGACCACCCTAATAACGTCTAATTCTGGATTTTAAAACAATGAATAATTTAATACAGGTCAAACGTTGGGCAGAAAGCTCTTGCAGGTATTTTCTGCTTTGCTTCTGCCCTGCATTAAGCAACCACCTGCTTTTCAATAACCATATGTTGATAAAATATGTGATCTCCTTAGCGAGACTAAAATCTGATTTTAATAATTTCGGCAAACACTTCATAAAATTCATTACTGAACTTGACCAAATGCAATATATCTATTGGCATTTGATTTGATTCAATATGCTGTTGAGTTGAATCCAGAGGGCGCCAGGCACAGACAAGGTGGGGAATACATAGGGGTGCAGCATTTGCGCATATTAGTGCGTTTTGCGGAAAAGTATGAGTGCTTTCAACACAACGCTGGTTAGTATCTTGAGTAGTGCGGTAGCGAGCAGTTTACAGATTCGATTCGAAGTGTTTCCAAGCATTATTTCCGTTAGTGTGCGAATGTCAGAATATCAGTGACATATAAAGGGAAGAAAACAGTTTCCAAATTAAAGTATTTACAAATAGAGACAGGAAGTGACGTCATTTAGAGGTAAGACGTAATAGGGTGGGTAAATAAGAATCAACAAGGTATCCAACTATCACGACTGTCAGTCCTTTGATAATGCAATATGTCTTTATGAACATTTTGCCTTTGTAACTACCGACATTGACACAGACCAGCTCTGAGACCGGATGATCTGGAAATATGGCGCTTAAATGTATACATGTATAAGGCGAATCGTCTCGTGCGCATAGCTCATTCGGAGGACATCAAACTTTTGAATTCTGCAAGGAAAAATAAAAACGAATGTATGAAATAAATGACGCTATTCAAATGTCTAACTATAACTATCAGCAATTAAAACAAACATTTTCATTATGTTCTTATGAAGTAGCAGTATGTAGGTATTAATTCATAATGAATTTCGCCCTAGTGATTCAGAAGGTAGAAAGAAGAAACAAATACAAGGTAAAAACCTATAATGAATACGTTTACGCCTTGGATTTTATAATACAGAACACGTTAATGAACTATAAATGATACAGTTATGATTTGTGACAAACACTGCAAACATTCTTAACAACGCTGAATTTTCAAATGTACTATTCCAAAATTAAGAAAGGTCAAGCTTACGGTGAATATTTAAGGATGTTTAACCCTTACAATGCTGAATTGTCAATTGGACTATTTCAAACTTCAAACAGGTCAAGCTTATGGTAAATATTTAGGGATCTTTCAAAAGACATGAGGGCCAATATGGCCCTTAATCGCTCACCTGATTATCATAGATTAAAGATTTTTGCTAGGTAGCCCATGGGTAGGGCCACTATTGACATTAGGGACAATATTTGAACAATGTTGATAGTGGACCATGAGCAGTGGTTCTACAGAACAAGATTTTCAAAGAGTTAGAATATTGACTTTATCAAGACAATGATTCTGACCAATGAAGATTGGGCTAAAAATTTGCCCTCTAGAGTATTTTTTCTAAGATTGGACCTAGTGACCTACTTTTTATTACCACCCCACCCATGATCACACTCAACCTTGATATCACCAAGACAAACAGTCTGAGCGAGTTTGAGGAAAATTGGGCTAAAAATGTGGCCTCTGGAGTGTAAACAAGATTTTTCTAAGATATGACCCAGTGACCTACTTTTTGATCACACGTAACCCACTTTCAAAATTGTCTAAGATTTTATTAGGACAATCATTCTGACCAATTTTCATGAAGAATTGGCTATAAATGTGACCTCTAGAGTGTTCACAAGGTTTTCATACTATTTGACATAGTGACCTAGTTTTTAACCCCACATAACCCACTTTCAATCCCGTTCGAGCTTTTATCAAGACAATCATTACGACCAAGTTTCATGAAGATTGGACAAAAAATGTGAGCACTAGAATGTTCACAAGGTTTTTCTACTGTTTGACCTAGTGACCTAGTTTTCAACCCCACTTGACCCACTTTCGACCTCGTCCGAGATTTTATCAAGGCATTTGTTCTGACCAATTTTCATGAAGCTTGGACAAAAAAATGTGACCACTAGAGTGTTCACAAGGTTTTTCTACTGTTTGACCTGGTGACCTAGTTTTTAACCCCACTTGACCCACTTTCAAACTCGTCCGAAATTTTATCAAGACATTCGTTCTGACCAAGTTTCATGAAGATTGGACCTAAATTGTGACCACTAGAGTGTTCACAAGGTTTCGCTACTGTTTGACCTAGTGACCTAGTTTTTCACCCCACGTAACCCACTTTTCAAACTCCTCCGAGATTTTATCAAGACAATCATTCTGAGAAAGTTTCATGAAAATTGGGCTAAAAATATGACCTCTAGAGGGTTCACAAGGTTTTCCTACTATTTGACCTAGTGACCTAGTTTTTAACCTAACTTGACCCACTTTCGAACTCGTCCGAGATTTTATCAAGACATTCATTCTGACCAAGTTTCATGAAGATTGGACTAAAATTGTGACTACTAGAGTGTTCACAAGCAAATTGTTGACGACGGACGACGGACGACGGACATTCAAGTCTCCCAAAAGCTCACCCTGAGCTTTGCTCAGGTGAGCTAAAAAGTGTAACATGACAAACAGTGCAGATTCGGATGAGAGGGCTCCTCTAGGAGCCCTTTCATCTGGGTCTACACTGGTTGCAAAGAACATTAGTGACTCGTGTCCCGCGCTTTAAGGATTAAGCTTGGTGAATTGTAAAACTAAAAAAAATATTTTATCTTTGAAATTGATTTTGACGAAGGATTAGACTCTATACCATTAATAATGTGTAATCAAGGGTGAAATACTGTCGTTTAAATCATTAACAGGTTCAGCATTCTCGACACCAAACATGGGACAGACAGATGTAGTTTTTGTGGAAAAGAGACAAGCAGTTGTGAAAGAGAAAGCCAAATTACAGCAAAATATGAGGAGAAAGAGGATATTTCATTTCTTGGCATACTCTATCTATCCTTTACTTCGTGAATATTCGTGTAACAAATACAAATGTAATTGCAAAATGAATATTAATTACAGGAACTTTTAAAAGAGCATTTGAACACGAGACAGAAACTGTAGATAGGTTGTATGCAAAACGGAGCAGACCCTGTCAGAGGACTCCTACAGGAGCCACCTAATCTGGGTTTACTCCGTTTGCAATGGTGGTAAACAGATATATTTTTGAAGTAAAGTGTAAATAAAATCAAACCTCCTATAAAGTACACCTTTGCACTATCCGATGGACACGTCCTCTGACGCCTATGCAAACAGGGAAGACCCAACAGATGACACTTGTAGAAACCGACTGATCAGGGTCTGCTTCTACAGTTTCATCCATGGTCAAAAATCCTTTGTTTACATGTCATGGTAAAAATTCGGCTTATAAATATTCATGTAGTGTTTACCTTTTAAATTATTCAACAACTAAAGCGTTAACAACTAAAAAATAAGTCCATCAGTTTGTTTTCAATTAACACATTATCCCCTAGTGACACATTTGTGCGCATCTATAAAAGTCACTTTATGAAACCATTGTGATAAATAGAGCATTTGTTCATATAGCAGCAAATGCTCTATTTATCACAATGGTTTCAAACTACAAAATTCTACAGTTTTCCTCTCCTCTAGTTAATGCTCCTTTTCGGTAGATATATTCAAAGAGGTTGGGTCTAAAAATAGCCTATGAGGTAATGGGTTAACTGTTAACTCATTCCCTGTTCCACATGTATTCCAGTTTTCAATACCTACTGAATAGTCATGGACACAATAGTTATAATTAAATATTGAAGGTGAAACATTGTAGCCATTTTGAAACATCTTTCAAAGTCCGCTAGCAAACAATACGGACCCTGTTTAGACGGCTCCTATAGGGGCCGTCTGATCTGAGTCTGCTCTGTTTGTAAATGTATGGAAGCACATTGATCAATATGAAGGAAAGGATTAACCATGAATACCGAAACGGAGACTGAGACAATTGCAAATGTGTTTTGGTTATTACTTTACCGAAACTTTGATAATATAATGCAGCGTATTCAATTCAAACAAGAAATCTAGCGACCACGTCTACATCTGCTACAGTGGTACAATAGACAATATGGGGACGAGAGAGCAAGGAAGAGAGTGCATATAAATACATTGAAAAACGAATATTTATGTAAGAAATTAATGACATAATGAATATTAATTAATTTAATTTTTATAGTGACATTATGAACAATGGGTTGTCTGACCATGTAAGAGAGCATAGAATATTATATATCATTTCATAAGTCAAAAGAGCAAACTCAGATCAGAGGATTTCCACAACAGCCGTCTGGCTTGGGTCTATCCTGTTTGAAAATACATGTACGTCAAAACACATCTCCATCAGAAAAAGTTTAATGAGATAAAGACAATATCAGATGTTCAGATAAGATGCGTAAATTAAAAACAAATTAAGAATAATTTCTGTATTTCTTCACCAACCCCTAAGCAATACCCTGGGTTTGGTGAAGGAATGAAGATTTTAGTATTTGAGTACGTATCTTTATCTGTTGCTTTTATGTATGTTCATTGTCCAATCAATTCTGAACCAGTTATCTATTTGATCTATCTATTGTCAAAAACTAGTACAGTTAAACCTCTTTATAACCACCATCAAAACCGACATTTAGGTCTCTCTGACAAATGATTGTGTAATGGAGGACGAAAGGTATGCAGATGCTCCAATAGGAGCTTTCTATACTACTTTCGTTCTGCACTAAGCATCCCTTATTTAAAGCATCAATGTTTATCCATTAACTCATTCCCTCATATTGACGTATTTGATGCCCAAGTAAAAGCAACTTCTAGAAATCATTGTGATAAACAGAGCATTTGCTCCATAGGAGCAAATGCTCTATTTATCACAATGGTTTCGAAACTGCACTATTATAAAACTTTCCATTTCTCGAGTAAATGGTCCTTTCCAATTGATTTATTTTCAGAAGTTTGGTCTAAAATAGCCTATGAGGGAATGGAGTTAAGTGTAGCTTTATAAAGGCTACTGTCGCTTAATAGAAGCTCTGCTGGAGCTTTATGGAGGATCTATTGTAGTTTTATAGAGGTTCTATTGTACTGACAATAAACAAGATCGAGGGAAACAATTTATGAGACTATCAATTCCAAATAAAGAAACAAAGCCCAACTCTAAAACAAGAGATTCTTGGGAAAAGCATTGGTTCTTTTCGCAAATCAATATGGACAAAAGCATTTTAAGGGAGTCTGAATCCGGGAAGTTGTCTAAGCGGAAATTGCAACCTGGGCAGTGTGTCTAAAACTAGTTTTAACATGCGTATACATGTACCATAAGTACACAATGAAATGTGATCTGAAATTATCCACAGCAAAACATAATACAAGTATTTTACTCTAAAATTGTAGGTGGAGTGAACACTGAACAATGTCATATTTTAAACTGGAAATATATTGAAAATGTATGCATGAAAAACATAATCAGTATATTAATACATACTTATGAAAGTATTTTTTTCAACATGAAAGTTATCAATATTAAACGAAAATAATGGGAAAGTATCTTAAGCTCTTGACTTTATAAATATTAATGAGCGAAATAATGACATGAGCATAAATTATAAGAATTTTATACTGGTATCTAATAGATATATGAAGCCTTAGCCAAGGCAGTGACTGCTAAATCAGATTTGCAGTTGAACTTCGATATCTCGAACTTAAAGGAACCATAGAAATTAGTTCGAGATAACAGAGGTTCGAGTCATCCGATTTATAATCTGACCAATATCTCAAATTCACAGCTTAATGAAGGTCTAAAGTAATGCTGAATGCCCCTGTAAGAGCTTTCAGCATCACTTTAGACCTGCAAAAAGCTGTCGCATGCGTTTCTAGATATGTGTATTGATACATTTTAGAACATTTCTGTGTTGTAAATTTTGGAAGGACAGTACTTTTAATTCGAGTTATCCTGAGGTTCGAGTTATCCGAGTTTCGGGATATCGAAGTTCAACTGTATATCACACCATTAACAAGTAGAACAAAACCTGGTCAGATAGCGCCTACAGGGGATATCTGATCTGGGTCTACTTTGACAATGTTTTAAAAGGCATATCTAAAATGTATAGGGCTAAAGATGTCGCTTCATGGTCAAACAAATACAACGTATCTTTAAATAAGTTAATCTACTCTGGCTGGCCGCTTTAGCGGAGAGTAACGTAATGATTATGCAGTACCACTTTTCTTTCACGATCGCTAATTATACTCGTTTAAGACAGAGACATACACATGTATGTATATGTCTCTGTTTAAGACAAG
Source organism: Azorinus chamasolen (assembly GCA_963576725.1). Lineage (NCBI taxonomy): Eukaryota > Metazoa > Mollusca > Bivalvia > Cardiida > Solecurtidae > Azorinus > Azorinus chamasolen. The sequence continues at coordinate 77,471,692 of OY755236.1, read as the reverse complement.
TTTAATACAGGTCAAAGCTCCCATAGAAACATTTTGTGTTCTTTTATCTTGCATGAAGCAACACACACGCATTTAAAAGAAACCTATGTTTATCAATACACGGTTGCCTTAGTGATGTTTTACTGCACTTTGCTCAACTTATCTATAAATATCAGCAAGAGACAAATGTGCTGGAACAGTTTTTGTTCCGTATGTTAGGAGGCAATACTTCATATACGAGTCAACTAAAAGGAATGTGGTGTCCTACAAGTGTGCCCAAATGTGCCATCAAGGATCAATACAATTCCTATGTGTACAGTAGAACCTCTCCTAAGTTGTCATTCATTTATTGAACACAGGAGGCTTTACCCATTCCCTCATAGGCTATTTTTAGATCCAACCACATTGACTTAATCTACCGAAAAGGAGCATGAACTAGAGAAAAGGAAAAATTTAGAAATTTGTTGTTTGAAACATTGTGATATAGGAGCAAATGCTCTATTTATCACAATGGTTTCACAAAGTGACTTTTACAGAAGCGCCAAAAAGCGTCAATGTGCGGGAATGTGTTAAAAGCTGGTGGCTGCCTAATGCAGGGGGAAAGGTAATGCAGAAAGCTTTCTGTGTTACTGTTGCCCTGCATTTATCTACCCCTGTCCTACAGACCTATAATTAGACCTCGTTTATATGACCGCTTAAGACAGGTTCTAGTGTATATCTGTACCGGGTATATGCATAGTGGTGATCTAGACATTGTTCTGTCAGGATATGTATCGTTCGGCAGGTTAAATGAAAGTCATATGCTTTAATGCCGGGAAATGATGTTGCATCTCTGTTACCTAACACTTATTCCACGTTTCGTGACCTGACTAACTTTTGCAAACAGCGTGGACCCAGATATGTTCATGAACACTTTACTCCATGAATATTCGTGTAACAAATAATGACATCATGATTATTAATAATATTTTTTGTAACGCCTAATTAACACATGGAATTTGGGGCATTACAGAAACAATAGAACCAGCCCTATATTATTCCATATGCAAACAGAACAGACCCTGACCTGGATCTACTCTGTTTGCAAAGGCGTTAAAGGCGTATTAATGGAGTAAAGGTTTTAAACACTTGAAGTTATTTGTTTCGAGGTGTCCATACCTTCATAATCTACTGTACCGCTGCCATCTGTATCTGTTTCTGCAATCATATCTTCGATTTCTTCTTCAGTAATATCATCACCTAGATAGAAAGGAAAAAATCAAGTAAAGTTGAATTTTACATTTCAGAATTAATCACCTGCAATTAACTTTTATCAAGCTAGGGACGAATTTGCGATGGTCGTTTGCAAACAGTTTGGATCCAGACGTCGAATAACTCGGCATCTCATCAGGAAAAAACTGTCTGAGTACAAAGTCGTAATGTTTGTAGAGTAAAAGACAAAACGTGCTATATTTATAAATGTGAATCACGTCAATGTTTTAGAGGGTGTAAATATACAGCAGAACCTGTCTTAACCCATTCGGCGCCAAAATTCTAATTGTCGTCTGCAATCTAAGTTTGTTAAATCATTCAGTAAAATAAGGAAATGAGATAAATAAAAGCAAATTTCAATGGAATAAAACACATATATAGAAATAGAGATTGAGACAAATAGTGAAGTCCCTGATCAGACGCCGCCTTGAAAAGGCGGCGTCTGATCTGGGACTGCACTATTTGTCGTGGTGCATTTATGCAACTGCGGCGGTGAAAGGAGGGTTAAGCGGCCATCAAACATATGTCTAATTATGGGCCTGTAAGGCAAGCGGTAGCGTTATACATTTCAACAGTAATACAGAAAGCTCCAATAGGAACTTCCTGCATTGCCTTTGCCCTTCATTAAGCAACGGTCCGTTTTTTAAGACACCTATGTACAGTAAATGAATGGTCGCTTAGAACAGGTTATACGATACGCATAATGTCAATTGGAAAGGTTGATCAACGTGTCCTCTATTTGCTTATAGAATATCCGAGATTTTATTTTATACTAATTAGTTATGCTATGTATTCACGTATTCGGTATAACAATACATAATAATTCACAGTAGAACATCTCTATAACGGCCACTTAATTGTGTTAATTAGTTGGCATTTAGGGCAGTTGGCTGCTTAAAGCAAGGTGAAAGTAAAACGGAACGCTCCTATAGGCTGCTTAAAGCAAGGTGAAAGTAAAACGGAACGCTCCTATAGGAGCGTTCTGTTTTACTTTCACCTTGCTTTAAGCAACCACCTGCCTTTTACACAAACTATTTGATGTAACTTAGTGTCCGTTATAGAGAGGTTGTACTGTTCTTCATGGTCATGATAGACATGCCGTGACAAGCATGGAGTAAAGGGTTTACACGGGTACTCACCTAAACCTCTCAAAATATATCTAATGTCGCTCACTGGAATGACACCTTTCTTCTCTTTGTCTAGAACACGGAAAGCATCTTTAAGTTCTTTTTCTTCTTCATCCATTTTCATTTTTCTTTCGTACAGATGTTTGAAATCTTCCCATTCCAAAAAGCCGGTTGCTGAAGAAGATATGGGGGAGGGGTCGTCAATTTATGCTCGTTCAAAATAATATCTGTGTAATATCTCTAATTAGAAAATAAGCTTGCTGGTATGAAACAGATACGCAGCGATGATATAGATAAACAGTGATACTACAGATATACAGTGATAATGTAGATATACAGTGATAATACAGGATAAACAGTGATACTATTGATACACACTGATAGTATAGATATACAGTGGTAATATAGTTGTGATAATATAGTTATAAAGTGATAATATGGTGATAATATACATGTAGATATACAGTGATAATATAGGATAAACAGTGGTACTATTGATATACACTGATGGTATGTATATACAGTGATACTATAGATAAACAGTGATAATCCTGATGTGCAGAGGTAATATAGATAAACAGTGATGTCAATGATAATATAGATATACGGTGTGTCAATGATAATATAGATATACAGTGATACCATAGATTAACAGTGACACTACAAATATACAGTGATAATAGATATACACAGTGATTATATATGCAAACAGAGATATGAGTCGTTTGATCAGGGTCTGCTGTGATTGCTAATGGATTTTGATAGATATGTTTCTTACTATCTAAAATGGCTACATTATGACACATTCCATATTTCATTATAGCTAGTTTGTCCATGAATATCTAGTAGGTACTGGCATTTGTAATAAATATAGAACAGAGAAAGGGTTAATAACGTGTGTGGGAGCCTATACTGTTATTACTTTTCAATCGAAGTAATGGAAATAACTTATGTTTGCCATTGCTTCCCTTCTTCTTAACCCTTTCCCTCATATTGACGACTTTCGACGACTCTGTAGAAGTCACTTTGTGAAACCATTGTGATAAATAGAGCATTTGCTCCTATAGGAGCAAATGCTCTATGTATTACAATGGTTTCAAACTACAAAATTCTAAAAAAATTCCTTTTCATTAGTTAATGCTCCTTTTCGGTAGATATATTCGAATAGGTTGTATCTAAAATAGCGTATGAGGTAATGGGTTAAAATTTAAAACGAATATTTAATAATTTCCCAAATGAACAATTGTGTGTGGATTGATCACTTCACGAATATTCATTAACTTAATTCTTACAAAGTAAAGTTAAAGAGGAGTTTTGACATAACCTGCAGACTCAGATTTATATATTTCCCTGTATAGTAATCAGCCATCTGCGTTTCAACACTTTCCTTCATATAAACGCGTCTTCACGCATTTGCAAACAGAGTTGACCCAGATTAGATGGCTCCTATAGGACCAGTGTCTGCTCTGTTTGCTAGTGGCATTTGATGGATCTGATTCTTTAGTTTCTAAAACGGCTACAATGTTATACCTTCCATATTTCATTCTAACTGTTGCGTCGACGAATATCAGTAGGTATTGAAATTTGACTAAATTTAGAATAGGGAAAGGGTTTATGCACCCATATGGATTAACACATTCCCTCATATTGACAACTTTTGACGCCTCTGTAAAAGTCACTTTGTGAAACCATTGTGATAAATAGAGCATTTGCTCCTTGATCCTTTTCGGTAGATACATTCAGAGAGATTGGGTCTAAAAATAGCCTATGAGGTAATGGGTTAAGTGGTCACAGATGGGGTGGATGTATTGTACTTACCATCGTTGTCCATCTCATCCGCCCAGTCCTTGAGTAAGTCATCGTCCACATGTAGGGCCATGGCCTTGAAGCACTTGTCAAGGTCCTTCGTGGCCACGGTCTCTGTATCTTTCTTCACATATAAGTGGAACGTTTGCTTCGCATCTGAAATAAATACATGCAGTTTCTAAACACGTTACTCTAAGTATAGCTATTCTGTATTTATGGTTAACATATTCTCTCCTACTGACGCTCGTTGCTCCTCTATAAACTTTTTTAAACCATTGAGATAAATAGAGCATTTGCTTCATAGGAGCAAATGCTCTGTTTATTACAGTGGTTTCAAAACTACACACTTCTAAAAGTTGTGTCTAATAATAATAGTCTAGGAGGGAATGAGTTAATCCTCTACCTGATAAAAACCTTTGCAAACAGATTAGACCCAGGTCAGACGGCTCATGTCTGATGGAGATCCGCTCTGTTTGCTTATGGGCTATTGTAATCCGAATGTACAGTTCAAGGTCAAAAAGCATGTGTTCATACTTTTGTAACAATCCAGCCAATATTATAGTATACAGTAAAACCTCTCTATAATGGCCACTGAATTGTGTTAAGTAGTTTGTATTTAGGGCAGGTGGCTGCTTTGTTTTACTTTCACATTGCTTTAACCCATTACCTCATAGGCTAATTTTACAATTTTGTAGTTTTAAACCATTGCGATAAATAGAGCATTTGCTCCTATAGGAGCAAATGCTCTATTCATCACAATGGCTTCACAAAGTCATCAAAAGTTGTCAATATGAGGGAATGGGTTAAGCAGCCACCTGCCATTAACACAAAATAATTGATGTAATTTAGTGATCGTTACAGAGAGGTTTTATTCTATCTACTACAATCAATAAAACAATAATTCAGGAGGAGTGTTTTATTTCCCTCACCCAATTAAGCTATTTTTCAACATGTATTACAAACACACTATTCATCTATGAAAAATTCTACCCCCCCCCCTTATCTGAAATCCTGGATCCGCACCTGGTCAAGCAGCTTGGATCTTGATGAAATACCGCGTTAGTCGATGGCTCATCTGGATACAAGCGGACACAAGCTGTTTGTAAATTCCAGTCAAGGTACGCTGAGTGGGTGAAGAGTTAATATAGGACTATGTGCTATTTTGAACAACATTTTACTTATATTGTAATTACTTTAAGGCAATATCTCCGTCTAAATGGCTATTATCAATTCTAAATTTAAGAGCGTCTAAACAATTTATGAACATAATCTAACTATAATTTTCTTGATCATGAATAGAAGAAGACAGTAAATAAGACGGGTGAATAAGTAAATAAGGCGGGAAACGGGTTTGCAAACAGTATAGACCCACATCAGAGGACCCATTAAGAAGCCCTTTGATCAGGAACTGTTCTGTTTGTAACAAAAGTATACCTTTTAAAACTGATTGGATTCTGTCGTTAAAAATGATGGATCATTCCACATTTTGTAAAATCAACTTTCAAAGGCTTACATGTAACTTACATCCTTTATATGATTACATAGTACTGGCGCACATGAAATTTGAAAGGTTGTTTAAAAGTTTACTGCAGTTTGAGCCTTTTCAAAACACTGCTGATTTAGCTATGCGCGGTCTGATAAGCATTTGCAAACAGCTTGCATCTTGATAAGACGCCGGGTAACTAGTCGCCAGGGAGATAAGACGGCGGGTAACTATTCGCCAGGGAGATAAGACGCAGGGTAACTATTCGTCAGGGAGATAAGACCCCAGGTAACTGGTCGCCAGGGAGATAAGACGCAGGGTAACTAGTCGTAAGGGAGATAAGATGCCGGGTAAGTGGTCGTCAGGGAGATAAGACGCCGGGTAACTAGTCGTAAGGGAGATAAGACGCAGGGTAACTAGTCGCCAGGGAGATAAGACGCCGGGTAACTATTCGTCAGGGAGATAAGACCCCGGGTAACTGGTCGTCAGAGAGATTGAGACGCCGGGTAACTATTCGTCAGGGACATAAGACCCCGGGTAACTGGTCGTCAGGGAGATAAGACGCCGGGTAACTAGTCGTCAGGGAGATAAGACGCAGGGTAACTAGTCGTCAGGGAGATAAGACGCTGGGTAAGTGGTCGCCAGGGAGATAAGACCCAGGGTAACTAGTCGTCATGGGGATAAGACAGGGAGATAAGACGCCAGGTAACTAGTCGTCAGGGAGATAAGACGCCGGGTAACTAGTCGTCAGGGAGATAAGACGCTGGATAACTAGTCGTCAGGGAGATAATACCCCGGGTATCTCGTCGTCAATAAGGTAAGACGCCGGGTAACTAGTCGTCAGGATCTAGCCATTTGGCACTCTGTCAGTAGTTTCTCAAAAGTGTTTTGATTGAACTGGAAGAAGTCGAATTTGCAAAAGATCCAAATCTGAACAGCGGCATAAAACTTAAAAGATCTTTATAGAGTGGTGTAACGAAACGCTTGTCAAAGATGCATGGCAAAACGGGTATTGCATACAACACATTTCTACTATGGTTAAAAAACATTTAAGTTCGACCCATGATGTACATAATTTTTTAATTAGTAGACATTTAGTATGATAAACACAGACTGTTTCTCTATTATTCAGTAAGAAACAAAGCAGATGCTTGGAAGACAAATTTACCAACAAGACATATGCGACTTGACGAAAATGAGCGTGTTCTGACGTAGGTGCGAATAAAAAACAAGACGCAAAACAAACTTACAGAGAATAAAGAGAAGAGCTGCTGAAACACAAGCAAGGGGAATGTTCCAGGTAATTTTTGTTGAAAATTACATCACCAGTAATGAGAAATACGCTTTGAATCTCGGGAGGCAATGGTGGAAAAAAGATTTAACCTTTTCCCTCATATAAACGCATTTCACGCATTTGCCAACAGAGAAACTCCAGATCAAATGGCTCCTGGGGAGCCACCTGGCCAGGGTCTGGTCAGTTTGCTATGTCTATTGTTTCTTAAATTGCCAAACCGTCCCACTCCCACCTTCCATATTTCATTATAACTATTTTGTCCATCAATATTCAGTAGGTATTGAAATTTGGAATGAATATAGAACAAGAGGGCCAGAATGGCCCTGAAGCGCTCACCAGACAACCAGGAGAAAATTTTCAAAGTTTTCACTATATGTTTCTATAGAAAACTAGCCGGCCCTGGGACCGGGCCAATTTTGACCCCAGGGGAATAATTTAGAAAAACTTGTAGGGGACCTGAACATGATGCTATGAGCCAAATATGTTCTCAATATGTTTCTATTGAAAACTGCCCACCCCTGTGGCAGGGCCAATTTTGACCCCAGGGCCATAATTTATATAACTTGTGTAGAGGACCTGAACATGATGCTCTGTGCCAAATATGAAAGCTGAGAACCTTCCAGTTTCAGAGAAGAAGCTTTTCAAAGATTTCACTATTTGTTTCTATTGAAAACTGCCCACCCCTGTGGCGGGGCCAATTTTGACCCCGAGACCATAATTTATATAACTTTTGTAGACGACCTGAACATGATGATATGTGCCAAATATGAAAGCTGAGAGCCTTCCAGTTTCAGAGAAGAAGATTTTCAAAGATTTCACTATTTGTTTCTATTGAAAACTGCCCACCCCTGGGGCGGGGCCAATTTTGACCCTGGGGCCATACTTTATATAACTTTTGTAGAGGACCTGAACATGATGCTATGTGCCAAATATGAAAGCTGAGAACCTTCCAGTTTCAGAGGAAAAGATTTTCAAAGATTTCACTATTTGTTTCTATTGAAAACTGCCCACCCCTGGGGCGGGGCCAATTTTGACCCCGGGGCCATAATTTATATAACTTTTGTAGAGGACCTGAACATGATGCTATGTGTCAAATATGAAAGCTGAGAGCCTTCCAGTTTCAGAGAAGAAGATTTTTAAAGATTTCACTATTTGTTTCTATTGAAAACTGCCCACCCCTTGGGCGGGGCCAATTTTGACCCCGGGGCCATAATTTATATAATTTTGTAGAGAACCTGAACATGATGCTATGTGCCAAATATGAAAGCTGAGAGCTTTCCAGATTCAGAGAAGAAGATTTTCAAAGATTTCACTATTTGTTTCTATTGAAAACTGCCCACCCCTGGGGCGGGGCCAATTTTGACCCCGGGGCCATAAATAATATAACTTTTGTAGAGGACCTGAACATGATGCTATGTGCCAAATATGAAAGCTAAGAACCTTCCAGTTTCAGAGGAGAAGATTTTCAAAGATTTCACTATTTGTTTCTATTGAAAACTGCCCACCCCTGGGGTGGGGCCAATTTTGACCCCGGGGCCATAAATAATATAACTTTTGTAGAGGACCTGAACATGATGCTATGTGCTCAATATGAAAGCTGAGAACCTTCCAGTTTCAGAGGAGAAGATTTTCAAAGTTTGCACTATATGATTCTATTGAAAACTGCCCACCCCTGGGGCGGGGCCAATTTTGACCCTGGGGCCATAATTTATATAACTTTTGTAGAGGACCTGAACATGATGCTATGTGCCAATTATGAAAGCTGAGAACTTTCTGGTTTCAGAGGAGAAGATTTTCAAAGTTTTACTATATGTTTCTATTGAAAACCAGGCACCCCTGGGGCGGGGTCAATTTTGACCCCAGGGGCATAATTTATATAACTTTTGTAGAGGACCTGAATATGATGCTATGTGCCAAAGATGAAAGTTGAGATCCCCGTAGATTCAGAGGAGAAGATTTTTAAAGGTTCAAATTGTTGACGACGGACGACGAACGACGGACGACGAACGACGCACGACGCACGACGCACGCCGACGGACGACGGACAATGGGCGATCACAAAAGCTCACCCTGAGCACTTTGTGCTCTGGTGAGCTAAAAAGGAAACGGTTAACTCTTTTCAGGATACAGGAACCTTTTTAAACCTTGTAAACAGAGTAAACCCAGAGGTCCGGATAAGATGCGTTAATTTAAACATTTTTAGGAATAGCATACCTTTATTTCTCCTCAAAACCCTATACTGTGACCACTCTTTAGAATCGTCTCGAAGAGACTATTCTAATGAGTGGTCACATCATAGGGTTTTGTGGAGAAATGACGCTTTTAGTACGTGTATTTGGGTACGCACCTTTATCTGTACCTCTGACTGACCCATATCAAACTAAACAGACCCAGCTGAACAAACATACCATTTGACAAATTCAACACTTCAGCTGATATATACATGTATAGACGCATTTTGGCACATTTGCAAACAGAGAAGACCTAGATCAGAGGATGTCTAAAGCACTGTAATGGTATGGATATGCATACACTGCTAATTATGGTTAGGTATGTAAATGCTTGTTTGTGAAATGGTATTAAATAAACATAATTATCTAGCAGAAGTTTTTGTCTTCTCTTCATATTTTTTTCATGTCAATAAAATCTACCTGTCAAAAGTCAAATCTACCTGACAAATTTCCTAAATCTGCCTGACAAATTTCCTAAATCTACCTGACATGCTAAAGCATTTTTTGCTTCATTTATTTGTCAGATATATACATAAAAGTACACCATTTAGTAAGACATTTTAAAAAAGTTTCGCCATTGGCGACCGGAGGGTACACGCCTCCCGCACCCACCCCAAGACGCAACATGCCTTCTGAAAATGCTGGGGAGAACCCTGGTTGTGACCATTCTTCGAGACGACTCTATAAAATGGTCACAACCTAGGGTTTGGTGGAGAAATTGTTTTAATTTACTTGTCTGGACCGTTTATCAGATGGCAAGTAAATAGGGTGCTAAAAACCGAGCCTTCTCCCGTTGAAAACAAAATGTCTGCTCAAAGTTGGGTCGAGTGCAATTTTGAATTCATTCGATTAGATCTGGGTTTTGAGACAGTCTTGACCACTTAGTCATGGCACCAGCTTATTTGAAACGATTGACTCAGTGTAAAAAATGATTCTGATGAGACGAGGAGTTACTCGGTGTCTCATCAGGATAGAAGCTGTTTGAAAATGCGACACATTCGCGAATGACAGGATAAGGCTTAATAAATATCGATGCACTGGCCCGAATATGTACCGTTTAACTTTGGTATCTCGAACATCAAGGGATCATGTTCATTACTTCCATATAGCAGAGGTTCGAGTTATCCGATTTCTTATCTGAACAATTTATCATTTATAAGTTCATAGCTTTATGCATGTTGACATACTGTTAAAAGCTCCTATAGGAACTTTCAACATTAATTTCGACCTACAGTAAGCTGTCACATGTGTTTCTAGATATGCACACAGTTCTGTATTGAACATTTTGAAAGGACTGAACTTTTACTTCGAGTTATCCCGATGTATGGGTTATCCGAATTCGAGATATCGAAGTTCAACTGTATTATTAATAAACTTAATAAAAAATTAATGTGAATTTCGGCAAGAATGATATTGCAAATAATAATGAAAATTATTTGTGAAGCAGACAGTGCCGACCCTGATCAGAGAGTAATCAGTGCATTGTCTGGCCAGACTGTTCCTTCAATAGCCATCTTATCTGTGTTTTCATAATTTGCCTATTCCTAATTTAGAACCACTGAGATTAAATGGTTAATTACCACTGTCGTAATTATCGTTAGTACTTTCCGGTTCAAGCTAACTTCAATATTTGTTACAAATCTTTACCTCGTCCGTGATCTAGCACAGGTAAAATGTTGACGGCTGAAGGAGGAGCACGTTCTAGGAATTACGTCTTAAGATTGTAGTGGTTCAATCATCTACCTCATGGATGTTTAGGTTAGAAAACACGATATCGTGAATATTAATAAGATGAATTTCTAAAATTATATACAAATGTATAAACAAATGAAAGTTTGACCATGGCAGAAACTCTAGAATTAGATCTATAGTGCGCCATAAGCAAACAGTGTAAAGTACACAGTAGATCATGTTCAGATAGCTTCAGAAGGAGTCGTCTGATCTTGGCCTACTCTGTCAACAAAGGTGTTAAAAATGTATATATTGAGTAAATGTTTAACATTTTCCTCCATAAATACGCCTTTCTACGTCTCTGTAAAAGTCGCTTTTTGAAATCATTGTGATAAATAGAGCATTTGCTCTATAAGAGCAAATGCTCTATTTATCACAATGGTTTCTAAACTACTCAATTCTAAAATATTTCCTTTTCTTCAGTTTATGCTCCTTTTCGGTAGATTTGTTCAAAAGGGTTGGGTCTAAAACTAGCCTATGAGGGAATGGGTAAAGGAAGTCAAGGAAAACACCTTCGTACAGAAGCACCGGTCTTAAACGGCCATCAAGAGGGCTAATATGGGTCTTAAGGCAGGTGGTAACTTAATGCAGGTCAAACGTAATGCAGAAAGCTCCTACAGGAGCTTTTTGCATTACTTTTGCCCTGAATTAAGCAACCACCTGCTATTTAAAAATCATATGCTCAATAAATTGATGGTCGCTTAAAACGGATTCTACTGCAGCAAACCTTCCTATGCTGGTAGTCTCTCTTACATGATTCTAAGGAGAACTAAGAACAGATGCTTAGACTGAGAAATAGGATATACTGATAGAGTAAAACCCCTCTAAACTTTAGTATAAATATCGGCCCTGGACACAGGCGGCAGCTTAATGAGTGGTGAGAGTCCTCCAGGAGATTTCTGCCTGACGTTCACCCTGCATTAAGCAGTCACCTGCCTAAATGTATCTAAAATACTATCTGCTAGAATTCCAGTTTAGAGAGGGTTAAGAATTATTTGAGAATTATAGAACCTGTGAACTCTTTCTGAGACAATGGAATGTGAACTATGTCAGATCCTTTACTCCATAAATAGCCTACGTCTTTCCACGCCTTTACAAACAGAGTAGGTCCACAACAGAGGCTCCTGTAGGAGTTGTCTTATCGGTATCTGCTCTGTTTGCATAGGAAATAATATACATTAAAACCTCTCTATAACGGCCATTAAATTGTGTTAATTAGTTGGTATTTAGGGCAGGTGGCAGCTTAAAGCAAGGTGAAAGTAAAACAGAACGTTCCTATAGAAGCGTTCTGTTTTACTTTCACCTTGCTTTAAGCAGCCACCTGCCTTTAACACAAATACTTGATGTAATTTAGTGGCCGTTATAGAGAGGTTTTAAACTACGTATGATTTTACAGTTTCTACCAAGTAAAAATACTAGTACCCCAGTGTTTTTCACAGACAAATTTATTTTTGTTTTAACTAAATGGAACAAGAGGGCCATGATGGCCCTAAATCGCTCACCTGGCCTTACGGTTTCAGAGAAGAAGATTTTTAAAGATTTTCCTATGAAAAACTGATAAGCTCTGGGGCGGGCCATATTTGGTCCAGGGGTCATAATTTAAACAATCTTTGTAGAGGACCATTAGATAATGCTACATACCAAATATCAATGGTGTAGGCCTTACAGTTTCAGAGAAGAAGATTTTTAAAGATTTTCCTATGAAAAGCTGATAAGCCCGAGGGCTGGGCCATTTTTGGTCCGGGGGACATAATTTGAACAATCTTTGTAGAGGACCATTAGATAATGCTACATACCAAATATCAACGGTCTAGGCCTTATGGTTTCAGAGGAGAAGATTTTTAAAGATTTTCCTAAGAAAAACTGATAAGCCCCGGGGCGGGGCCATTTTTGGTCCGGGGGACATAATTTGAACAATTTTTGTAGAGGACCATTAGATAATGCTACATACTAAATATCAAATGCCTAGGCCTTACGGTTTCAGAGAAGAAGATTTTTAAAGATTTTCCTATGAAAAACTGATAAGCTCCGGGACGGGGCCATTTTTGGCCCGGGGGTCATAATTTGAACAATCTTTGTAGAGGACCATAAGATGATGCTACATACTAAATACCAAAAGTCTAGGCCTTACAGTTTCAGAGAAGAAGATTTTTAAAGATTTTCCTATGAGAAACTGATAAGCCCTGGGGCGGGGCCATTTTTGGCCCAGGGGTCATAATTTGAACAATCTTTGTAAAGGACCGTTAGATGATGCTACATACCAAATATCAAAGGTCTATGCCTTACGGTTTCAGAGGAGAAGATTTTTAAAGATTTTCCTAAGAAAAACTGATAAGCCCCAGGGCGGGGCCATTTTTGGTCCGGGGGACATAATTTGAACAATCTTTGTAGAGGACCATTAGATAATGCTACATACCAAATATCAAATGTCTAGGCCTTACGGTTTCAGAGAAGAAGATTTTTAAAGATTTTCCTATGAGAAACTGATAAGCCCCGGGGCGGGGTCATTTTTGGCTCGGGGGTCATAATTTGAACAATCTTTGTAGAAGACCATTAGATGATGCTACATACTAAATACCAAAGGTCTAGGCCTTACAGTTTCAGAGAAGAAGATTTTTAAAGATTTTCCTATGAAAAACTGATAAGCCCCGGGGCGGGGCCATTTTTGGTCCGGGGGACATAATTTGAACACTCTTTGTAGAGGAACATTAGATGATGCTACATACCAAATATCAGAGGCCTAGGCTTTACGGTTTCAGAGGAGAAGATTTTTAAAGATTTTCCTATGAAAAACTGATAAGCCCCAGGGCGGGGCCATTTTTGGTCCAGGGGACATAATTTGAACAATCTTTGTAGAGGACCATTAGATGATTCTACATACCAAATATCAAAGCTCCAGGCTTTGTGGTTTCAGAGAAGAAGATGTTTAAGTAAATTGTTGACGACGCACGACGCACGACGCACACCGCACGACGCACATACGCACGACGCACGACGCACGACGACGGACGCCGGACACTGCCCCCTCACAATACCTCACCTGGCACTTTGTGCCAGGTGAGCTAAAAATTGAAAGTAGATTATCATTTTGAAGCGTTCGGCATACAATACATCAAACAACAGATTGCATAGTGTTAGTTATAGGAGTACGTGCTGGAATTAGGCATTCCCCATCATACCTCCCCAGCTCTAGACAACACCTAGTTTGATATTGTGTATACACCTTAGCCTGTTTGTGCATAGTGTATCTTAATCAATTTATTCCCATCCCATATCATTAACCTTTACAACGCTGCATTTTCAAATGGACTATTCCAAACTTCAACCAGGTCAAACTTAGTGTGAATATTTAGGGATTTTTCTAAAGAAAAGAGTAACATGACCAACAGTGCATACCCTAATGAGAGGGATTCTCTAGGAGCACTCTCATCTGGGTCTACACTGATTGCAAAGGACATTAGTGACTCGTGTCCCGCGCTGTAAGAGTTATGGAAACCCCGACTAGATATTAGTATGGAACCTATCCATTGTTCATATTGATGGGGCAAAACAAACAAAGTATTTGTTGGTATAAGTAATTGACATCAATAAGTTCATCAACCATTGAACATTCTTTCACGAGCATTATGATCTGGGTCTATACTGTTTGCCTATGTTCAATTTAAGGAACAGTGGGTACAAATGTGTATTTGCCACAGTAGACTAAGACCAGAGAATGAGAGAGCTCCTGAAATGAGCACACTGACCAGGGTATGCAATGTTTGATTAACAGATTACTTTTCGAACTGTTACATCGGCAGAGGTTCTTGCAGAAACCTTCCTCAAAATGAAAACTAGGTTCATTCAAAAAATATATATTTGTACGAATTTGATAATAATTACAGATTAAAGGTTGGTAACGAAGGTAATAATCCCCTTCATTGAGAATAACAGCAGTCATTTGACATTTTATTATCCAGAGTTCCAAGATTTATGTTAATTTAAAAAGCACCAGCTGCAAGAATAACGGTTTATTTATTTGTCCAAGAACTGTTAAACTACCAGCACACTCCGGGAGAATGTATTATTAATTTACAGTCACGAATAGTTTGGATCCTAAGTATTTCATCAGATTCTGAACTGCTTGACACTCTGATTACATGTGTACTGTGTGTGTTGGAAGATATGTGAACAAAAAACAACGAATAAGAGGGATTTTTGTCGACATAAATTTGATCAGCACGTTGAAAGTTAGCGCTTTTTGTGCCAAAAGAATAATCGTCTGCTTGAGGTTTCAAAGTTTAAGTTTCGACACGGATTTCTGTTTTTTTTTATGTTCATAAACCACAATGGGTGTCTGTGCAAACCCTTCCGATGCAGGCATTCAGGTAATTTGAGACACCGAGTAACTCGGCGTATTATCAGGACCCAAGCTGTTTGAAACCTTGTCATTAGCAGAGCTATACATAAATGTGCGTCAGTACCAAAATACTAAAATCGTCATTTCTCTACCAAACCCTATACTGTGACCACTCTTTGAAGACGATTTTAAAGAGTGGTTACATTATAGGGTTTGGTCCAGAAATAAAGTAGCGCGGTGTCACATCTGGATTCAAGCTGTTTGTAAAAACGCCACACAGGCTGCGAGTTCATATTATAACAGAGCTTCAGATAAAGGTGCGTGCCCAAATGCTAAGAATCGGCATTTCTCCACCAACCCCTATACTGTAACCACTCTTTAGATTCGTCTCTTCGAGGAGATTCTAAAGAGTGATCACAGTATAGGGTTTGGTCCAGAAATAAAGGAGCTATTCTTGAAAATGTTTAAATCTACACAGCTTATCTTGACATCTGATTTGTTTCTGAAAACTTTGAACGACTCGGATGTAATGTTACAGGTCTTGGTTTTAGCAGACTTCATTTTCAGCACGAGGAGGATTAATATTCTGTACGTTTAAGTACACACCTTGATGTGGTCTGATTCTGTTTAGGAAGCAGTCGTTTGTTTATAGGCTAGGCAATACTTGGTCGTTAAGTGCGCTTCTGTTCTTGCACGAGACCCCTTCCTTGTATATAACTGTTCCTATACCATTAGTTTCATCAGAAGCAGACACAGAGCTGTAGCTGTAATGCTGGTATAAACAAAACTGTTTTTTTTCAGGTGAACACACATTTCACTCATCGAAGATTGAAATCAAATCAGAGAGAAAATGATCGGACTCTTATCCATTATACAGTAAAACCTTCTATAACGGCCACTAAATGGTTTTAATTAGTTGGCATTTAGGGCAGGTGGCTGCTTAAAGCAAGGTGAAACTAAAACAGAACGCTCCTATAGAAGCGTTCTGTTTTTCTTTCACATTGCTTTAAGCAGTCACCTGTCTTTAGCACACAATACTTGATGTAATTTAGTGGCCATTATAGAGAAGTTTTACTCTAGGTCCAGATAATATGCGTAAATTTCAAGATTTTCAAGAATAGCTCCTTTATTTCTCCACCAAACCCTATACTGTTACCAAACTGTAGAATCGTCTCGAAGAGACGATTCTAAAGAGTGGTTACAGTATAGGGGTTGGTGGAGAAATGACGATTTTTAGCATTTGGGCACGCACCTTTATCTGGAGCTCTGTTATAATATGAACTCGCAGCCTGTGTGGCGTTTTTACAAACAGCTTGAATCCAGATGTGACACCGCGCTACTCTTCCCCTCATCCAGATTCAAGTTGTTTGTTCTTCGGCAAATGGTTTTCATATACCTCTAGGTGAGTCGGTTTACCATAATAGTTATATATATACACATGTGTAATTATACATGCATATGGCCAATCACACATGTTTTCATCAAATTACAAATGTATATAGAAGATTACACTTGCATATAACAGATTACACATGCATACAGCAGATTAACTCTGTGTCTAATCACGATTACAGCTGTTTGGCATTCGATAAAAAATCAAAAGCGGATCCAAGTTTGAGCAGACAGATTAACATTTAGCCTGCTGAGCAAATTATTTTTACAGAAGCTATTATCAATTTGTCTACCAAAATGCAATCAGGGTGTCAAACAGTTTGGATCCTGATGAGATACCGAGTTACTCGGCGTCTCGTCTGGATCCAAACTGTTTGCATAGGTATTCACCCATCCGCCCATAGCAAGCTAAAGGTTAATATATATCTCAATTACAGCGACTTGAAACATAAAACGAATAGTTTATAACAATAATGACCAGTGAGGGAAAAATGGATTTGGGTGAGAGACGATTTTCTTCTCATTCCACAAGAATACAAACTGTTTCCAAATATACGCCAGGTCGAAAATAGGAGGGCAAGGGTTAAAAACTTTGATTTCAGTTTCATTTACATAATGATACAGAGTCCTTATATAAATATCTAACACGGTTATAAAATGCCCATGCCATCTCCTTTCCGAAAGAAATAAAGAACTGAATATAACATTTCCCCAATATACACTAGAACCTATCTTAAGCGGTCATTCATTTATTGAACACAGGGGAGTTAAAAGGCAGGTAAAAGGCAGATATAATATTGATTACAGACGTTAACCCTTCATCAGCGTTGATCAGAGTCTGCGATGTGTGTCATAAAATCATTTTATTCAGTGGTAAATGTTGTATACATTCCCATGTTAAATTAATATACAGACATGTGCAGAGTAACAGATAAAGGTGTGTACCCAGATAATAAAATCGTTATTTCTCCACTAAACTCTATGTTGTGACCACTCTTTTAGAATCGTCTCTTCGAGACGATTCTGAAGAGTGGTCAAAACATAGGGATTGGTGGAGAAAAAAGAAATTATTCTTGAAAATGTTTTAATTTACGCATCTTATCTCATCTGGACCTCTGATTCAGAGAAAAAGGGGCTAATTTTAAGTATTCAGGAGATTATGGTTAATGAACGTTTCATGCATTGTATGCCCGTTACTTTATGTAATAAATAATGACATCATGAATATTTATGAGCTGAGATTTTAAACTGGTATATTAACACAGGGTGATTTGGCCATGACAGAAGCTATAGAATAAGACCTATATTATTACAAAAGCAAACAGAGTAGACGCTGGTCAGACTGATCTGTTTACAAAGGATTTAACCCTTTCAGCGCAAAATTTCTAATTGCTGTCTGCAATCCATTTTTGTTTAATAATTCAGTAAAATAAGGAAATAAGATAATTAAATGCAGGTTTCAAAGGAATAAAGCACAGATACAGAAAAAGAGTTTGAGACAAAAAGTGAAGTCCCTGATCTGGGACTGCACTATTTGTCGTGGTGCATTTTTGCGATATTGGCCGGGAAAGGGTTAAGAAGCGTATATATTGAGTAAAGCGTCTAGTCTGATTGTAAAAAACACTAGAAGGGGTCACTATTAGGTAAATACTTAACCAATTACTCCATAAAACGCATTTTAACGCCTTTGTAAAGAGAGTAGACCCAGATCAGACAGCTCCAATAGAGGTATCAGGGTATGTCCTGTTTGCTTTTGATGTAATATAGATATGATTCTATAGGCTGTAACTCTTGATCCAATTATTTCATTTCTGTTTCTTTCATTATCATTTCTTTTCATGCGAAATATAAGTTACATTGTCCAGTTTGGAAGATACAGATCTATATAATTATATATGACATTAATGATTCATATTTAATTGTATTAACACGTGAAACGTTTGGTTTTACGATGTATTACTGCACTGCTGAACAGATTTGAGTATTCATTTTAATTGACAGTCTAAGATATCCGAATAGCATACTTTTAGTCTACAGATAGGGTTGGTGCTGTTACTCATTTCAATCCGAACTTCATTGTTAAGTGGACATGGAAAAGATAATGCTCCGTACTTACGACATTACCGCAACGACAAAGAGGAATAATTTACTAGTGTTTTTGTGGAACAATACCAGGTTGATCGAACTGCAGTTTGTTCGAAAACGGATGTGTAATACTTGTCCTTTCCGAATTTTAAAGCTGTTTACGGATACAGAGGTTTTTAATCTAATTAGTATTCATAATGTCATTATTTATTTCATGAATATTCGTGGAGTAAAGGGTTAAAAACGTCAGATGGTATGCTTATTCAGCTTATTCGATGCTGGAGACTCTTAACTTTATTATCAGAATGGAATTCAGTCTTGTAATATTATTCTGATAAGTGCTTGATAACAGCTCTAATACAGTAAACCCCCTCTAATGCGACCACCAAAAAGGGGCATAATTCACAGTGGCAAAGGCAGATTGTAGCTTAATGCAGGACGAAAGTTATACAGAAAGCTCCTATAGGAGCTTTCTGCGTAACTTTCGTCCTGCATTAAGCAACCACCTGCTTATGAAGACAGTCATGTTTGTTCATAAGGTGGTCGCTTTAGAGGGGTTCTACTGTATTCAGAATGTACTCAACAAGTACAACTTATAAACAACAATTGCTCTGATATAAACGACTTTGGCACGTATGCCAACAGGGTAGATCAAAAGTCACCTGGAAAGGGTTAACCCATATTTGTCAATCGTGTATACAGGCAAGCAGTGAGGCTCCAGATCAGAGTACTGCTTAACCTTTTTACTCCATATATACGTTTTTTCTACAACTTTGCAAACAAAGTAGACCCTAATCAGATGGCTCCTGTAGGAGCTGTCTGATCAGGGTCTGCTCTGTGTGATTATGATGCAACATAGATATGATTCTACAGTTTCTGCCATGGCCAAAACTTCATGTATCCATGTGCTATGAAAACAATATAATTCCTATTCATAATGTCATTATTTTTAACATGAATATAAATGGAGTATCTTAAACGTTGCCATTTGAAGCCTTTACAAACAAGAGTCTACCGTGAGATCAGACAGCCCAGCCCCTAAAGGGCCGTCTGATGAAGGTCTGCTCTGTCGGCTTATAGAATATCATGGGTCCCATTCTATATTATTTGTCCGGACGTCAACTTTAGTATAAATAATATAAATATCGATCTTGGAAACCGGTGGCACTTCATGCAGGGTGAAAGTCATGCAGAAAGTTCCTTTAGAAGCATTCTGCATTACTTTCACCCTGCATTAAGCAACCACATGCGTAAGAGTATCTCAATTCTTCTCAACTGGAATTCCGGTTTAGAGAGGTTTTACTATATATATTAAATCGTAATTTCTGGAATATTCACTCAGCAGAAAGGTTTATGAACTAGTTTACTTCTCTACATAGTTTTCAAGCATATATGTGACCCCATTTCATCGACATTGCGAATCCATGATAACCATTCCAAACATTTTGGATCTATATTATATGTCGAGTAGCCAGATGTTTAAGCAGGATTTAAACAGTTTTATACTCTAATAAAAGTTTTCTAAAGAAAGCTCCTATCTATAAGCCAATGCAGGTTAGGATCCTATAGCAGACACAATGTATTGGCCGACGAAAAGGGTTAACAATACATGTCTGGGCGAATCCACATGGGAAGACAGGGTAAGACATGGTACGTTCTAGACTCTCATCTACAAATTACGCAGATTTATACGTGTTTACGTACATATCTCGGCCGGAGAAAAGTATTTCGATAAGCAGCCCGGATAATATTCTGAGAAACACGCCGCGAACCGAATTATACCAGACAGATACCAAGGTAAAAAGATAAACATTTGCCTAGAGGTAACCATGGGAACATAATGAATAGGTATGGCATTTCCCCAAGACTACGTGCTGTTTACTGTCCGTGTAATGCAGAAACATGCATTTGCAGTTTCTTGCTAGCTACCTGGTCTGTATGTAGGTGTTATATTTATAAACACCGCTAGCATTTTATAAACGAAACTGTGATATTTCTTAATATTTGATAGACAGGTTTGTCTGATAGAGTCAGTTTAAAGACGAGAGTTAATTTTATGTGAATGGGCCGTCCTTCAGCCATATTTGGCTTTCAAGAATGTTTATGAAACCTACTCTCAATGTAGAGGTACCACATGGGTAACTTCATAACAGCATTTCGTACACAACAACCTTCCACGTTATAAAATGTAGTTATAGACAGACCTAGGCAATTTAAACATTAGTCTAATATAGGCGCTTTTTGAGTATATGTAAAGGAAGTAGACCCAGATCAGACAGTTCCGGTAGGAGCCATCAGACTCTGCACGGTCTGATTGTGAAATAAAGTAGATCTGGGTCCATGCTTATAAAGATTTTTAGTTGAGTCTGAGTTCGTTCTCAAGCTTTTGATAAAAAACTTGAGAACGAACCCAGAATCAACTAAAAAGTTTTATAAGCATGGCTATAAATTCTAAGGTATCCGCCTTGGTATAACTTCCAATGTTCATACTGCCATTATAAAAATAAGCTCAATGATATTCACACATTGTTTATTTTTAAACCCATTACTTCCATAGATACGCCTATCTACGCCTTTGCAAACAGGGTAGATATATCAGATAGCTCCTATAGGAATCTTCTGGACAGGGACTGCTCTGTTTACTTATGGAATAGTAACAAATATTTATTATCCAGTTACTGCTTCGGCAAAAAACTCATGTGTTCAATATGCCATTTTAAAAAATAATCTAAATAATATTCATGACGCCATACTTTCCCTCATGAATATTCATGGACTGAATGGTTAATAAATAGTCATCAGGCAGCAAGTTTACAGTTTGATCTCAACCCCTGCATACGTTTCTGTACTAAAACTGGAAGACGTAATGGATGTATAAATATTACATGTATTTAACTGGATTTTATGATACCATGAATTCAGGGAATGTTTGTCCTACAGGACCCGTCTGATCCGGGTCTACTCTGCTTGCGTGAAAGGCGTTTCCACGAAGGAGAGGGTAATATAACAACCAGCATTATGAATGTACCCTTTCTCTAACATAAACGCGTTTCACGCATTTGCAAACAGAGTAGACCTAGATCAGACGGCTCCTATAGGAATTTGATAGACCTGTTTCTTTAGTTTCTGAACTGGCTACAATGTTCCAATTTCCATATTTCATTATAACTTTTTTGTCCATGAATATTCAGATTTGGAATAAATATAGAATGACTGTCTATGCACTGGAAATATTCCACAAGTAAGGTACGTTGTTAACACTATCTTATCACACTATTCGGCCCTGGTCCCCCCTGTGGATTGCAGAATGAGCATGAGATAATGCCACTAATGAAACAGACCAGAACCAATTACAAACACGGAACATCTGTCTGCAATTAGATCTGTTTTCGTTAGTATTTACCTTAAGCATTTGCATAACATTAGCAAAAGTATGATTATCTTCGCAACAATCAGTTTGGACCCAGATAATATACCGACTAATTCGGTGTGTTATCAGGTTCTAAACTGTTCGACACTTATACTGTATTCTTACAAATATAAAGATAAATGTGTATATTGTAGATTTAGAAAGAGAATGAACAACTGTGCCAATAATTCTTAATGCTAATGTGAGTCTCAGACATTTTCACATGGTATTTGCATCAAGTAGTTACATACAAAAGCTTGCGAGAAGATGCACGAAACTACTTGAAAACACTTTCAAACTGCAAACTTATAAAGAAGATTTATTACCCTAAAATCCATATCATTGGCTGCGATCCTGTTTGTGTCTGATTTATGCATTTCAAAAGTATCTAAAGTATCATTATCACCAATAGTTTTAATAAACCGAAAGCAGCCTAATTGCAAAGTGTCATTATATCTACACCATGTCGAGTGTTTTACAATAGTCTGTACCCTTAATATTTGTGTTGACCCATGTCTAAAAATAAGTGTCTGGAATGAATCAGTTGTGATGAATCATTAAGTCTACACGAATACTAAGCACAATGCAATATGAATTGAACCAAAATGTGTAAGTAAATAATTGTATGTAGCCATATCCAACAGCAGTATCAGAGAAAACACTATTGAAATGAACCTTATTTCTATGTTAAACTAGTATTTAATTTGAAATTTCAATCATAGTATGCTTCAGATGATTAACATATACAAGTGCAAATTAAATAACAATAACACAACGCATCTACTCACCAGCGAACTGTTTTTCCGTCACTTTAAATTCCACCTGCAAAATAGAAGTACGTCGATCCATTGTTAATGCTGAACAGATCTAGCATAGCGCTCACGCACATATAAATACTACCCCGCAATCCTATCAATCATCAATCCTATCATGGAATCTGAAAAAACGATTTTCTTTAACATAAAAACGCTCACTACATTAAGACAAAGTATGACAAGACTTCCGATTAGTTATGTGGCACTAGGTGGAGGGGCTTAGAACAATAAACAGCACGCGCTCTGTTTATCACGTTATCTTCATGCTTCAAAATATTCTACATCATCGAATAAAGGCGAGAAGAGGTTATTTATTTATAAATCTTACCGTTTCCATTTCGTAAAGTTCTACTTTCCTAAAAGACCCCCGATCTCGTCTTGATTACAAAGTGCCGGAATTCACGGTCAGCCAATGCGCATGCGCGGTTTATGAGAAACAGCTCGCGGACTCCTGTAGCTTGGAATCGTACAACTGATCAGTTAGATAGTCCTACGGCGGTATGTGCGGACATAACGATAGATTAACCCCTTCCGTGCCATAATGACGGGTTTATGATATCACATGCAAACAGTTGGGATCCAGATGAGACGCCGAGTAACTCGGCTTCTCATCAGGATCCAAACTGTTTGTTACTGTTACTATGTTTTTGAAACAAAAATGGAGAAAATCAAAAGAATGAAAATTTGTAGCAGACGACAAAGTTAGCAGACGACAGAGTTTGGCAGCGAAAGGGTTAAGACCGATAATATAGACAATGAACGTTGCATAAAATCTTTTATCAGCCATGCCTAGGAATTACTACCAGATATTTAGGCATTTGGGCTGGAATCACGTTAAGGGAAGTTAAGGGAAGTTGAGGAGTGTAGCGAGAACTACCTGTTTATTTATTATCATACTTGATATTCCTGCGTGGTTTTTTGGTGGTGTTAACTTTGTGTGTTTATGATAAATAAACGTTTAGCTGCTGGTTGCCTTAGGCATCAGTTTTGGTAGATATATATATAGTATAATAATATAGTAGATAATAATTAAGATACTTTTAGGCAGGTGGCAGCTTAATGCAGGGTGAAATTCATGCAGAAAGCTCCTCTAGGAGCTTTCTGCATGACTTTCACCCTGCATTAAGCTGCCACCTGTCTCCAAGACCGATATTCATACTAAATTTAACTGCCGGTTAAGAGAGGTTTTACTGTATATGGTTTATAAAATCAAACACCAGTGAACGTGACTAATCTTTCACTTGATAGAGCCACATTTGCAAACAGGGTAGACCGAGAGTCTTCTGATCAGGATGTGCCATGTTTACTTATAGAATAATTCGTATTGATACTATTTGTGCCACAGCAATATAATCCTTTGTTCTATACTACAATGTAAGGAATTGGACCACTGATATTTAAACATTATTTAGCTAATTGTTATCGGTAATGTGTAGTCTAATTCCCTTCAACATTATTAAAGATAAACCCTTCCAGACTGATGTTTGGAAGCCATGTTTTATTAGTGGGGTCCTGCAAAAGAAATTGGTGCAAATCTTTGACATTAACCATTTCCCTGCTCTATATTTATTCCAAATTTCAGTACATTCCGAATATTCATATACAAAATATTGAAAATAGTTATAATGAAATATGGAAGGTGGAATATTGTAACCATTTAAGAAACGAAAGAACCAGATCAATCAAATTCGATGAGCAAACAGGACAGACTCTGATCAGACGGCTTCCATAGGCACCGTCTGATATGGGTCTACTCTGTTTGAAAATGCAGAGTTATAGATTCAAGTGCGTATTCAAATGTTTTAAAAATTGTCATTTCTCCAATAATCCCTGTATTGGGACTACCCTTTAGAATCGTCTCAAAGAGAACGTTTTAACCATTTCTTCCATAGGCTATTTTTAGACCCACTCTCTTGGAATGAATCTACCCAAAAGGAGCATTTATTAGAGAAAAGGAGAATTTTAGAATTTTGTAGTTTGAAACCATTGTGATAAATAGAGCATTTGCTCCTATAGGAGCAAATTCTCTATTTATCACAATGGTTCCAATAAGTGGTTATTACAGAGGCGTAGAAAGGCGTTTTTATGGAGGAAAGGGTTAAACTTTGGTTACAACCCAGGGTTTAAAACATTTTGCATGTACCTTACGCTTCGTATCTATTCCACTGGGATGGTAATTAGTTAACTTTTACATTTTTTTTCTACCGATGAACCTTGTTCTGCCACTGGGTGCATTCGATCGAAAATAGAAAAGTGACAGGTGAGTTTGAACTTTCGAATAATTATACAGTAACACCCCTATTAAAACAACAACAACAAAAAAAAAAAAAAAAAAAAAGACAAAAAAACAACAACAACAAACAAAAACAACAAACAAAAACAGAAAAAAAACTCGACCGCTCACATTATATATAATCCTCCTATTTTTTAGGCTTTAAATTTCTCAGGTAGCAGCATAACGCATTGCGAAGCTCCCTTAGGAACTTTCTGCATTACTTTCGTTCTGCATTAGGTAACCATCGGATCTTATTTACCCTCATTTGCATTAAGTCAGTTATCACCATTCAGTTGTATCGAGTTCTTCCCGTTTTGCGGAGTATTACCAGACAAATCATGGAATGGTTCGAAATAAATTTAATTATCTCCGTATAATATTTTCGAGAAGCAATATCAATGGTTTTGTACTTTATACACTTTCTTATATTCTGTACCTGAGCCGTTAGTTCTCTACGGTCAAATATGTGAAGACATACTAAAGTGAACAGTTTAAATTCAGATGAGACCCAGAGTGCAATAGAAACTGTCCTAAATTCGTTTGAACATAAGAAGGTGAAATATCAGATGGTTGCTTAATGTAGGGAAACAAGTAATGTAGAAAGCTACTATAGTAGCTTTCTGCATTACTTTTGACCTGCATTAAGCTACCACCTGCCTCAAAGACCAATGACGAGACCTCTTTGCGATAGCCGGGTTTTAAGACAGGTTCTATTGTAGATCTACATCGATGTCTCGTCGTAAAGCAAACTGACACTTCAGTTAAGGTTTGTGAAAAGAAATGACAGAGACATGGAACTTCTAAATCTGAATTTAATTCTTACAACGCTGAAGTTTCAAATGGACTATTCCAAAATTCAAACAGGTCAATCTTATGGTGAATATATAGGGGTTTTTATGAAGAAAAGTCTAATATGACAAACAGTGTAGACCCTGCTGGGATGGCTCCTCTAGGAGTCCTCTTATCTGGGTCTACACTGTTTGTAAAGGACATCAGTGACTCGTATCTAGTACTGTATGGGTTAACCCATTCCCTCATATTGACGACTTTTGACGACTCTGTAAAAGTCACTTTGTGAAACCATTGTGATAAATAGAGCATCTGCTCCTATAGCAGCAAATGCTCTATTTATCACAATGGTTTCAAACTACAAAATTCTAAAAAAAATCCTTTTATCTAGTTAATGCTCCCTTTCGGTAGATTCATTCAAAGAGGTTGTATCTAAAAATAGCCTATGAGATAGTGGGTTAACTCTTTCAATGCACCATATTCAAAGTGGACTGACCAATCAGTGTTTAACTAGAGTCCACTAAATATAAAACACTTACATTTGCTACAGGAGTTTGTATAGCAAACAGTGTAGATCCAGTTCAGAGGGATCCTGATCTGGGTCTTCACTGTTCACCGTTTAGAAGTCCATAAAACGGAATAGGTGAGCTTAACAAATAAATTACAAAGTATCACTTAAAAGTGCAAAAGTTTGACGTATTGAGATGTCGCCGATGTTATTCACCAGCGTTTTAGAGAAACATTCACGTGCGTTTAATTACTCGCCGATTTCTGACTGATTCATCGAGGTATACCGATTGACTCCGTATAAATGTATATTCCAGACATCGCAATAATTTCATTTGAGAAAAAGACATAAAAAGTGGGGATGTAAATCATTGTTATTGATTCATAAATTCACTTTACGATATAAGTTGTTGATGGAAATCTTCATAACAAGGTCCAAACATTATTACAGTAGAGTCTCGCTAAAGCAACCACATCAGTTACTAACATACGGGTCTGTAAAAGCAGGCGATCGCTTAGCGCAGTGCAAAAGTGACGCAAAAGCGTATACAGGAGCTTTCTGCATGGTGTTTGTCCTGCATTAACCAGTGACGCAAAAGCGTATAGAGGAGCTTTCTGCATGGTGTTTGTCCTGCATTAACCATCTCTCTGTTCAACATTCATGTAGAAATAAACATTTCATGAATGTTGTAATATCTGATTTTTTTATACTGTAAAAGTTTTAAGGAAATATTTTGTGTTGGCTAAAACTGTAGAATCATGTCATAAGCAAACAGAGCAAGCCACGTCTGATCTGGATATACTCTCTTTGGATATGCGTGAAAACACGTTTATACGAAAAAGGGTTAAGTAACCACCTGTTTAAAACAAATCCAGACTTCTTTTGAGTGGTCGTATTAGCGATATATTACTGTATAGAAATGGTTATGGGATTCTTTGAAAACACATTATTTATAGAATGGCATTTGCAAATAGTTTCGAATAAAATATGACGGGGCATGTCTCGACGTCTGGTAAGACTGGTATAAATCTATGTTGTCATGACCCGGTGTGTGTGTGTGTGTGTGTGTGTGTGTGTGTGTGTGTGTGGGGGGGTCTGACCTGAATCCCAGTTTGTATGACAGAGCATAACTCGAGGTCTGACCTGACACCACGTTATTATGGCAGGACATGACTCGAAGTCTTAAAAGAAGCGATGTATTTGACAAGTTTGCATGTACAGTAAAAAACCCTCTTAACCGGACGTGAAAGTTAGTAAAAATATCGATCTTGGAGACAGTTGGCAGCTAAGGGCAGGGTGAAAATCATGCTGAAAGTTCATTGAGGAGCTTTCTGTATGACTTTCACCATACATTAAGCAGCCACCTACATGATGGCATGGTG
The DNA here is from genome assembly GCA_963576725.1 of Azorinus chamasolen. NCBI lineage: Eukaryota > Metazoa > Mollusca > Bivalvia > Cardiida > Solecurtidae > Azorinus > Azorinus chamasolen. The sequence goes on along the minus strand of OY755236.1, from coordinate 77,443,796 downwards.
TGACAGGGAGGTTTATACAATGATATAAACTGTATAATTAATCATATTATTTCATAAGCAAATAAAGCGGAACCATCGGGAGATGTCTGGTCTGGGTCTTCCCTGTTTGCAAATGCATAGAAACGTGTCATTATCAGGAAAAGAATTCAGCAGCAATTTTAACAGTATCCTTCTCGAAAAGAAAGCATATAGAACATATGTACATAGCTTTTTTGAATCCAATGTGCTATTTAACAGCTCAAATTAGATATTTATGCTTTTCCATCTCCAAAGCATAAAGCAACCTTCATCACGACTTGCCTGGCATTTTCAAACAACTTTTATCCAGATGTGACGTTGAGTACCTCGGGCCCTCATTCATCAGGATGCAAGCTGTTTGACAGTCGATCAACATTTTCGCAAAAGCTTGATAAACAAATCTGGAGGTATGTAAAAGGTGCAGCCGATCGGTGGTTTAGTAGACTGCATTTCATTTAATCCATTCCCCCCGAGACTATTTTTAGACCCAATGTCTTTGAATAAATCTACAGAAAAGGAGTATTTAGTACAGAAAAGGAAACTATTAGAATTATGTAGTTTTTAAACTTTTAAAAAGTATTTAAGAAGTTAATAAAACTTTGAGTGTAGTTTTAAACCATTGTGACAAATAGAGCATTTGCTCCTATGGAGCAAATGCTCCATTTATCACAGTGGTTTCAAAAGGTGACTCTGGCAGAGGCGTCAAAGTGTGCCAATATGAGGGAATGAGTTAATTGTGGGATTAGTGTTAATGTATTTGAACTTCATTTGAATCAGTAAACAGCTCATCTAATTACCATGCACGATTCCTGTTGAATAATGACGTCATGGATATTTATTAACAGAATGTTTATAATAGCTTATGTACACAGGATTTTTTGTATAGTCAGATCTATTATAAGTTCGTAAGCAGCTAGAGCAGACGTTGATCAGACGGCTCCTACATGTTACGAATATTCGGGAATCAGTGATAGGTGAAGCGATAGTTTATCTGGCGTATTCAATGAATATAGTGTATACAGCAAGAATCAAAATGCTCTCGAAATATGATTATATTGTTGTCCAAGTTCAATTTAAAATCCGAAATTTGGGTTATTTGAATAATCGCCTGTTTCTGCATTACACTATATTCAGTGGCATTTACAGCACATTCTAAATGATAGGCAAACGTAAACAATATAATTACTGCAATTCTTTCAAATTAAAAGTGAAACTGTAATCAAAAGTACAAAATTGCGATAATTATACACTTGATTTTTAAAAACGAAAATGAAGTTCAAATACCAATTGAATTTTGTTTATAAAAACTCAATCTACTTTCTTACAGGTTTCTTAAATGCCTTTAATGTTTCAGCTTTTCTGAACTGTTATAATTATACAGAGTGGAAACAGCTTTGGACCAACCTCACAGAAGCATTTTTCACGCAAAGGTATTTCCTATGCTGAAAGGGGCGGCACACAGGCCATAAGTTCTGTCGGAATACCTGAGACCGAGTCTGCTAGGAGCGTATGCCGTTAAAAGCCCTTTACACCAAGCATATTAATGTAATAAATAATAACATATAAATATGAGCTATATTAGTTATTATAATAGCACATACAAACAGGGCAGACACTGATCAGAAGGTTGGTACAAGAGTCGATTCTTCTTTGTCTATCTTGTTTGCAAAGGCATTATCTTCTCGTATCTATGTAATAAAAGGTTATGGGTAGCTTAATGTACTGTAGCTTAATACAGGACGAATGACATGGTGAAAGGTCCCATAGAAGCTATCTGCATGAATGTTTTGCCATGGCAGAAACTATAGAATCATAATCTATATTATATCAACGACAAACAGAGCAGACCCAGATCAGAAGGTTCCTACAGGAGCCGTCTGATCTGGGTCTACGTTGTTTGTAAAGGCGTATTTCTGGAGTAAAAGGTTAGATTCAATTCTTGTTTTGACAGGTAACCAGTGCACTTCATACGGTGCTTGTTTTGATATACATGAGAACATATTTTGCACACATGTTTTGAATACGCTGCCTCTTATTATCACTGTCAGCCATAAAATAATACGTCACAGCAACCTAAATGTGAAATAAAACAAGAATGTCAGTAGCTTCCTTGGATGGGTACATGTATCTTCGTATACGTTTGACCTGTAACCGTCTACTCCATAGATCTATATGCATTAGTAGGAGCCGTCTTATCATGGTCTACTCTGATTGTTTATTGAATCATGCAGATTTACTTGGGCCATGATATGCCATTATTAATGTTAAAACTATTAATATTCATACAGTAGAATCTCTCTACAACGACCACTAAATTGTGTTAATTAGTTGGTAATTAGGGCAGGTGGCTGCTTAAAGCTAGGTGAAAGTAAAACAGAACGCTCCTATAGGAGCGTTCTGTTTTACTTTCACCTTGCTTTAAGCATCCACCTATAGGAGCGTTCTATTTTACTTTACAGCCACCTATAGGAGCGTTCTGTTTTACTTTCACCTTGCTTTAAGCAGCCACCTGCCTTTAACACAAAAAATGGCCGTGATGGAAAGCTTTTACTGTATATACATTATTTCTTACGTGAATATTCGTGGTATAAAAAGAATAATACTGTTTTGAAACGAGTTCTATAAAGTACAGCCGTATAGAATTCGGTTAATCACATCTAAGCAAACCTTCTCGTTTGGCACATTGTCATCGGTAATATTTTATCGAAACAAATGAATATTAAAAAGTTTTGTTTAGCAGCGCTCTACTACGAGACCTACATATTCTATTTTTATGTGTTCATCTACCGTGTAGATATTAATTGTTGCAGCACATTGTTCAAGTTCGTCGAGAGCACATGGTTCAATGCTGTCCAACTCTGGAAGGAAGTACAACTTAGCTCGTATATCGTCATCTGCAATATTTGGTGGAACAACATCGAATAGCTCATCAGTGTATGTAGGGTAGAATCACGGGCCGGAACAGCTTCCATGAGGGGTATCGCACCCAAGCTGACACTCGTCAATAACGTACAATCTTTACCTCGCACACACGCTTTGTACGTCTATGCAAACAGAGAAGACGCAGATCAGACGGAGCCAGTTGATCAGGATATGTTCTGTCTGTTTATTAATTAACCCTTTCCCTCTTCTGTAGTTAAGCCAATTCTCAGTACCTACTGAATATTCATTAGCAAAAAAGTTATAAACATTGTAGACATTTTAAAAAGTACAGAAACATAACATCAAATTTTATTAGCAAACAGAGCAGACCCTGATCAGACGGCTCCTCTAGGAGCCGTCTGATATGGGTCTACTCTGTTTGCAAATGCGTGAAAACATGTTTATATGAGGGAAAGGGTTAAATAGTATAAATCTGATTCTACAGTTTCGATAGTGCCAAAACGTTCTTTGTTTATGGGCTATTACAAACTTGCAGGGGTAAGGGATATTCACGAAGCCATGAACTCTTGTATTAATGTTCATTAGGTGATGGGTGAATGTAAGAATTGATTCACCCAATTGCTGCTAGATAGACTGATTCTGAAGCATAGTTAGAAGTAGACAGACAAACAGACAGGCATACAACATTAATTAAGTCTCATTAATGCACATTGCAAAATATAATTAAAAGCATATGATTATTTCACAAAGGTACAAAACCACTCACATAATTATGGGTTATGACATAAATTATGAGAGACCTAATACGTATATACAATGAAAAGCAGATACATGTGTACACGTTAAGACAGAGAGATCACTGTAATAGATACTGCCTTTTGACCTTTATAATCTTGAATGTTCAAATGGACTACATGTTTGTATACCAAAATTCAAACAGGTCAAGCTTACGGTAAATATTAAGTCATATTTTAAAGAAAAGTATAACATTAGAAACAGTGTAGACATTGATGAGAAGGCTCGACTAGTAGCCCCCCCCCCTCGGCTGGATCTATATTGTTTTTAAAGGACACTAGTGACTCGTTTCCAGCATGGTAAGGGTTAAGAAACGTAAAATTGTAGTTAGACTTTGGTTCTATTAAAACATCAATTATTTACATAGGAGTTTCCTCCTAGTTGAAAAAATTCCTGAGCAGTCTTTGGCACTGATAGCTAAGCAGTAATTGAAACTTATCATAATTAGGAAAGGCTTAATTGATACCGCATATCTTACTGAAAACCGTCTTTTATATAGCCATTAAATTATGATGAACTTTCAAGCAAATATATGCATTTCATCTTCAATCAGTGATACATGTATGTAGTCAAAACAAGTTCGCTCATGTATTGGTACCGATTGATACCTACCAGTTTCTATTTTAAAGGAGCAACGCCACTGCATAACACACGTCTGGGCATTGTAGGTCATTAAAGTACCCTCATAAGCTAGGAATGCATTGAATACATTTTCGAATATAGCACATGTATATGTATATTTCTCTTTCCTTGTTTTTTTATATACATTTAGCATGCAGCTGCATTGTGTTCTTAAGTGACGTCTTCTTCAAGTCTTTGTTCAGACACAACCTTTTTGAATAAATCTACAGAAAAGGAGCACTTACTACATTAAATGATTTTTTAAAGTTGTGGTTTTGAACCAATTGTGATAAATAGATCATTTTCTTCTATGGAGCAAATGCTCTATATATCACAATGGCTTCAAAATGACTTTTACAGAGATGCCAAAAGGTGTCAGTAGGAGAGAATGGATTAACCCATACGAATTTATTTACGATAGATTTACTCAACTTGAAATTCTGAACATATCCATTTTTTTATGTAAAGGGGGTCCTGCATACAAAATATACCCTTGTATAAACCATTGACATTTACTGATTCAGAAAATAGAGCAGACCCTGATCAGAGGACCTGGCAGAATTCCTTTCATTAGGGTCTACACTGTTTGCATATGTTGCATATGTGTCATTTGAATGGATCAAAATAGTTAGTACAACATTTGTACATGTATTAGAATTCAAGTCTTTGGAATTCTCCATCTTTACCTGCGACAGGAATTTGAATGACAAATAGACGCTGACATATAGGAGCAATCTCAACTGTTTACAAATGCGTTTCCCACATTCAGTCTTTCTGTCATAAATATCTATGTAAGAAATAATGATGTCATGAATATTAATTAGAATAACTGTTATAATAGTAATGGACACGTAAAGTGTTGGCCGTGGCAGAAAGTTTAGAATCAAATCTATATTATATCATAAGCAAACAGAGCAGACACTGATCAGACGGCTCCAATACGAGCCGTTTGATCTGGGTCTACTCTATTTGCAAAGGCATAGAAAGTCGTATTTATGGACTAAAGGGTTAAAACATACACATCGAGTCCACGGTTCACCATACAGTAACAGTCAGGGTTAGTAAAGACAAAGTCAAGGATGGAAGACAAAGTCCCGCCTAGAGCTACCGTATGATATTGACATTCATTTTACCTTAACCCTTGACCCGCTAAACAATCAAAACTTATATCCCCCCTTTCTGAATATTACTTAACTCTTTCCTCCATAAATACGCCTTTCTACGCCTCTGTAATAACCACTTCTTGAAACCATTGTGATAAATAGAGCATTTGCTCCTATAGGAGCAACTGCTCTATTTATCACAATGGTTTCAAACTACAATATTCTAAAATGTTCCTTTTCTCTAGTTATTGCTCCTTTTCAGTAGATTTATTGAAAGTGGGTGGATCTGAAAGTAGCCTATGAGAGAATGGGTTAAACAAAACATTATACATTTGTATCAAATTGTATGCACGTCCTGATTAAGGGTTGTTTCTCAGGTGCCCTTTGATCTGGGTCTACACTGTTTGCAAATGTCATATACTCGGTTCATCCACATTAAGGACTAACCATACCACATGAGCGATTTCATCTTGAAGGCTCGGTAAAATGAAATGATGAATGTAATACAGCAAGCTCCCATAGGTGCATCCTGCTTTATGTTTATTCTATATTAAGCAGCTACCTTTTTAAAAAGATCCCACCATTATTGACTATGTAGTTAAGTAAATAAATAGGTAGTGTTTTTTTCACTGACAATATAATTGGCAAACATTGGAACACACATGCCGTTTTCAAGTATTTAATTAACATTCAATGGTGATGTTAGTTGGAATAATTGAAATAATAGTTTCTATGTTTTGTGCAGTTACTTGTTTGATTAATATGGCCCCTTTCCCCATAATAACGCCTTAAACGCGTTGCATATTATATAAACAGGTCCTGTAGGAACTGTCTGACCAGAGTCTGCTCTGTTTGTTGTTGGAATTGTATATATGCATATCTGATTCTTCATTTTGACTAAGCCAAACATTCACTTTAAATGGTTTTTTATTATCAAATGTAAATTACCGAATATCCGTGAAGTAACAAATTTGCTCATTAATGTTCATTAGGAAAATGGTTACCAATATGTTTAACGGGTAACTCGTTCCGCCCCTAATTCAGAGATGACCTATTTCTGTTTCCCATTATATTGGAGCTTTCTGCATGACTTTCATCTTGCATTAAGGAGCCACCTGCCTAACAGTATCTAAATTCGTCTCTACTAGAATTGCGGTTTAGAGGGGTTCTACTGTATAGTCATGCTTCTCGTGACTCTTATTCTGACAAAGAGCTTTCTAACCCTCTCTCTAGTACATGCATCGTAGCTTATCTAATGTGGATAGTAACCGTTTATGTCCAATTATGTGTCTCAGATTAACCCTTTACTTCATTAATATTCATGTAAAATATAATTACACCATGAATATCAACTAGATTAATTGTTATAATAGTACATGGTCACATGAATGTTTGGCCATGACAGAAACTGCAGACTCATATATATAAATTAAGGAAATACAGCAGACCCTGATCTGGATCTACTATGTTTTCAAAGGCATAGAAAGGTGTATTTATGGAGTTAACGAGTAAGACTATTTCTGCATCTTGCTCTCATTACATTCTGTTTCTCTTGTTTAGATGGTGGAATTGTCTGGAGGGGGGAATTTTACTTTACATTTTACTTGGGTGGAGGTTGGATAAGCGTGAGGTTGGGTACCCATAAACCTGGTTTAAGCCCCGGTAGCCAATTTGCGATACTGACCATTCCCAGGCGGTACTCCTGCTTTCATTCTATGATCTACTTTGTTATTTTTATATTGTAAATGTTTAAGGTCTTTTTTGTATGGTGCTTTCTGTATGAATTTCACCCTGCATTAAGCAGCCACCACCTGCCTACAAAGACATATATTCCTCATTACTAAAATGTCGTAGTATAGAGTTTTTATTGTAGTAACTTCTTTAGGACAGAGTCATTTCAAACACGGAAAATCCTCAGAAGTACTATGTTAAAGTTAGTATGAAAAGTTTGTGTCTATTATTCATCCTGCAGATTTCCGTGGATTCGGTTTCCTGCAATAACTAAGCGCATATTGCCAACAAAAGACAAGGGGAGACAACCCAGAATTCCATGTTCCACATATAAAAGTGTAAATGCTCATTGTAATGTTGTGATGAACTGTGAGATGTGTCACATCTAGGTGCCTATCAAATTAACAGTATTTATGGACGAAGTACGGCTAGTCGATAACAAATTGTCTTTACAAGAGCTATTTGCGCTTCCAAATACTAAAATCGTCATTTCTCCACCAAACCATATACTGTAACCACTCTTTAGAGGTATCTCGAAGAGACGATTCTAAAGAATGGTCATAGTGTAGGGTTTGGTGGAGAAATTAGGGAGTTATTCTTTAAAATGTTTAAATAAACGCATCTTATCTGGGCCTCTGCTTTACACTTAGGAAAAACTGGGTGTTCCTTATTAGGTTCAAAGAGAGAATTAACAGAAGTTGGTAGCCTACCTTTAATATTTGCAGTAATGGAACATACTATATGTTATTTCTTAAACGTGCGTTATACTTCTGTTAATTAATCCTTTATTTCATATAAACGCATTTCACACATTTGCAAACAACATAGACCAAGTTCAGAAGGCTCCTCAACGTTTCTCATTTGTTCAATACAAATTACTTTCATGACTATGCTCTTAGGCACTGTGTTAGTTTCAAGTCACGCGGATTACATTTCTGAAATCACTTTGTTACGCAAAAGTTTCGAAACCATGAGAAGAATTAGAAATTGTTAGATTCTATGTTTTCAATATTGGCATTAACAATACGATCTCTTCAAATTACTGCCCGATTAAACCTTTGGTGGCCTATAGCGAGTCTTTGATTACCTTTGCGAACAGTTTGGATCCAAATGCGACATTGAGTGACTTGCTGTCTCATCGGGGCCAATACTGTTTCATGCTGTGATTATGTTCTTGATTATCGGCACGAGGGCACGAAGCCCTCGCTTCTATATCGAGCGCTTACCATGGAATTTCACTGGTTGGAGGGTTGATTTATTAAGAATTCTGAGAATATTATTGAAATGTAATTTTTGGTTTATAAGGGTAATAACAGTATGCATGGAAATAATAGTTTTTATACAGTTGGAAACATGTCGATATAATTTTATACCTGGTGAATTGTTTGTACTTTGAAAATAAAAAAATATTATAAAATGATTTCTCCTAATTTCGCCTATCGTAAGGACAAATAAGAACTTTAGTACTGCTTCGGAAAGATTATCAACGGTAACAGCCGATATACGATGACTAAAACGTTGCGGAAGATAAATACACATTCCAATGTATTTCTTTTTGGCTTAAGCCGATTTAAAGCTAGATTTAAGAAATAACGTATATTTGCTTTTTAAAGTTTGAGAGCAAACTTCCTACAAAATACGCTATATACTTTATTATCGACTTGAAGTCAGTCACGATATCGATGTCATTTCAACGGAACTTTGCAAGGAGATCACTCCGTTACAAAGAAATATTTTGCTTTACAATTTCGAAACAGAAAGAAATTAATTTAATGTCATTTGTTATTGAATACTTCGTGCATTACATTTCTAACCAAAATGTGATCGGATTGTCCTTGATAAATTGACTTGCTGCTTTAAATGACTATATTGAATTGAATAGAACGTTAGTCTGGTCGAAATTAATCTAAAAATAGAACATAACTCAAATACTGGAGGTGCTCGTCCGGGCTCGTTTATAACAGTTGCATATTCACGTAAGAAATAATGACAACATGTATAGTTATTAGCTGATTTTTTTTAATAAGGACAGGATTATTTTGGTACTGGTAGAAACTAGAGTCGAGTCTATGGTAATTTCATAAGCAAATAGAGATGACCTTGATCAGATGTACGACTGTTCTAAGAGCTGATTGATCTGACTCTACTCATTTTGCATGAAGACGCGTTTACATGGGGGAAATGATTAAGTAAAATAAAAGCTGTTCAACAGCACTTTCTTTTATGGCTATTTTTGCAGAGGAGGATTTTTGTTAGATAGATAGATAAAATTATTTCAATATTGTGCAAGTAACATGGTTACAATAGCAATTTAAATCAAATTAAAATAGTTCTTTCTTACGGAATGACCTCCGTTAAACAGGTAGGGTCCTGTTCTGCTCTTCCAGGAAAATTAACCTATATATTAACATGAGATACTGAAATATTCATGACTTTAGCGTACAGTTTACATTATAAAAAGTGTAAGATTTAATTCCAAATATATATTTAGCGGTATTAAGAGTTTTTTTTAACAAGAATAGAAAAGGTGCTATTGTACCAGCATATGATCTAGATCAAAATCATTACTTTTTGGTAAATTTATTTGATTTATCTCGGGGACGTTAGTTTCTCAATCGTGATAAACTTTTGCAAACGGTTTTGATCTAGATTAGTTTCTGAATTTTGATTAGGGTCAAAACTGAGTTGTGTATTGGACCTAAATTGTTTGACAGCCATCAAGTGGTGGAATAATTGTAGAATATTGCAGGTGTATCAAGAGACTGCATTTTCTCAACTCGAGTTTCCTTTGTACTGTTATTACGTACATGTATTTGGTGTGGTTAGGCTACTTAGTAAACGGTATGGATCCTGGTGACACATCGGTTTATTCAAAGTCTCCTCCGGATCTAAACCGTTCGATGCTTGCATTGCACATATGATTTAAGAATAAATGCAATATTTTAATATGATAGAATTCAAGTTATGGAGCAGATGTCATTTTGATTAGCAGCTTAAACTCATGCCACAGAATTGATCATCAAATTCATCACCCTATTAAGATTGCAATGTACAGTAGAACCTGTATTAAAGGACTATTAATTCATTGAACGCTCAAGGAAAACAACAGGTGACTATTACTCCTGTCCTTCTCTATGTTTGTACACCAGTAAATAATGTTTTATCCATAACAAAATAGACAAATAAATAGCAATTTATTTAGTGACGAAAACTAGCACACTTACTTGTGTTGCACAGCTAATGGGAATGTACATGCGATGTCTACAAGCATTTCAAGTTGCTCAGGTTTTATAAAGTTTTCCATGATATTACAAAGCTATCTTTTACCAGTTCCATTTATGCTAGTCAAGTTACTTGTTCAGTATTAATAAAGTTTATATTTAATGTTCTTGTGTTATCTTTATGGATTGCCCTATTTCACAAAGTTCACTTTCCACATTGAATGTGCTAATCCCTAGAATAAACGCACATTTTATATAACAGCATACAGAATAGTATGTCTTTAGTTCAATCATTCTTATAAAAAATGTTTATTTGAACTTCTAACAAATATTGTCTTTGTGATACAAAATATACAGTTTTCTCCAATACTTTAATTTTTGAACAGTTACTATTACATTGGCAAAGCTTTTATATCAAACACATGCAATATTTGATTTCTCCGTGGTTTTTCTATATACATGTACTGCTTTTCAATATATGAACAAATTATTTCTGGATTTTTGGGCACATTTTTAATAGGTTTGCAAATATAGACTGTCATGTTTTATTTCTTCTTTGCTGTCATCCAACTCAATTCGCGCCCTTTGATGCTTTGCATCAATAGTTTCTTGTTATAATTCATAAACTGAAACAGGTGACAATGCGTGGTCGCGAATGAGTAAACGATTTGCTCACTACATTTCACCTTTAGCGTGTGTTCAGCGAATTTGGGGTAATGTTTATAATGAGTTTGGGTTCTTATGAGACGCAGAGGTTTCATCAAAACAGCTTGACAGATGTACCTCACCCAACACTTTTAATAAACGATGTATGTTTAGTAGGTGCGACTTTACAGGTAAAAGCACAATGCAACTATGCACTCGGTGTCGTTATACAATGCGGTGCCAGCACGTGATTTCTCGATAGTGCGACACTAATACGGACATCTCTGACAGTGGCATGAAGTTTTTACAACAATGCCGGTATCGAATGTACAGAATTTGCCGTGACTGTAAACTTCGATTCAATAGTTAGAAACACACACAATAGAAACCCTACTGTGTCATTGATTTAAACTTTCTGATTTAAATAGGGGTGAAGAAATTGTCACCACCAGGTTTAACCTTTTTAGTGCAGGAAATGTTCTACTTATAAACGTCCTTTGCATACTTATAGACCCAGATGAGAGGGCTCCCCTATACCAGGGTCTGCACTGTTTGTCGTGCTACGCTTTTCATTAAAACACAACCCTTAATATTCACAGTAAGCTATGCCTATTTGAAGTTTGGAATAGTCCACTTGAAAAGTCAGCATTGAAAGCGTTTACAGCTCTATGGATTAATACAATTGTACGTGGTAATCTTTGTAAGATAGATTGGATCCAGATGAGACGCCGAATAATAAAGTTTCCGTTAACCATTCAACTTGATGGCCTTTTGATGCGGGTTTTTGAAAAGGATTTGAAGAAAGAATCATTTTTCATAAGATGAAAAAGAGTACTGCTTTTGTAGAATTTGATGTCTGAAAGTACAGTATTAAAAGTTCTAGCCGAGGTATTCTTAGCTTGATCTGATTAGCATTTAGAAACAGTGTAGATCCGGATGAGATCTCGAGTAACTTGACCTCTCACCAGGTTTTCTGACACGATGTCAATATTTACTTAAAAGCTTGAACAAATCGAAAGTAGGAAGAATTGCTCCAAGTATGAGATTTTGATAGACATCATTTTCACAGCAGGATAAGGGATAAAGTCAACATACAAGTATTGGAACAAGGAAAATAATTCCGATGGACTCCTGATTATGTTTGGATATGACACCCGGTAGTCAAGGGCCAGCTTCCGCTAGACAGAAAAGTTTGAAGAAACACAGTTTTCGCTCAATATCATTTCAGCTGCTGAATTGAAATCAATGAAATCTTCTCACAGAATTCAATTAAGATCTAACACCAACACTCCCTCAAACTATGTCCAGAATATAAATGTTTTATCATAACGAAATGACCTCTGGTGCGAATGATTAGGCAGTGACTTCTTGATTTAAGACGAAAATAGGACAATTATTACACAAAGCAGAAGGACCCGCGATTACGTTGCTCCAAGAACAACAGCAACAGCGATCTCTATCTCTGAATCTGCGAACTTATATAATTATATTCTTACCGGTGATTCCATAGAAATGTTGGGATACTGCTTGGAATTTGAAGTTTTAAATATGTTGCACATGTAGCTGCATGTTACAATCTGCCTTTCGGAAACATTGTCCTCGCTGTGTGTAGGAATGTAAGCAAATGTGAAATCTACGACCGTGTAGTTTTTCAGTGTCAGATCATGCCAATAAGTGATAAATATTTTACTTGCTCGGAAACTGAATGCCTTCATATCGATTCTACCAACTGTGAAAGAACAAATGTCTTTGTCTGAGACCCCAGGAATTGCAGTATTAATTATAAACTTAGCATGGCTAATCCACAACACCGAAGGTAGGTTAGAAACATTGATTAGTCATGTACATGACAGAGACGCATTCGATGTGCTCTGTTTGCACGTGGACTATTATAGATATGAGTCTGTGGGTTCTACCATCGAAACATCCCTTGACATTATAAAGATGTTTGTTTATGGGATTATATAGGTATCATTCTACAGCTTCTGCCTAGATAAAACAAAATAGTTGTACTCACGTGCCGTTATAAGAATCCAATTAATATTCATAGTTTTACATGTCTAGTATTCATAAGATAAAGGGTTAACATATAAAAGTTTGTGGGTGGAAATATAAACAGTAAAAACTCGATTGTTCGAAGTTTTAGTTATGAGGAATCTGAAACCTGTCTTAATCCATGACCTCATATGCTATATTTAGATACCTCTTTGAATAAATCTACCGAAAAGAAGCATTAACTAGTGAAAAGGAATTTTATTTATAATTTTGTACATGTAGTTTGAAACCATTGTGATAAATAGAGCATTAGCTCCTATAGGAGCAAATGCTCTATTTATCACAATGGTTTCAAACTACAAAATTCTAAAATTTTCCTTTTCTCTAGTTACCTGATAGAGACACTTTTGCTTTTGCAAACAGAGTAGTCCTAGATCTGATGGCTCTTGTAGGGCTAGTCTTTTAAGAAATTAAAAAAAAATTGACAGAAATATATTTTATTTTGAGAATTTAGGTGAGAGTTGACGTTTTTTCATACATTTTTAGAGGGCTAAAGGAATGAGCATGCCAGCTAAAACAGCTCACAAAGTACATTAACTGTCTCAATCTTACCTGCAGTTTACAACCTAATATCATCACAATAAAAAGAACATAGGCAAGCAGTGTAGACCCAGGTCAGAGGTCATGATTAGGGTCTGCACTATTTGATGATCCCATTTATGTCGAAGGCTTAGGTTATAAGTGTCTTGTTCTTAGCAATGTAACAAATGATTTTTCACCACAGCGGGTTTTCAATGACCTTTTTTAGTTATAATATGATAACAGGTTTTTAAATGGTTCTGTTTTAAAATTATACTACGAATTGCCCTAGCAATAAATAGGTAATGTACTGACAATTATACATACATGTGCATATTTAAGAATTGAATCTGTCATTGTTTCTGTCATTTGTTTCTAAAGGTTTTAGCCACAAATTACTATTACTTTTTTAAGAAGAAAGCAACAATTCAAAAATGTAAAATAAATCCGTAATGTGTCATAACAACCACACGTTCCTATAGGTACAAGGCCAGTCCCACTATTACAAAACTTACAATTTCTGTCGAAATAATATACAAATTAGCAACGAAATATCAACTACAGCTGAACTTCGATAACTCGAAATTCAAGGGACTATACAAATTAGTTCGAGATAACAGAAATCATCCGATTTATAATCTGAACAATTTCTCAAGGCCACAGCTTAATACAGGTCTAAAGTAATGCTGAAAGCTTATGATGGGGCTTTCAGTATTACTTTAGGCATGTATTAAGCTGTCACGTGTGTTTCTAGATATCTGTAGCGATACAATTTGTTTGGAACAGGTATACACTTTAGAGCAATTGTGTAATGTAAGTTTTGAAAGGACTGAACTTTTTGTTCGCGGTTATCCTGAAGTTCGAGTTATCCGAGTTCGAGACATCGAAGCTCAATTGTATAATGTATTGCGTATAGTGTAGACTTGCAACTCAATTGTATAATGTATTGCATACAGTGTAGACTTGCAACTCAATTGTATAATGTATTGCGTATAGTGTAGACTTGCAACTCAATTGTATAATGTATTGCATACAGTGTAGACTTGCAACTCAATTGTATAATGTATTGCGTATAGTGTAGACTTGCAACTCTTTTGTATAATGTATTGCGTATAGTGTAGACTTGCAACTCAATTGTATAATGTATTGCATACAGTGTAGACTTGCAACTCAATTGTATAATGTATTGCGTATAGTGTAGACTTGCAACTCAATTGTATAATGTATTGCATACAGTGTAGACTTGCAACTCAATTGTATAATGTATTGCGTATAGTGTAGAATTGCAACTCAATTGTATAATGTATTGCATACAGTGTAGACTTGCAACTCAATTGTATAATGTATTGCGTATAGTGTAGACTTGCAACTCTTTTGTATAATGTATTGCGTATAATGTAGACTTGCAACTCAATTGTATAATGTATTGCGTATAGTGTAGACTTGCAACTCTTTTGTATAATGTATTGCGTATAGTGTAGACTTGCAACTCAATTGTATAATGTATTGCATATAGTGTAGACTTGCAACTCAATTGTATAATGTATTGCGTATAGTGTAGACTTGCAACTCTTTTGTATAATGTATTGCGTATAGTGTAGACTTGCAACTCAATTGTATAATGTATTGCGTATAGTGTAGACTTGCAACTCAATTGTATAATGTATTGCGTATAGTGTAGACTTGCAACTCTTTTGTATAATGTATTGCGTATAGTGTAGACTTGCAACTCTTTTGTATAATGTATTGCGTATAGTGTAGACTTGCAACTCTTTTGTATAAAGTATTGCGTATAGGGTAGACTTGCAACTCAATTGTATAATGTATTGCATACAGTGTAGACTTGCAACTCAATTGTATAATGTATTGCGTATAGTGTAGACTTGCAACTCTTTTGTATAATGTATTGCGTATAGTGTAGACTTGCAACTCTTTTGTATAATGTATTGCGTATAGTGTAGACTTGCAACTCTTTTGTATAATGTATTGCGTATAGTGTAGACTTGCAACTCTTTTGTATAATGTATTGCGTATAGTGTAGACTTGCAACTCAATTGTATAACGTATTGCATATAGTGTAGACTTGCAACTCAATTGTATAATGTATTGCATATAGTGTAGACTTGCAACTCAATTGTATAATGTATTGCGTATAGTGTAGACTTGCAACTCTTTTGTATAATGTATTGCGTATAGTGTAGACTTGCAACTCAATTGTATAACGTATTGCATATAGTGTAGACTTGCAACTCAATTGTATAATGTATTGCATATAGTGTAGACTTGCAACTCAATTGTATAATGTATTGCGTATAGTGTAGACTTGCAACTCAATTGTATAATGTATTGCATATAGTGTAGACTTGCAACTCTTTTGGGGCCAAATTATTTTCGTCTGTAAACAATGTCGTCTGTGTTATGTTTCAAAAAGGATAGTTCCTTCAATATATTAGCTAAAACGTGAGTTATGTGTCAATCAGTTTGAATCCTGATGGCATGCTGTGTACTGAATCCTGATGCCATGCCGAGGTACACGGTGTCTCGTCTGGATCCAAACTGGTTGGAAATGTATTGACATATTCACTTATTGCAGCAAGTCCTGTGAGTCTCTTTAGTGAAAGAGTTAATCCTTTCCCTGTTCAATATTCCTATAAGACATAATGACAACATGAATATTCATTTGCTTAAATTTCATAAATACATGTACATGTAAATATAAATAGTTCAAGGAAAGTGTTTGCTTTGACAAAAACGATGTTTGCAGATGCGTGAACAGGAGTTTATATGAAGGAAAGGGTTAAATCAATTCATATCAGCTTGTAGGCAGAATACAGAGTTTGTAACAGACATATCAGTTAAGGTACTTTTGAAAGAAAAAACAAACAACATCACATTGTCAAATTTATGGGATTCAGATAAAGCCCCGAGGTACTCTTTGTGTATTATTTCAGCACAGAGGGAGATTACATTTTAAAATGACAAAAAATCACTTGGCAGATTAAGTATTGTTTGTTGAGTAGAACCTGTCTTAATCGGCCATTCGTTTATTGGACGTATGAGTTTTAAAAAACATGTGTTGTTTTCTGCATTACTTTTCATATGCATTAAGCGACCACCTGTCTGACAGACCCACAATTAGACCTCTTTTTGATGGTTGACAGGTTTTATTTAGACATCTAAGCATGCATACTACAATCGGTCAGTTGTAAGATCAGTTCTAGGCTTGATGCCAAGGAAACCTGATGTGCCTTCCAAAATGTATATCACGACATGCATGCATTTTGGCAGAAACATGCGCTATTCGTTAGTTACACTGGCAGATGAACAACGCCAGTCATGTTTTGAAGGCTGTCAAACATTCGTCTTATAGAGGAAATCATAATTAGAAATCATGTATAACTATATTATTTTCTTGCAATTAATACAACTATATAAACAACAGGGGTACCTAAGGGGCACATCTTGGACGAGTTTTATTCGCTGACCAATTTCACGTCATACCCGTGGGCAGTACACCAGCACTTCTCTTGCTGCAAAAATGACGTCATCTAAAGCAACGATTAGTTGAAAGTTTTACTTACTTCCGAATTGCTAAAGCTTTTAAGAAAATACTGACTGAGTGTCAAACAGCTTGACTCTTGATGAGACGCCGAGTTACACAGCGTCATGTCTTTATCCAAACTGTTTGCAAATGTGTACCTGGTTGCGAGTTGCAAGATAAGGGTTGATCCGTATTTGTTCCGAAATTTCCATTAGCTTAACCCACTCCCACATAGGCTATTTTTAGATACAACATTTTTGAATAAATCTACCGAAAAGGAGCATTAACTAGAGAAAATGAACATTTTAGAATTTTGTAGCTTGAAACCATTGTGATAAATAGAGCATTTGCTCCTAAAGTTGCAAATGCTCTATTTATCACAATGGTTTCACAAAGTGACTTTTACAGAGGCGTCAAAAGTCGTCAATATCAGGGAATGGGTTAAACTACATGTATTACATGCTCCATTTTAACCCTTTACTCCATGAATATTCATGAAAGAAATAATGACATCATGAATATCAATTAGATTAAGTGTTACAATAACACATAGACACATGAATATTTGGCTATGACGGAATCTGTGGAGTTATGCCTGTATTACTAGTATACCATAATCAAACAGAGCAGACCCTGATCAGACGGTTCCTATAGGAGCAATCTGAACTGGGTCGACTCTGTTTGCAATGGCGTATAAATGCGTATTTGTGGAGTACATGTAAATAGTTAAACAGTGTTCTATTGACAATGTATTTTACAAACTACAGAAGGTCTCGCTAATGCGACCACATCATTTATTAGAATCGGATTCTGTTGTTTCATCTGGATCTAGATTGTTTGCTCGTGTTGCTCAGATCGGACGTATCAGGGGAATGTTTACCCCTTCATCTAATAAAGATGTCTTCCATCACCTGTGCGAACAGTCTAAATGGAAAAAAGCTTAAACATAATCTGTCTGCTCAAACATTCTGGACAGCATTCATGATAACAGAAAATTCAGATAATTAATAGACACGCAGTCATTGTTTCTAATATGCATACTTATTACGAGACTTTAGTATATAGAGAATAATAGGTTAGTGCCGTAGATGGGACACCTTTATCCGACGAGGGGAGAAAACGTTGAGGCGAGGCTTGCCGAGCCTCAACTGTTTTCTCTCCGAGTCGGATAAAGGTGTCCCATCTACGGCACTAACCTATTATTCGATTTATCCAGTCAATATAGTTAAATGTCTTTTTTATAGACTCATAACACTCTTGAAATAATTTACATTGAAAATGCATTTTTTCGATCAACGGATTCCTCCCTTTTCACTTCCATTTAGACGTAAATAGATCTAATGAGCTACCGCAGTGGAATATAGTTTCGATACTTGCATTACTAGAAGGGAAACGTGGTTGAATTTGAAAAATAAGATGATTTGAATCGAGGGTCGATAAGTTATTTCAAACAGACATGATTATATTCTCTGGTCAAATTCGAGTTACGTAGTCTCGGTTTCTATTTTTAGATAGACCTAACGTCACTCATAAATCGATGGAACTGAACAGGCTATATTTAGGTTTATGACTATCACCGCCCCTGTAAGAGTTTATCAATCAAATTATCATGAGAGTGAAAAGAAAACATTTACTATTTACCTGTCAATCTTTGCTTCCAGGTTTGATTTTTATCAAAAACGGGTTTTGCCAGCGGTGGATTAAATTAATAAAACTGATAAATCAACGTCATTTTGTATGTGGCCTCTGTGGCGTAATCGGTAAGGGCGACGTCTCTAGAGTGATTAGAAATAGTTTTCAGGCGCGGGTTCGAATCCAGCTGTAGCCAATTATTTTTATTTTTCTTATTTGAATAATACTTTTGGTGACCAAATAGATCTGTTAGATCTATTCATTAACATGTTTATGCATGTTTACAGAAAACTAAAATAGTTCCATGGTTATAGAATCATTACGCCTATCTACTAACCTAATAAACCTTCTACTACCGGAAGTAACCTAATAAACCTAAGTTTATTTGCACCCCCTTTATTATGTCACTAGAGAAGCCTGGTGACTGGATAAAAACCGATCTCCGATGTAGCAGTGCTTTACACCGGGCATAAATAAAGGAAACAGAGGAACTTTGTCGATAATGAGAGTAGGGCATCGCGCCCTGGTTTCTCTGTATCCTTCCCTGTCTCTTTGGGGCGTCCATAGTGAGCAGAAACGGGCGTTAATCAACACGCAACATCTGATATGAATATCCTTGAAATGAAGGCACTGCCACAAACATATCAGATGGAAGCGTTAAATTATCGACTGGTTCTACTGTTTCTAAATAGAGTAAACATCCTTTTATTGAATAATTAAAAAAGGGTAAACTATTGCTTAACCCATTCCCTCATAGGCTATTTTAGATACAACCTCTTTATTCAATCTACCGAAAAGGAGCATTAACTAACTTGTGAAAAGAGCGCTATATAAATGTGGTATAATAATAATAATAATAACTAGAGAAAAGGATTATTTTTAGAATTTTGTAGTTTTAAACCATCGTGATAAATAGAGCATTTGCTCCTATAGGAGGAAATGCTCTATTTATCACAATGGTTTCACAAAGTGACTTTTACAGAGTCGTCAAATGTCTTCAATATGAGGGAATTGGTTAAATGAAAAACTGTTTTACTTTAAATGTTGTTTTGCAGAAGCCTCAACCAGCGCACCTCCTTCAAATGAAGAGGTATGTATGAAACATTGATACTGTAATCATACATGTATTGTCGGTAAGGTTTGACCTGGCACTGTATGAATATTCCGCCTTTTCCCGTAAGCTGTTTTTATCTTTCAAATAGTAGAATGATACCTCGCCCTCGCATGTCTCCGTATTTCTAAACGATAGTTATCGGTAAATATCATTGTTTCTGACACAGACCTACACACACCCCGTGTTATTAACAATTTGCTATTTACGCTTTTGCAAACAGAGGAGAACCGGATCAGAAGGCTCATAATCAGAGTAATGTGCTTTCTGCATAACTTTCACCCTTCATTTAGCTGCTACCAGCCTAAAAGTATCTCAATTATTATCTAGACCGATATTTGTACTAAATTTAACGTCTGGTTTAGAGGGTTATTTCTGTACTCGGCAAATGACATGCCTTACCGAAAGCCCATTGCACGGCGTCGATGTGTATATATGGAAGTCTCTAACTGCTATCTCTTATCCTGCTACAAATAATCATGACCAATCCAGATAAAACGTCACGTGACTTTAACCATCTACTCCATAAATACAATAGAATCCCCCTAAACCGGACATTCAATTTAGTGTAAATATTGGTATTTGAGACAGATGGGAGCTTAATGCAGAGTTTACCTAGCATTAATCAGCTACCTGCCTAAACGTATCTACATTCTTCTCCACTAGAATTCCGGTTTCGAGGGGTTTAACTGTGTGTCATTTTACGCATTTGCAAATAAAGTAAACCCAGACCAGACTGCTCCTTTAGGTGATGTCTGATAATGGTTTACTTTGTTTGCTTTCGGAATGATATAGATATAATTCTACAGTTTCTGCTATGACATGTTTTATTTTTTATTGATATGCAAGTGTAACACTGCATCTACTTAATATGCATGATGGCATTCTTTCTTGCATTGATATTCATGGAGTAAAGTGTTAACCCTTCGCTTGCTATTCACGTCAATATACCTACATGTAAATAGTGAAGACCCAGATGAGACAGCTCCTGCAGGAGCTGTCTCATCAGGGTCTGCACTATTTACAAGTTGATTGTGCAACCAATGCACTCCACAGCAGTGAATGCACAGCGATATACGTGTACACAGTGAAGATACATGTATATGTAATTATACAACAGGGTATGGGTAAAGAAGGAGAAATGTATTTTAAAATTCAGCGAGAGAAGGGTTAAGACAGGTGATAGTTTACTGCTCAGCAGAATTACATTTGAAAGTTATTGTAAGAGCTGTCTTCAATGCATTTACCACATGAATGTACATGTAAGAAACAAGGAACAGGAATATGTACATGTGTACGGTAAAAACTCTCTATAACGGCCACTAAATTGTGTTACAGTAAAACCCCGATAATACGACCACCTAAAAGAGGTATAATTCTAGATGCTGTATGCTGGTGGTAGCTCAATGCAGGACAATAGTAATGCAGAAAGCTCCTAGAGCTTATAAAGACAGCCATGTTTATTCATTAAGTGGTCATATTAGAGAGGTTTACTGTAAGTAGATTGTATTAAGGGCAGGTGGCTGCTTAAAGCAAGGCGAAAGTAAAACAGAACGCTCCTAAAGGAACATTCTGTTTTACTTTCACCTTGCTTTAAGCAGCCACCTGCCTTTTACTTGATGTAATTTAGTGACCGTTATAGAGAGGTTTTTCTGTAAGCATAATATTTATATTGACGCGTGAACACAAAGTGTTTAATCTAAACCTGACAGTTGAGAGCCCGATACATGTATTTCACCTAATTCCATGGGTAAAAAAGAGCAGACCCTGATCAGACGTCTCCTATATGAGTCGTCTTATCCGAGTCTACTCAGTTTTCAAGGGCGACAATAGTCGTCTCTATCACGTGAAGGGTTAAAGCAATCATACATTTTATAGACATCCATTTATTCACTACGTAGCCGCGACAAATATATTCTAACGTAGAATGTCTCTCTTTTAACAGGATGAAGACGAGGTGCTCTCCAGGGCTATGCTGATAGGGCTCTCTGTGGGGTTCGGGTCCCTATGTGGGGTCATTATTATCTGCTGCATCTGCTTCAAATGTTGTGATTGCTCTAAAAAAGGCAATGGACGGGTATCAGCACAGAGACGAAAGGTGGCGTGGAAATGACCCTGGCCTAGCCTGCATTTAGTGATCTACGCCCATTGAGATTGCATTAAATTTTATATACAATAAGGGCATTGAAACTATCGACGTTGAAACTGCCATGTTTAACCCTTTCTCTAATACAAACGCCTTTTCACGTTTTTGTAAACATATTAGACCTAGATCAGACGGCTGATCAGGATGTGGTCTGTTTGCTTATGACATGATAAAGACCTGAGTCTACAGTTTGTGTCAAAGCAAAAAGTTCTTCTGAAATCTTTATATAAAAATAGCTAATACATATTCATGATTTTCTTATTTCTGACATTAATATTGAGCATAAAAAGGGTGAATCCTTATTCTATTGTATGACTTGATGCCTCCATCTTTGATCTAAGGGATGCCTGGTCTAAGTTTTCATTTTCGTTTTGTTTTATATTGAAATTCCTATCAGCAAACAATGTAGACTCTTATCAAACGCCGCATTATGCGGCGTCTGATCAGAGTCTACACTGTTTGCCTATATCCCATATATGACCGTGGGCACAAATGGGTTAAAATCTTCCTTGGGCAGAAGAGACTCGAAGAACATTCATTTGTCGATGTTTTCTCTTATTTTAACCCTTCTCTTAATGAATATTCATACAACACTTCGCCTATTGATATTGCATTAAATTATATACAATTAGGGCGTCCATTGTCATGGAATACTGTAGAGTAGCAGGTCTGCAAAATACACTCAATCAGAGGAGGCATATCTGTAACACATACGCAAACGGTATAGACTTTTGACAGACAGTCCTATAGGAGCTGTCTGATCTAGGTCTACCCATCAAAGGTGTAAATTAAAGATTCATAGAATCGAAACTGTTGACTTGGAAGAGCATGATCGGTTTAGTATTTTTGTTTTTGTCCTAGTGTGAACAATTTATTGTATCGCATTTATACTGTATATGAAAATAATATCAAACCGTAGTTATGCTGAAAATTAATATAGTAGATCCTACATTATTTAAAACAAGTGTTTTTGTATTTGCATATCATCCACAAAAACATACATGTATCATCCAT
Organism: Azorinus chamasolen; assembly: GCA_963576725.1. Classification (NCBI taxonomy): domain Eukaryota; kingdom Metazoa; phylum Mollusca; class Bivalvia; order Cardiida; family Solecurtidae; genus Azorinus; species Azorinus chamasolen. The sequence goes on along the minus strand of OY755236.1, from coordinate 77,420,761 downwards.
CTTTTACATGCTATCAACAAGTACACATATATGTATTATTCACCTTTTACATACTGCCCACAAGTACACATACATGTATAATTGTATATGCATCCTTCATAATGTTCATGCTACCTACAGGTACACACTCATATACATATATGTATCAATCGCCTTTTACATGCTACCCACAAGTACACATACTGTATCATTCACCTTTTACATGCTACCCAAAAGTACACATATATCATCATCCACCATTTACATACTACCCACATACTCACACATATGTATCATTCGTGTTTTACATGCTACCCACAAGTACACATATATGTATAATTCACCTTTACATGCTACCTAAACGTACACATATATGTATCATTTACCTTTTACATGCAACTCACAAGTACACATATATGTATCAATCATATTTAACATGCTACCCACATGTACACATATATGTATAATTCAACTTTCCAAGCTGCCCACAAGTATACATACATGTAGCATTCACCCTTTTCATGCTACCCACAGGTACACAAGCATATATGTATAATGTACCGATATGTGGAAACAACTATTACTTGTTTTTTGTTGTTCTTCGTCAGCTTTAGCACGATAAGCAAATTTATTTTTTAAAGAATTGTTCACCTACTGCATTTTCAAAAAGCAAGCTATAATCAGTTTGTCTACCAAGATGCAATCAGGGTGTCGAACAGTTTGGTTCCTGATGAGACGCCGAGCTACTCGGTGTCTCATCTGGATCCAAACTGTTTGCTTAGGTATTCACTCATGCGCCCATAGCAGGCTAAAGGTTAAAAGGTGCAGTAATAGGTTTACATGTTAAAGCGATATCGGATAAATTTCTCTCTGAGAAGAGACGTTATTCGATCAAAGCGTATTGTAGTTCTTCTTATTATTATCTCCCTTTAAATATGTACAATATAAGCACGATCCCAGTACCCTTATGGAACAAGTATAGCTCGAACAATTTGACCTGGACCCTGACCTACTTAATTTGCATAAATAAAAAATCGTAACATTGAACGGGTTTATACTCGGCACGTGTCCCGGGGTGTGTTTTATTTCCTAAATCATGATTTTGATTATACACACAATCTTAATCACGATTGCTATGGTATTAAAACTATTTGATATGTTATGTTGTATGAAACATGGCCGCTGAAACGTTCACCTCACAAAAGAAAATACTCATTGGGTGTGCCTGGCAATTCTTCGAGTTCCAGAGTCGATTAGCTAATATTTTTGTCGAATAATTAGACAGCGACAATAACAAAAAACTAAAACTAAAAATATAAAAAATAAAATTGAAAAAAATAAAAATAAATAAATATGTTAACATATTTAACTTCGAGAGCAAATAGAAACTCCCTCCGATAACCATTTCTAGAATGGTTTGAAAGTGTGCCTCCTCTGCTGTTAGTGTAAGTTCCGCCATTTTGATTATGATTAGATTTTAATCGAGGTCAGAGCTTGATTAGTCTGATTAGAGAACATGTTCGTGATTCGATAAAAAGAACGACCGAATCACAATCATGATCTATAATCCTGATTCAGATTTGCGATGATAAAACACAACCCCGGTAAGCATATATGCATGGACACACCCGTGCTTGTATGGTTTACATATACATATGCACGGGTTAATTGCAGCGAGAATAGACTTCACGATTTACTGGCGGAGTTTTATTTATACAGCGTCATCTCTCTCATTATATATATAATAAAAGTGAGGGTCCAGATCAAATTATCTGTTCTTTATTCCTTTGAAATTTGCATTTATTTATCTCATTTCCTTATTTCACCAAATGATTTAACAAAATTGGTTTGCAGACGACAATTAGAAATTTGGCACCGAAAGGGTTAAGACACTACTGGCCGATTGTCAAACACTTTGGATCCTGATTAAACGCCGAGCTAGTCGACGTCTCATCTAATCTCATTTGAATCCAAGTTGTTTTGTAATTGCCAGACATGGAAATGGTTCAACTGAAATATCTTTATTACACCTTTGCTGACAAAGAAATGCAAGGAACATATACTCGTATCCTTTAAATACCAAACGTTAGAAATTGAACCGTTTTTGATCAACTGGTTTTCTTGCCTGCCTGTTGACCTTTTTAGGCAGATGGCTGCTTAATGCAGGGTGAAAATCATGCAGAAAGCTCCTATGGGAGCTTTCTGCATGAGTTTCACGCTGCATTAAGCGGTTACCTGTTTCCAATACCGATATTTATACTAAATTGAAAGTCCGGTTTAGAGGAGTTTTACTATGTACAATAACTAACAAGCTAATGCAAAATGAATTGATTTAAAACCTAAACGGTATCGCTGATAAAAAACCCTCATATTTTATTACGTAATCAGGATGTGGTCTGTATATGCAGGGCTGCTTTTCGATTTTACAAGTACTATAAATGATATCGTTTGATGTATCTAAGTTCTGCCTTAACCTTTTACTCCACAAGTACGCCTGTCCACGCCTTGGCAAACATAGCAGACCATGATCAGACGGCTCCTATACATGTAGGTCCCCTCTGTTTGTTTATGAAATAACATAGATCTATACGGTTCCACAGTTTCTACTGTAGCCAAACATTTGCCGTGTCAATGTGTCTAAATAATCTAATTAATATTCACGAAGTTATTATTTCTTACATGAATATTCATGGAGTAAAGGGTTAATCCTTTAGATGCGGTAACTAAGTGTACTAGCATTTGCAAACCTTTTGCTCGACCTTTTGAGAAAATTCTTCCCGAGTGTCAAACAGCATGGATCCTGATGATAAACCTAAGCCGAGTTGCTTGACGTTTCTACGGGTTCCATACTGTTTGCAAATGATGGTTAGGTCACCATCGTCCGGGTATTTGTTAGTTGCCCATTATAGAACAGGTTATACAGTAGGAGGGTGATGCATTTGATAGGGTTGGGAATCGGAACCTCACCTTTATCTCGATCATCGGCATAATTTCGTGATCGATCATCGAATAAAATTTATTTTAGCGAGCTTATTTGAGTTTGTTTAAAAGTCAAGTAAGGGTGATATGTTTGTAATCTATGTATACCCAGATTAGTCTCTTTGTCTATAAAAATGACATTATTTAACTCATTCGCTCCTAGACTCTATTTAGACCAACCCATATGAAACAATCTACCGAAAAGGAGCATTTACTAGAGAAAAGGAAAACTTTAGAATTGTGTTGTTTTGAAACCATTGTCATAAATAGAGCATTTGCTCCTATGGAGCAAATGCTCTATTTATCACAATGGTTTCTAAATGTGACTTTTACAGAGACGCCAAAATGTGTCACTAGGAGGGAATGTGTTAAGAAACTACTGACTGAGGGTAAGCTTTGTTTTGAATCTTAGAAAATAATTTTGCTTAGTAAACTATGGACTATGTAAAACCCTAATGCGATAATTGGTCTTGTATGGCTTTTACTGGTTGCAATACTGTATTGTCTCCACAAGGCTATGTATAAATCGTCGACGACGGCCTGTCCTTTGTAGATCATCAGATTCGACCTTTCACGACGGCATCGCCAAGTACTGCGATACACCTGTACACCACTAGTACATAATGGTTAGTTGAACTTCGATATCTCGGAAAACTTAAACAACTTAGATATATCTTTAACTAAAAGTTAGGTCCTTCCAAAACTTACAATACAGAATTGTTCCAAAATGTATCACTTCATATATCTAGAACCACATATGACAGCTTAATGCAGTTCGAAAGTAATGCTGCAAGATATATAATTCTCCTTCTTTACCTATGCCCTGTTGTACATGTATAATTACATATATCTTCACTATGTACAAGTATTTCGCTGTGCAGTCACTGCTGTGGAGTGCACTGATTGCATAATCAACTTGTAAATAGTGCAGACCCTGATGAGACAGCTCCTGCAGGAGCTGTCTCACCTGGGTCTTCACTATTTACAGGTAGGTATATTGACGTGAATAGCAAGCGAAGGGTTAAGCTGACGAGTATTCATGTAAACGTTCGCTCAGGGTGAACATTAATTCGTTTGATTCTTCTATATGTACTGGGATCTATTATGTCAAAAGGTGGTTTTGTCAAGTAAAGAGTTAAGAGGACATGCAGATGTGTTTAGTTATTAATGATTCTGTTTTGGTTGTCATGCTGCAGGGAAGGTTTATATATTGGCACTTGTTGACTTAGAAGACACACGTGCACTGGCATCGCATAGTGACCCTGTCAGCACATATCCTTAAATCTACGTTCTACACACATCTTCCTCATAATTTAATTAAATATAAACTTAATAAATTAACCCAGAACATATTTGCCAGAAAAAAATTCTGGCATGTAATGCTGACAAAACTTTTTTGACTGACGAGTCAACGAAATATTTAAAGTAGCCCAGTGTTTGCTCTGGAAGTCTACTCTAAACCTACTGGCTAACGAGAGAGTAATAGAATAACTCACAGTTTGTAAGGACAAGTATCTCCTGTCCAGTCCGGTTGGCTGTCAGTAGGCAACTGCCTAGAGTCCGGTTCGATGCTCGCGCGCTTCGAATCAGCTGACTCGGATGTCAACAACACACCGCCCATGCGCGTCACAACATATTACACCAACTAGACTGGCTCAGAAGTTGGCGATTCACTAACCTTTTATCTTGATATTTTATTTGCACGTTATGGGAGTTCTATATATCATAAGGTTATTGGTATTCTATTATATGGGTACGAATTGTGGGTCACTGGTCGCAAAGTTGGTTTTATACTACTATGAGAGAGATTTCATGTCTGAACCCGCAAACTCAAGCAGATGTCATAAAGCCTTCCATGAAACCTCTCGATAATTGGATGATAGTTTCAACATAGATAACCCTTTCTTTGATATTAATGCCCTACCGGCGAAAGCCGAAGGAGACTATAGTTTGTATGGTTGCGTCTGTCCATCCGTCTGTCCGTCAGTCTGCCCGTCATTCCGCACCAATCAGTTGCTCGGACCTTTTTTGAAAACGGTTTGAGATATGAGCTCGTATATGCGGTATAAAGCTATATCTAGGTGAGTTACAACTTGAGTTCGAATCTCAGTCCAGTTGAATAACTTTTGCTAGAGTTATGGCTCTTGGACTTACTGATATTCAAGATCAAATGTTCAATTGTCCGGACCTTTTTCGAGATTGATTTGAGATATCAATTTTACATTTTGTATAACGCTACATCTAGATGAGTTTCAGATTAAATACGAATCTCAGTCATGTGGACTAGTTTTTTTTACTAGAGTTACGGGTCTTTGACTTTTCGTCAAATATTCAATTGTTCAAATTGGTTTTGAGATATGAACTTTTATATTTAGTACAAAGCTAAATCTAGATGAGTTATGACTTAAGTTTGAACATCAGTCCGATGGAATAATTTTTGCCAAATGTATGGCCCTTGAATATTTCGTCATTTTTTCCATTTACAGACCTTTTTGAAAGTAGTTGGAGATACTAAGTTTATATATGGTATAAAGCTAAATCTGGATGAGTTACATCTTAATTTTAAATCTCAGTACGGTTGAATATGTTTTGCCACTGTCATGACAATGGAACTTGAAAAGAAATCAACAATTTTCAATTGACTGGACTCCTTTTGGAAATGGTTTAAGTTATTAACTTTATATTTGGCATAAATCTAAATCTAGATGAGTTACAGTTGAGTTTGAATCTTGTGTTGGTTGAATAACATAAGTTAGAGTTGATTTGTTTTTCGAAAAGGTATCTAGGTGCTGAACTTTGGAGTTGACAATTCATAAAAAGTGGACTGAACCAGGCTGTGCCACGGACGGACAGACTGATAGACAGACAGACAAACATACACACACAGACAGACAGACATACAGAGACAGACAGACAGACAGACCAACCGACCGAAACACTGACTCCTGTATACCCCCTCTCAAACTTCGTTTGCGAGAGTATAATAAAAAAATTGTCTTCAAAGACCCATCTCCTTCTTCCTCCTCTTCATTTGCCCCATGAGTCTACTACAGAATGTCTACCATGTCTTGTGGAGGCAAGTCACTGCCGATTCATAATGGAATGGTCCAAGAACTCCGTCGGTAAAGCTCCAGTCATGTCCTTCTGAGACTGTGTGTTTTACTGTATAGGCTACATGTATATGTAAGCCATTCCGAATTGGCACCTGATAATTGGCCCATTGAATGTGCCGGACTAAAGACTTTCTACAAGGTGGCGATGATCCCATGTCAATTTTACGCAAACCATTAATAAGCTTATCATCGCACTCTGCGCTAATTGCAAAACGCTCAATTAAACTATCAACTGTGACAAGCCTAACTCCAGTACAATGTGTATGTGAACAATTTACCTATTAGGTCAGCTGAAACATCCCAAGTTTCCAAGAGTTACTAGTGACGTTACGAATTTCGGTCTCTTTTCAAGAGTCCTTAATTGGTGACATATGCTCTATTGCCTTAAATGCACGTGTAGAGTTGCAGCCACAGTAAGCATGAAGACCCAATAGGACATCCACACATTCGGACCTGTCGCTGTAATCAAACAGATTTCAGAATATGCAATTGGCTAGTGTTCTGGCTTGAATAGTCTAGCAGCAGTCTCGTTCTCTGGCAAAAACCTGGTATCAGTTTCTTCTTGAGCTCATTTCAAAACATTTCTCTCCAAAGGCATTATGTTATTACATTATGTTTTACAGATTACTTGAACAAGTTTTCTCAAGTCGTCATCGTTCATCAATGAAGCCGTCCATTCATAGGTTTCTTCGTTTTATCCCTTTATACTAGCAGCTTCTCTGAACTCAGTCCTCTCATTTACTCCATATCTCTCCAAATTACATTAACAAAATTCACGTGTCGTGCTGAGAAGTCGTTCAGATAATCATTTAAGTTGCCTGAAACGCCTCTCACTCTCACTAAATGAAATACAATATTCATGTTTTCGTTTACAATGCGTTTTAATCTTATTTTGATACATTTGCCATATCTAAATCCCCTATTATGTGTTTCATCTCCTTTGGCAGGTATGATTTTGCTAAGCAGACTGTTGGTCGGACGTAAAACCCAAGTCACTCACTCACTCATCATTACCAATTCTGAACGGTACTGGTAGTGGGGGTTACCCATGAGATGCCCAAGATCGATCTCCGTCTATGGCCTTTGTGACTAGCTGCTGCATTGAAATATGTCCGTCTTGCATGTATTCTAACAGCTAGCTTCCATGATCTTGAATATCAGTATTTAACGACTTAAAGAAATTATCGTGGGTTTCCAGCCTGTTGCTTATAAAAGCTTCTTTAGCGTACTTGCCCCTTACATCTGCACTGAGAATGTCATCTTCATTTTAAAAATAAAACAGGCTATATAGCTGATTTCTATTTCTGCCATTGCTTACAAACATCGTAATAATACAATGGACGACGCAATGGAGCGCTGTGATTGGCTAACGCTTAAATGAGCCCTACGATTGACTAATAATTGCTTATTTGCATATAAAATGCACTAATGCATTTCCGCGATTTACGGCAATCTGTTACGGCACTCCCACAAGGCACTTTATGTGATAAGAAAACAAACAAGAGGGCCAGAATGGCCCTGAAGCGCTCATCAGACAATCAGAGGAGAAGATTTTCAAAGTTTTCACTATATGTTTCTATAGAAAACTAGCCGACCCTGGGGCGGGCCAATTTTGACCCTAGGGGCATAATTTATATATTTTTTGCAGAGGACTGGAACATGATGCTATGAGCCAAATATGAAAGCTGAGAACCTTTCAGTTTCAGAGGTAAAGATTTTCAAAGATTTCACTATTTGTTTCTATTGAAAACTGCCCACCCCTGGGGCGGGGCCAATTTTAACCCCAGGGCCATAATTTATATAACTTTTGTAGAGGACCTAAACATGATGCTATGTGCCAAATATGAAAGCTGAGAACCTTCCAGTTTCAGAGGAGAAGATTTTCAAACTTTTCACTATATGTTTCTATTGAAAACTTCCTACCCCTGGGGCGGGCCAATTTTGACCCCAGGGGCATAATTTATATAATTTTGTAGAGGACCTGAACATGATGCTCTGTGCCAAATATCAAAGCTGAGAGCCTTCCAGTTTCAGAGGAGAAGATTTTCAAAATTTCACTATTTGTTTCCATTGAAAACTGCCCACCCATGGGGCGGGGCCAATTTTACCCACAGGGCCATAATTTATATAACTTTTGTAGAGGACCTGAACATGATGCTATGTGCCAAATATGAAAGCTGAGAACCCTCTAGTTTCAGAGGAGAAGATTTTCGAAGTTTACACTATATGTTTCTATTGAAAACTGCCCACCCCTGGGGCGGGCCAATTTTGACCCCAGGGCCATAATTTATATAACTTTTGTAGAGGATCTGAACATGATGCTCTGTGCCAAATATGAAAGATGAGAGCCTTTCAGTTTCAGAGGAGAAGATTTTCAAAGATTTCACTATTTGTTTCTATTGAAAACTGCCCACCCCTGGGGCGGGGCCAATTTTGACCCCAGGGTCATAATTTATATAACTTTTGTAGAGGACCTATAGTTGATGCTATGTACCAAAGATGAAAGCTGAGAACCCTGTAGATTCAGAGGAGAAGATTTTTAAAGGTTCAAATTGTTGACGAGGGACGACGGACGACGCACGACGACGGACGACGGACATCAGGGGATCACAAAAGCTCACCCTGAGCATTCTGTGTTCTGGTGAGCTAAAAACAGCTTGCTCATAAAATGCTTGGTCTAGGGTCGAGGAGTATCAGACAAAACTAAATATTCCATGGCTTTGGAGAAACTGGTAACGATAACTGTGAAATAATTGTGGCAGAGTCCATTAAAGAAACACTCGAAATTGCAATACAAATAGTATTTGACCGACAGAATACACAAGAACGGTGCAAAAAACGATTCGAACACTCATCCCACTGTGGCAAAGTTTCAGAGTTACAGAGGCAGAAACAAATGACAAACAAGAACAGCTCAATTAATATAGTCTTGGGGTAGGAGCTCAGCAAACGAAGGAGGTCTTCGAAAAACTGAGTGAAATGTACTCAATCTGAGATTGAGATGTCAAGGCAGGACGAACGGTCAAGCGGACAGGGTCCAAATTACTGGTGAGAAATGGGCCAAATGATACATACATGACGGTTACAGCACAGGGCAGCGATGAAGAACTTAGTGTGAAAATTCTGTGACGCAAACTTCCATCTTCCCCCTATTGTTTGTTTGTTTTGTCTCATTGTGTTTTTGCATTTACTCAGGAAAGTCTCCGTGGTTTGATGAACATTTGAAATTGCATAAAACAAAGTTTCAAACTTCAAGGAATAAATGTGCTAAACTACAATCAAATTAAAATAGACAACAATATACTCACGCAACGACAAATATGATCATGCTAAACGAATATAAGATTGAGGAACAATCATTTGTTTCTTAATAACAAGAAACACGAATCACGTGACAATATGCTGGACAGTCGATTATTTCGGAGATAAGATGTGAAATGATTCTAATCTATATAGGACATAAGGACATGAAAATGCGCCATCTACAGCTAGAAGATCTTGTTTAATTCTTTTCAATGAAACATTTGAATTTTGAAACTTTGGGAGAGGCGTTTTGTTATATAAATTTTCGATTGAACAATACAAAACATATAATACAAAAATGAGTCATGCCGGAACCACCACATACAGAACAATCAGTCGCCCGAACAGCAACACAAGGGAACAGCAAATGTACATAACTATAAAAAACATCAAGAGAGGCACCTCTCAAGGTGGTCTAGTGGTAACACGCTTGACTGTCAATCCGGAGGTCCGGGGTTCAAATCCCGGTCCGCTCGGAAAATTTCAGAGATGCTTTTCTGTGTCTCCCACCAACACGGAGTCTGAGAAAAACTGTATGTGAAGCTTGAAGCGCCCGAAAAGTAGTCAATAGCCCATATTGACTTGTGACACAGCTTGTCACATTGAGTCCGAAAGTGCATGGCCAGATTGGAAAAGAGTTGTGTATGTGCGATAAAGTGCAGAGTACATTCCATCAGCATATGAAGAGGTAGTCTATCAGAACATGGGTGTGAAAGCACTAGGACAGCCATGACTAGGATTGACAACTCGGAGAGAAAACCGTGGAGACGAACTCACGAGTAACCATATACAACGCTGAGTACGAGGAGGCAAGAAACGAGTACGACGCATAGCGGTGAGCCAGCGGAGGTGACTGTGGGCGACGGGCAAAACTCGGGCAGGAATACGCCGCAGACGGGGAAAAAAGAGACGTACAAAGACAAAACAAACATACAATAGGGGAAAGATGGAAGTACCGCCTTGGAACGGTCACGGGGGGGGGGGTGTTAAACCGGTTTATGGGCGCCCAACCTCACACTTATTCCATCCCCACCCTAAAAGACAAACAGTGTAAATAAACGTATCCCCTCTCCGACTAATCTACAACAACCGTGACGGCAAATACAGTAGTAAAGTGCATGTATAACGAAAACATTTAAGTGAACAAACTGTATCCACCTATCGATAGTGTACTCAATGATTGAGCTGCAAACAGAGTAACTGTAGAAAAGTAACCATTGCCATGCACGTGTCCAGTGTGAAAAGTTTTATGTGATAACTAACGTCTATTGAAATCCCTACGCAGTAAAAATTACAAGGTATACTGCTCATAAAACGTAAACAACCTATTGCAAGCCTATTATAAGCAATGCTTAATCTTCAAATACTACGTCTCTAAACAGCTCTAAAAAGCGTTTGTTATAATCGCCTGACGATACACTTGACTTGAAAAAAGAGGTAAACATGCTGAGTCTTTGGAAGCCACACAATCAGACGATCTTAGGTGCATTGTTGATATTTTGCGTGAGTCTTTTATACCGGAATTATCGGATATGATTGATTCGATGACTCACGATCTAGCAAACCAAATAACGCGTGGCGTGATTAACGTTCTCAAGAGCGATGTCAAGAAAACGAATCACTGAAGAATACTGTAGATTCTCTACAGAAGAGAGTATTAAAATTTGAGTTGACTGCAGACTCGGCTGAACAATACAGTCGACGCAATTCCATCCGCATCACTGGGATACCGAAAACAGAGTCGGAATCCACAGATTAATTAATTCTAGACATGGCGTCCGAGCTGAGTGCCCCTCGGATCGGCAATATCCATCAGGGTGACCCACGCGGGATCATTGTAAAGTTTACTTCATATAGATCGCGTAACAATTTATATCGAGGAAGATACAACGCCACGTCGATACCAAAGTATTCACGAGTGTACATTACCGAGGATCTAACAAAACTGAGAAACAACCTATTATATGAATGTAGGCAACTGGTTAAATCACGAAGTCCGGTCTTGTGATTGCAACATTCTGATAAAATTGACTGATGATACTATTGAGGATCTAGCCGAATACCAGGCATCAGCCTGTACTGATATTAAACTTTTATTTTCTTGACCAGTGTAGTACGCATATATCGCGAACTGTCGTTACCCTTCTGCGTGCAAGTTGTACTCTGCTTAGTGGAATGTGTTTTCTTTCTCTTGTATATTGATTCAAATTTAACTGATGATATTGAGTCTTACAAAAGATCCGCCTAATTATAATCTTGACCAGATAATGTTACTATAGTGCTAGTCATGTATTCGTGAAGATCTTAGGTGCAGTGTTGATGTTTTGCGTGAGTCTTTTATACCGGAATTATCGGATATGATTGATTCGATGACTCACGACCTAGCAAACCAAATAACGTGTGGCGTGATTAACGTTCTCAAGAGCGATGTCTAGAAAACGAATCACTGAAGAATACTGTAGATTCTCTACAGATGAGAGTATTAAAATTTGAGTTGACTGCAGACTCGGCTGAACAATACAGTCGACGCAATTCCATCCGCATCACTGGGATACCGAAAACAGAGTCGGAATCCACAGATAAATTAATTCTAGACATGGCGTCCGAGCTGAGTGTCCCTCTGACAACCAGTGCGATCGACAGATCACACAGGATCGGCAATATCCATCAGGGTGACACACGCGGGATCAATGTAAAGTTTACTTCATACAGATCGCGTAACAATTTATATCGAGGCAGATACAACGCCACGTCGATACCAAAGTATTCACGAGTGTACATTACCAAGGATCTAACAAAACTGAGAAACAACCTATTATATGAATGTAGGCAACTGGTTAAATCACGAAGTCCGGTCTTGTGATTGCAACATGCTGATAAAATTGACTGACGATACTATTGAGGATCTAGCCGAATACCAGGCATCAGCCTGTACTGATATTAAACTTTTATTTTCTTGACCAGTGTAGTACGCATATATCGCGAACTGTCGTTACCCTTCTGCGTGCAAGTTGTACTCGTCTTAGTGGAATGTGTTTTCTTTCTCTTGTATATTGATTCAAATTTAACTGATGATATTGAGTCTTACAAAGATCCACCTAATTATAATCTTGACCAGATAATGTTACTATAGTGCTAGTCATGTACTCGTGAAGGGCATTGGGAACGATTTCGCAGTATCAATCCCATTCTCTGGTCAATGATTCAGACGATGAGTCGAAGACCAACAGAGCAGAATCACGTTCAGTACGTAAAAGGAAGGCCGCTCAGAAAAAGTATATTGGAAGGTCCAAACCAGCAGCTGCGTACGGGTATTCAGACAGTGTTGCAGCTGGTCGTTCTTTGGTGCGCCTGTGCTTCTTTCCAACAGCCTCAATTCTTTCGGGGCCGTTTTTGGCACATTTCGAGGTTACTCGGCAGCTTCCTACCAACGATCGGACCCTGAGTCGCCTGTGGAGATTCAAACAACATCCGGCGAAATTGTCCACGTACAAGAGGTTCTCAGCAACTTGATCTCCCTTGTCAAACAGTGAGACTGGCACAGCGGTCGGGGGAATCCCAAAAGGAAAACCATATATAAACATTGAATATGTGTATTCTATTTTTAAATCTAATGGGTTTGATCAGAGCCGTTATACGAACGATTTTTATGTGTATGAATAGGGCCAAAATGAAATCAGTAAAGAAACGGTTAAAAACCATATTGATTTCGGACAAAAAATAGGAGCTAACGAGTTTATCATAGATACTATTCGGAACTGTTATAAAATACCTTTTTATTCATTACCAGAGCGCTGTGTATTAAAAATTCTGAAGGGAGGTGATCCCCCAAGAGCAAAAATTGCAACACAAAAAGAGAAAATTGCAGACTCGGTTTTATTGAGTCTGTTCATGAGCAACTTTTATTTTCTTGACCAGTGTAGTACGCATATCGCGAACTGTCGTTACCCTTCTGCGTGCAAGTTGTACTCGTCTTAGTGGAATGTGTTTTCTTTCTCTTGTATATTGATTCAAATTTATCTGATGATATTGAGTCTTACAAAAGATCCGCCTAATTGTAATCTTGACCAGATAATGTTACTATAGTGCTAGTCATGTACTCGTGAAGGGCGTTGGGAACGATTTCGCAGTATCAATCCCATTCTCTGGTCAATGATTCAGAAGATGAGTCGAAGACCAACAGAGCAGAATCACGTTCAGTACGTAAAAGGAAGGCCGCTCAGAAAAGGTATATTGGAAGGTCCAAACCAGCAGCTGCTTACGGGTATTCAGACAGTGTTGCAGCTGGTCGTTCTTTGGTGTGCCTGTGCTTCTTTCCAACAGCCTCATTTCTTTCGGGGCCGGTTTTGGCACATTTCTCAGCAACTTGATCTCCCTGTCAAACAGTGAGACTGGCACAGCGGTCGGGGGAATCCCAAAAGGAAAACCATATATAAACATTGAATATGTGTATTCTATTTTTAAATCTAATGGGTTTGATCAGAGCCGTTATACGAACGATTTTTATGTGTATGAATAGGGCCAAAATGAAATCAGTAAAGAAACGGTTAAAAACCATATTGATTTCGGACAAAAAATAGGAGCTAACGAGTTTATCATAGATACTATTCGGAATTGTTATAAAATACCTTTTTATTCATTACCAGAGCGCTGTGTATTAAAAATTCTGAAGGGAGGTGACCCCCCAAGAGCAAAAATTGCAACACAAAAAGAGAAAATTGCAGACTCGATTTTATTGAGTCTGTTCATGAACAGTAATTGAAAGTGCCACACTGCTTACGCCCCCTAGCACCAGCTTAATCGATATTCAATTTTCAGAACAAGAAGTACTGAAATTCATGATCTCGAAGGATCAGAAGGTATAACAACGCTGAGAATGAAGCACGGGGCGACGTTTTACGGCCGCCACACAAGCACTTAACACCTGCTGTTGTGAAGATTATAAATTCTGAAGGGAGGTGATCCCCCAAGAGCAAAAATTGCAACACAAAAAGAGAAAATTGCTGACTCGGTTTTAATGAGTTCATGAACAGTAATTGAGAGTAAACAGCAATCAATCAGCTTTGAAAGAGTGCGAGTTTGTAATAAAGAAAAAATAAAATAAAATATTTGAAGATTGTATTATGTTGATGTTTTAAAGAAGGAGCTAACTGATTCAAAAAACTTATATAACAGTTCATACACCTGAAAAAGATATAGTCTCGGAACATGTAAATATGTGCAATTCTTTTAAGTTTGGTCCTGACATAAAACAACATAAACTTTCTACTTTGTACTGGATTCCGAAACTACATAAAACCCTTATAAGACGCGTTTTACTGCCAACTCTAGCTGTTGTACCACTAATAAAATATCTAAACGTTTGACTTCCTGTCTTACTACGATCAAAGAACATGTAAAACGTTACTGTAATAAGATATATGAAAATTCTGGTATTAATGTTTTTTGGTCCATAAGAAAATCAAATTATGTTTTAACTAAACTTGAAAATGAACAGTATAACATTTCTTCACCGAGCTCTTATGATTTCTCTACACTCTATACTACTATAATGTCACCATCTTATAAAGGATAAACTGATTACATTAATAGAAAAACCTTTGCCGGAGAAAACAAAATGGTCATTGCTTGTAATGTTCAACGTTCATTCTTTTCGAATTCAGAAGTTGAAATTACACAATGTGGACTTGCCTTGATGTTTGTAGATATCTTACCTTTCTTTTAGATAATATATTTGTGCGTTATGGGGGTATCAAATATCGTCAAGCTGTTGGTATACCCATGGGTACAAATTGTGCCCCTCTTGTTGCAGATTTGTTTTTGTATTGCTATGAGAGGGATTTTATGCTTAACTTAAAATCTGATACACAGACCGATATTGTTAATGCTTTTAATAAAACTTCAAGGTATTTAGACGATATGTTGAATTTAGATAATCCTTATTTTGAAACTATGATTTCTTCTATTTTCCCCAAAGAACTGTCTTTAAACAAAGCGAACCAATCTGACATTATAGCTTCATTTTTAGATTTGAATCTTTCATTTACAAATGATAAAGTTTCGTCCTAAATATACCATAAAAGAGAAGATTTTAATTTTAAAATTGTTAATTATCATTTTCTAGATGGAGATGTGCCCCATTCTACATCTTATGGGTTTTATATTTCTCAAATTATTCGGTTTGCCCGAACCTGTTCTTGCTTGAAGATTTATTACAGTCGTAATTTAGTTATAAATGATAACCTTCTTAAGCAAGGTTACAGATATCACAAACTTCGGAAAACGTTTTCTAAATTTTATTATCGAAATTTACCACTCATTAGTAAATATAATTGCAATCTACGGACGTTACTGCAACAAGGCATTTATCAACCAGACTTTTATGGGGATGTTATCTACAAACTTAGGAAAATTCGGGGTCATATCCATTTTCATGATGTGTTTATAAAACGCATTAAAACAGTTAAGAAGAAAGGTTATGATCCCATTATACTGCAACGCACTGCATGTTTGGTTATCGACCTTTTTACAGTCGGTAGCTACGCTTCCATCTTTGCTTGCGCGATGACAGGCCGAGGGTAGTACTCTATGATGGTATACTCTTAAACTCAGATACGGGATGAGCTTACCAGATTCATGTATTACGTTTTCTCTGTCGTGCCCTTAACGGCTTACCTGCAGGTGCTCTGACTTCAGCAAAGTCATTGAGTACATATTTGATGGATTGTCACACTTATTATGCTATGTATTACATGTTGTCCTGTGTTCACCGTCGTCTATGTTGTGGGTAAGTCCAGCGAAGACGCAATTTTACTTATTTATGGAGGATAGAGATACAATAGTATGATATAGAAATAGAAAGAGAATTATGCTTGATAGTTGTACGGTGTGGAGAGGGATGGATCCCCGACCCTTACATACCAATGACGGGGATAATAAACGAGGTCCCGTCATTATAACAGGACCTGAAAAGAAAGTCCGGCGGGGATACCATTATTTACACTATTAAAGCTAGGGTGACTTTGAGAGAAGTGTGAGGTTAGGACGTCCGTAAACCGGTTTAAACCCCCAGTGGTGTTTTTTCTACTGACCGTGCCAAGGCGGTACTCTCTTTGTCACCCTTTCTTTTGTTTGCCTTGCGTCTTTGTGCTTGTGATTTTGTTCATGTGTGGAGTATTTGTCTCTGGTTCTTGTGTGTCTGTTGGAGTTCTCTGTGTTCATCTCGTGTGTGAGTGTGCGTGTTGGTGTGTGGTTGCGTGTGTGTATGTGTGTGCCATGCTGTCTATCGGTGTTTTGGTGGTGGTTGCCTCTTGTATGCGGCTTTGCCTGCTTGACTTTACTACTTTTCCATTTTTATTTTAGTTTCTGGCAACTGCTAGTTTGTGAGAACTGAGCGTTTAGGGATTTTGTATTAGACAGCTTAGTACTAGTATCAAACTAGAGGTTTTTGTCACAAAAACGGATGTCTCCCCTCTAATAAAAACAATATGTAAAGGGAAATCACTAAAAATGTTATGGTCTTGATGAATGATACTTCCCCTCATTATGCGTTTTCCACACTACATTTTTCAAGAAGAAAATGATAACAGCTAATAACTCCAAAAATACTGATACCAGATGTATGGCCCTTGTGCATGACACTTACTTTCATCATGCTCTTTCCAAAAAAAAAATGTCATTCCAATAGCATCAGTCGAACAGGAGTTATTGATCGGCCAAAAAATGTAACAAAGGGCAATAACTCCAAAAGTATTGAAGCCAGAATTATGGCCCTTGTTCATGACACTTTCTCTCATCATGCTCTTTCCATGCATGAAGTTTCAATACGATGGCAAGAGCCATGTAGGAGTTATCGTCCGGACAAGAAAGAATTAAACAAATGTACAAGGGGCAATAACTCTAAATTTATTGAAGCTCGAGTTAAAGATCTTATGCATGACACTTTCTCTTATCATGATCGTTCCATGTATGAAGTTTCACTCCAATGGCATGTGTCACATAGGAGTAATCATCCGGACAAACAATTGTGATTTTTTTACAAAGGGCAATAACTCCAATATTAGTGAAGCCAGAGTTATGGACCTTGTGCATGACACTTCCTCTCGTTATGATCTTTCCATATATGAAGTTTTAATCCAATGGCATGAGCCATATAGAAGTTATCGTCCGGACAAAAAAGTGTGATTTTTTTTTACAAAGGGCAATAACTCCTATATTAGTGAAGCCAGAGTTATGTACCTTCTGCATGACACTTCCTCTCATCATGCTCTTTCCATATATGAAGTTTCAATCAACTGGCATCAGGCATATTGAAGTTATTGTCCGGACAAAAAATTATGATATTTTTTACAAAGGGCAATAACTCCAATATTAGTGAAGCCAGAGTTATGGACCTTGTGCATGACACTTCCTCTCGTCATGATCTTTCCATATATGAAGTTTCAATCCAATGGCATGAGCCATATAGGAGTTATCGTCCGGACAAAAAAGTGTGATTTTTTACAAAGAGCAATAACTCCAATATTAGTGAAGCCAGAGTTATGGACATTGTGCATGACACTTCCTCTCATTATGCTCTTTCCATATATGAAGTTTCAATCAACTGGCATCAGGCATATTGAAGTTATCGTCCGGACAAAAAGTGTGACGGACAGACGGACGGACGGACAGACGGACAGACGGACAGACAGACAACTCTCACGAAAACAATATGTCTCCCCCATATAAATATGGGGGGAGACATAATGATAGGAACTCAAATATAACTTGTAGAAACGGGAAAGGTATCCTCGGAAACGAATGCTGGCATTGTATATTTATTTTAAAACAGTAAAGGGAGGTAACTTAGGTTGAAACTAAGTAATAGTTTTACATGGATTACCTGTCATGACAAATTAATAGGCGTCGTATAATGTTGTCTGCAATTAACTTTAATTGAGTGCGAAATCGAGCTTAATTCATTTAATTGTGATAAAATGAGTTTTTGAGGTATCCATATGTATGAGTCGGCATCGATCCGTTGCTACGTATATCTATATTAATATGCGGTTGCACATAAGATTATTTTTGCGATGCTGATCAGGCTAACATTGGTCGTCATCGACTTTGTAGTGCATAAATGGTATGCGGTACTGTTGGTTACTGATCGGACTGGCATCGACCTTATTAAGGAACACGAGTTGCCATCGACTTGGTGGCGCGTAAATGACATGCGGCATGTACATCAAGCATGCTGAGATATTGGTAAGGATGTCGTAAACCTAATTAAGATTAAATTTCCTGATTAATAAAGACTAATAAAACTTAGTCGGCTTTGCCATGTTACGTACTATGTACATACACATACATGTATTGATCCATGTATTCAGGTGTGTATATACATGTGTAAATTCATGTATACATACAGATATGTATAGGCCTACTTAGCGGCTGTTGTGTGTAATGCAGCGAAAAAGTGATTTATAGTAATTACGGTGATTCGGAGGTGAATGCATTGATATGACTTAAAAGGTTTCCTGTAATGTTAATCGGTTTTGCCGTTTATAGTTCGCTTATGAGAATTCACGCTTGGGATTGTTTAAGTATATTATTACAGAAATTCTTATCATTCCGATAAAAATTAAATGGTTGTTTTTATAGGTCAATGATCATGATATATATTTAAGGTGTGTTTTACATTTATTTCTTCAGTGTTAAATCTTGAGCGTTATTTTGAATTTGAGGCCATTAAGTTTGATTGATTCAGAACGGTAAATATTTGCCCATTGACTGCAACAAATCTGGCTATAAGTTAAGATCCAAAGATAAAGCATTGTTTTACAGCAATTTAAGATCTTTAGTTTTGGAAGTGTTTAAACCACACGTACGTGATATCAGCCAGTTTTGTTTGCACTCATCGCTACCAGATCACTAGAGAAAGATCATAGATTTTAACCAGTTCAGGAATCAGATATCTATTTGGGATTGGAACAATTGCAAATGCTCTGCATGTCGGTAACTAGTGGGATAGCCTAAATATACTGCCCTTCCACAGGGCTGGAAGCCAACCATTGTCTTCTTGTTCATGTCCAATCAGTTATTTGTGCTATATGTATAAATGTACATAAGTGTTTTGTTTGCTTTTCAATAATGTGCTATGTACCATTGTATCAGCGATGCTTATTATATGATTTGGTGCTTTTTAGTTCCTTAGTTCCTTTACTCTCATGCTAAAGCTGTGATACTTTGCTTGTATGCTTGTTATTTGTTTATATGCTTAAGTGTGTGGCTTTTCCTGCTTGACAGCATGACACATATATACACACACAACCACACACCCAAACGCACACTCACACACGAGATGAACACAAACACCAACAGACACACAAGAACCAGAGATAAACACTCCACACATGAACAAAATCACAAGCACAAAGACGCAAGGCAAACAAAAGGAAGGGTGACAAAGAGAGTACCGCCTTGGTACAGTCAGTAGCAAAAACACCACTGGGGGTTTAAACCGGTTTACGGACGTCCTAACCTCACACTTCTCTCAAAGTCACCCTAGCTTTACAAATAGTGTAAATAAATGTATCCCCGCCGGACTTACCCACAACATAGACGACAGTGAACACAAGACAATATGTAAAACATAGCATAATAACTGTGACAATCTGTTGAATATGTACTCAATGACTTTGCTGAAGTCAGAGCACCTGCAGGTAAGCCGTTAAGGGCACGACAGGGAAAAAGTAATACATGAGTCTGGTAAGCTCATACCGTATATGAGTTTAAGAGTATACCATCATAGAGTACTACCTTCGGCCTGTCATCGCGCAAGCAAAGAGGGAAGCGTAGCCACCGACTATAAAAGGGTCGATAACCAAACATGCAGTGCGTTGCAATATAATGGGAGCATAACCTTTCTTCTTAAATCTTTTAATGCCTTTTATAAACAAATCATGAAAATGTATATGACCCCGAGTTTGTAGATAACATCCCCATAAAAGTCTGGTTGATAAATGCCTTGTTGCAGTAACGTCCGTAGATTGCAATTATATTTACTAATGAGTGGTAAATTTCGATAATAAAATTTAGAAAACGTTTTCCGAAGTTTGTGATATCTGTAGCCTTGCTTAAGAAGGTTATCAGTTATAACTAAATAACGACTGTTAAAATATTCAAGCAAGGAACAGGCTCGGGCGAACCGAATAAGTTGAGGAATATAAACCCCATAAGGTGTAGAACGGGGCACATCTCCATCGAGAAAAGGATAATTAACAATTTTAAAATTAAAATCTTCTCTTTTATCGTATACTTCGGACGAAACTTTATCATTTGTAATTGAAAGATTCAAATCTATAAATGAAGCTATAATGTCAGATTGATTCGCTTTGTTTAAAGATAGTTCTTTTGGGTAAATTGAAGAAATCATAGTTTCAAAATAAGGATTATCTAAATTCAACATATCGTCTAAATACCTTGAAATTTTATTTAAAGCATTAACAATATCGGTATGTGTATCAGGTTTTAAGCTAAGCATAAAATCCCTCTCATAGCAATACAAAAACAAATCTGCAACGAGAGGGGCACAATTTGTACCCATGGGTATACCAACAGCTTGACGATATATGGTACCCCCATAACCTAACAAATATATTATCTAAAAGAAAGGTAAGAGATATACAAACATCAAGGCAAGTCCACATTGTGTAATGTTCAACTGAATTCGAAAAGAATGAACGTTGAACATTACAAGCAATGACCATTTTGTTCTCTCTGGCATAGGTTTTTTCTATTAATGTAATCAGTTTATCCTTTATAAGATGGTGAGGTAGAGTAGTATAGAGTGTAGAGAAATCATAAGAGCTCAGTGAAGAAATGTTATACTGTTCATTTTCAAGTTTCGTTAAAACATCATTTGCATTTTGTATGGACCAAAAACATTAATACCAGAATTTTCATATGTTTTATCACAGTAACGTTTTACATGTTCTTTGATCGTAGTAAGACAGGACGTCACAAGTTTAAATATTTTAGTAGTGGTATATCAGATAGAGTTAGCAATAAAACGCGTCTTATAAGGGTTTTATGTAGTTTCGGAATCCAGTACAAAGTAGAAAGTTTTTACATGTTCCGAGACTACATCTTTTTCAGGTGTTTGAACTGTTATATAAGTTTGTGAATCAGTTAGCTACTTCTTTAAAACATCAACATAATACAATCTTCAAATAATGATTACATTATTTGATGTCTTGTCAGCAGGAACAAGAACATAATTTGAATGAAAATTAGAAATGTTTTTCTTCAAATAGCGAAATGTAACTCTAGGTCGAGGTGGTAAAAGATGGTAATTTGATTTGTAAAAAGTAATTCGCGTATCAATAATATCAAAAATACATTTCTTCCAATCCGAAAGGGCATTAACATCAGCATGTTCTCGTCGACATCATTTGATGCAGAATTCTTGAATAGCTTCCGCAATATGAGTTCGACAAGCGTCAAAATCAATAAGGGAAGGTAATCTATGTTTAGGGCCTTTAGTTAGGATGGTTCTGAGACGTTTATCTTTAATTATATCAAAATTACCAGTAATGACATGACCAACTGGTTTATAGCAAAAGCTAGAAATGCTACAATCTCAAGAAATGGGAGTATTGACATCAATATTTAAGTCAGAGAAAATTTTATTGTAGTTAAAATAACATTCCTAATAGATTTATTATATTTATAACAGATGATAGGTGATTCGGAGTTGATGAAATATTTGGGAATAGTATCGATTACATTCTTATCACGAAATATACTTTGAATATCAATAAAATCGATACCTTTATTTAGGAATTGAAATTTTAGAAAATGTCATTTATGTTCAGATTCTTTATCAATACGAGGACGAAGAACATACTGTGTGTAACTTTGTATAAGTGAGGCAGTATTAATTAACGGATCTGTACGCATATAGATTTTTATCAGCCTCTTCGTCTATGGACTTGAGACAGGAAAAGGGTAAATACGATAAACAAGATAACATAGAATGCTTGCCAGTTTGTTACGTTTATTACGACGTAATTTACGCTTAATATTACTATTTCTACGTCTACCATGTGATCTACTTTTACGTTTTCGAATAGAAAATATAGAGAAAATATCGATGCTTGGATCTTTAGAAATGTTGCCGCTTTGGAAAATGTTATCATTAAGGCCTAAAGGAAAAGGTGTTTGTAACTTCTTCGTCTAGCTCTGTGATAAAACGAGCTTTAGATTTTAAACTGCTAGTAGTTTTAGAATCATAATAAATTTGTTCTACTGGTTGAACCGAATCATATTTGAAAGAATGTCCTGTATGACGAAAATGCTGGCAAAGAAAATTGCGTACTTTTTTGATCCGGCAATTGTTAACTGTGTTTACGAAACCTAGTTTTTAAAGTACGTCCTGTCTGACCTATATATTGAATGCCACAACGTGGCACATTTCATGTAAGAACATATATAGTATTAGATAAGTTTCAGTCTAAATCAGAATTGATCTTCACACTAAACACTCTACCATAAACAAGAGATTTAATTGTTGATCTAGTAGAAATAAAATTGCAACACATATACCTCTTACTATTGCACTTAGTAATTATTGGATACACCTTATGTCTTTTGTTCAAGTAATGTGAATTTAGATGGGCTTTACTATAACGAATGATAGATTGTTTTAAAGGAGACAGAACGATTTTTGGTCCATTATGAAAAATGTTACTAATAGCAGAGGAGGGAACATGAAAAGCCGAAGCAGAAGACAACTTTAGAGGTTTAATACAAACTGACGGCTGTAGTGATTGGAAATTAGCCAGGTTGTGAGGAATCAGAACAGAAGACACAGAATGTAAGTTTAAGTTTGTAATTTTAAGTATAGGGAGACTATTCATAATTTGTGTAGTAATTGTAGCACCCTTCCGTAAAAAGCGACATACATATGTAACGAAAAGCAAAGTTCCGTAAAAGAATAAAAACATACCAGAGGTTACGACAAAAATAAAGAAGACTAAGAATATGAAGGAAAACACTGAATGGGTAAAACGTAAGAAGAAAAACGAGTAAGGTAAAGTCACACTAGAGAAAACGCAAAGGGCACAAATCTTAAAAGGGAAATTAAAATAGTCACACAATATGTCGGTGAATACCGAAGCCATCATGAAGTGCAAAGTACGGCATTAAGGTATGAGGAAACGTATTGAATGTAGAGCAATTCCTGCAAGAGGAAGAAAACAATATCTTCAGTTATTTATATTATACTCGTAGGTAATAGAAACAGTTTCCTTGTGTGGTGTAGGTGAGCCCTTTCTCCTCCAAGACCAACGATTTCATTGCCCAATATACAGTTTATTCAAATACTCCAAGCCTAAATTTAAGTCCTACATCAGGAAAGTCTGGAAATGGGAACAAGGGGATTATGACAAGTTAAGTGAAAAAGCACGATTGACAAACTGGAGTGACCTCAAAGATGACAAAGATAATTATGCTAGAAATGTCACAGATAAACATCTACACTTATCAGAAGAATGCATCCCTAATAAAATTGTTAGAATTAGGCCTTACGAACCACCCTGGATGAAATCAACAATCAAAAGTAATATCAGAAGAAGGAAAAGAGCATATAAAAAGCAAGAACCGCCAATACAAATCGCAACTGGGTCAGTTTTCTTCAAAACGAAGTTGTCAATCTTAGTCGTGAATCAAAGAAAATATACTTTGAAAAATTATCCGTGAAACTGCAAAACAATTATTCCAAAGGCTAAGCGGGTGGAGAGTTCTCAAACATTCATAACATCTAAAAAGTTTAAAAGCATGGACTCTATTCCTCCTTTGACCAATAATGATGAAGCTGTCGTTGAACACATTGATTAGGCAAACTAACTTAATAATTACTTTGAAGGACAAACTGTTCTTAATGAAGGCAATGCAACGCCTCCTTATGTTAAACGCGTCGACCACACGATGTCTTTCTTCCAACTTTGTCCTAACGATGTGAAGTCGGTTCTTGTCTGTCTTCCTCTAGGTAAAGCTGCTGGACAAGATAATGTTAACAATCGCATCATTCGTGAACTGTCTAAATAGATATGTCACCCTCTTTGTGATATCTATAACATATCCCTCTCTAAAGGTACAGTGCCTCAGAATTGGAAAGAAGCCCATGTATAGGCTATCATTAAGAAAGGCGTTCCATTATACGCGAGCAATTGTCCTCAATTTTCCCTTCTCGCTAACATGAACAATACTGGAACGACTAGTGTGGAAGCATGTGTTTCATATATTTTCCCCGTACTTTTAATTTATGACGTCATTTAAATGATGACGTCGCTTGTTTACCTCTATCGTTTATTATGTCTCCCCCCATATTTATATGGGGGAGACATATTGTTTTCGTGAGAGTTGTCTGTCTGTCCGTCTGTCCGTCCGTCTGTCCGTCTGTCCGTCTGTCCGTCACACTTTTTGTCCGGACGATAACTTCAATATGCCTGATGCCAGTTGATTGAAACTTCGTATATGGAAAGAGCATAATGAGAGGAAGTGTCATGCACAAGGTCCATAACTCTGGCTTCAC
The DNA here is from genome assembly GCA_963576725.1 of Azorinus chamasolen. NCBI lineage: Eukaryota > Metazoa > Mollusca > Bivalvia > Cardiida > Solecurtidae > Azorinus > Azorinus chamasolen. The sequence goes on along the minus strand of OY755236.1, from coordinate 77,395,813 downwards.
TAATATAGGAGTTATTGCCCTTTGTAAAAAAAATCACACTTTTTTGTCCGGACGATAACTCCTATATGGCTCATGCCAGTGGATTGAAACTTCATATATGGAAAGATCAGGACGAGAGGAAGTGTCATGCACAAGGTCCATAAATATTGGAGTTATTGCCCTTTGTAAAAAATATCATAATGTTTTGTACGGACAATAACTTCAATATGCCTGATGCCAGTTGATTGAAACTTCATATATGGAAAGAGCATGATGAGAGGAAGTGTAATGCAGAAGGTACATAACTCTGGCTTCACTAATATAGGAGTTATTGCCCTTTGTAAAAAAATTCACACTTTTTGTCCGGACGATAACTTCAATATGCCTGATGCCAGTTGATTGAAACTTCGTATATGGAAAGATCATAACGAGAGGAAGTGTCATGCACAAGGTCCATAACTCTGGCTTCACTAATATTGTAAAAAAAAATCACAATTTTTTGTCCGGATGATTACTCCTATGTGACACATGCCATTGGAGTGAAACTTCATACATAGAACGATCATGATAAGAGGAAGTGTCATGCATAAGATCTTTAACTCGAGCTTCAATAAATTTAGAGTTATTGCCCCTTGTACATTTGTTTAATTCTTTCTTGTCCGGACGATAACTCCTACATGGCTCTTGCCATTGTATTGAAACTTCATGCATGGAAAGAGCATGATGAGAGAAAGTGTCATGAACAAGGGCCATAATTCTGGCTTCAATACTTTTGGAGTTATTGCCCTTTGTTACATTTTTTGGCCGATCAATAACTCCTGTTCGACTGATGCTATTGGAATGACATTTTATTTTTGGAAAGAGCATGTTGAAAGTAAGTGTCATGCACAAGGGCCATAAATCTGGTATCAGTATTTTTGGAGTTATTAGCTGTTATCATTTTCTTCTTGAAAAATGTAGTGTGGAAAACGCATAATGAGGGGAATATCATTCATCAAGACCATAACATTTTTAGTGATTTCCCTTTACATATTGTTTTTATTAGAGGGGAGACATCCGTTTTTGTGACAAAACCTCTAGTTTTAAAATCATTTCATTTTGGCAGACATCGTAAGTTGTCTGGAGGGGGAATTTTATTTACATTTTGACTATGGTGAAAGTGGGATAAGGGCGAGGTTGGGTACCCGTAAACCAGGTTTAAGCCCCCAGTAGCTGATTTTGGTTACTAACCGTCCCAAGGCGGTACTCCTGCTTTCAGCCTATGGTCAACTTTGTTGTTTAATATGCTTCATGTTTAATGTTTTTCGTCTTGATATGCGTCCTGTTATGTTTTGTTTTGTGGTTATACCGTTTCCTGTTTGATGGTGTTTGGTGCGGTGTCATTTCGTATGTGGCTCTCCCTGTTTGACTATTTTTCCATATTTAACTACTTACGTGATATTAAGTATATTTCCTCTTTTCAGTCAGGTTTTATTCCCCTTCAGGTTTTATTCCGGGGAACTCAACTGTCAACCAGCTAACCTTTCTGTATAATGCTTTCTGTAAAGCGTTAGATGAAGGAAAAGAAATTAGAACCGTCGTTTTGATATTAGCCAAGCCTTTGATAGGATATGGCACGCGGGACTCTTAGTCAAACTTTAGGCCGCTGGTATATCAGATCGTCTTTGTACATGTACGTGGCTTTCGAACGATTTAGATAAACGGCGACATTGTGTTGTACGTCCGGATGTTTACCTGTAAATGCTGGGGTACCTCATGGGCCTATACCTGGACCACTCGTATTCTTAATCTATATTAATGACAAAGTAACTGATATACATGTACATTCTAATATTCGCCTTTTTGCTTATGATACAATTCTTTATTTAATCGTAGAGCATGCAGATACTGCTGCAAACACCTTGGATAGTGACATCAGCAAAATAACAGAGTGAGCGAAATCTTTACTTGTTGCTTTTAATCCAACTAAAACCGAGTGGCATAAAATTTCTAGAAAGTCCAATTAGCCTGTACACCCTCCTTTATCAATGTTAAACAAAGCAATTACCGAGGTTGATTTACATAGGCATCTCAGAATCCACTTATCACACGGCGGATCATGGCATTCTCATATCGAATATATAAATTTTAAAGCCCGGGAAAGAAATAAGATCATGCTTAAATTAAAACATATTTTGGGCAGAAAATTACTCGAAACAATATATTTCAATCTTAACGTGTGCTGGAATATGCAGGTATCGTGTGGGATAACTGCACAAACAATGAGCAGTATGAATTTGAAAAGAAATCCAAGAATTGCTGCAAGAATCGCCACAGGAACAACTAAACTTATTTCATTTCGGAATCTTGAACAAGAATTGTGTATTAAAATGCATTATATCCAATATAGTTATGTAGACATATGTCATTTACTGTGATCTGTCGATACAAGCCAATTTCAAAATTGCGGCAGCTGTTAGAAGAAATTCAAGAATGTCCGAAATGTAGCGATAAAATGGCAGAAACTGTAGAATCTGATCTCTTTCATTAGCAAACTGTGCAGATCCAGATCAGACAACATCCACATTAGCTATCTGATCTGAGTCTCCAATATTCGCAAAAACATGAAATGTGTCTTTATCGTATTAACCCTTACAATGCTGAATTTTAGAATGGACTATTCCAAAATTCAAACAGGTCAAGCTTATGGTGAAAATTTGCGATGTTTCTAAAGAAAAGTGTAATATGACAAACAGTGCAGACCCTGAGGAGAGGGTTCCTCTATGATCACTCTAATCTATTTCTATACTGTTTGTAAAGGGCATTAGTGAGTCGTGTTCCGCACTTTAAGGGCTAAAGGGGTGTATTGCTTCGTAGGTTGTGTGGAAATATTTGAGTAAAGATAATTGAAGATATAGAAAATGAGTCGTCAATATAATTGAAGAAAAAAAACCTACAACACATTGGTAAAAGCGTATCATTTTATCTAATTTGGCCAAAGGCTGTTATGGGCTTGTAGCAATATGTATGATGTCATTATTTCTTACATGAGTACATGTATTCATAAGGTAACTGTTTGAATTTAACTGATACACACAGACACCAAGTAACTTTTTACTCCATAAATACGCCTTTCCATGCCTTTGCAAACAGAGTAGACCCTGATCAGACGGCTCCTATAGGAGCCGTCTGATCAGAGTCTTCTCTATTTGGTTATGGATATAAAAGTGATCTAATTCCATAGTTTCTGGTTTGGCAACAGTTTCATGTGTAAATTACCATTTTGAAAATTGATATAGTTAATATTCATCATGTCATCATTTCATTCATGAATATTCATGGAGTAAAGGGTTAACCATTGCCCCGCTATCCACGACCTGACTCGCGTTGGCAAACAACTTGTACCACAGTAAGAAACGGTTTACATCAAGGTAATAAACTGTTAGAATCCTGATGAGAAAACGAATGACTCGACGTCGCATCTGGATCCAAACTGTTTGCAAAAGCAATTAAAGATTCGTCATTGGTAGCGAATGGGTTACACCACCATATAACCAAATTACCAAAACATTTAACCCTCATTCCGCTGTCTGCGACTTGACTCGCTTTTGCAAAACTATTGGATCCAGAAGAGACGCCGAGTTAATCGGCATCTCGTTAGGATCTAAGCAGTGTATCACTCAGTTAGATTGTATCTCATACGTATTTCTGAAATCGAAGTACATATACAGTAGAACCTCTCTATAACGGCCACTAAATTGTATTAAATAGTTGGTATTTAAGGCAGGTGGTTGTGTAAAGTAAGGTGAAAGTAAAACAGAACGCTCCTATAGGAGCGTTCTGTTTTTCTTACACCTTGCTTTAAGCAGTCACCTGCCTTTAACGCAAATACTTGATGTAATTTAGTGGCCGTTATAGAGAGGTTTTACTGTAGTCCCAACTGCAGCAGATTCAAATTTGAGCAGACATAATTTGTTTCACGGCGGGGTAAAGGTTAACCCTCTCCTTTTCATGCATTTGCAAACAGAGTAGACCACAGATCAGACGGCTCTTATAGGAGCTGTCTGATCAGGGTCTTCTCTGTTTTGTTAATGGAATTTGATAGATGGGTTTCCGTAGTTTATAAAATGGTTACAATGTTCCACCTTCCATATTTCATTATAACTATTTTGTCCATGAATATTCAGTAGGTATTATGTTTTGGAATAAATATAAAACATGGGAGGAATTTAAGCAAATACAGATAACTGTAATAAGTAAACTGTATCTGGATGTCTAACTGTGATAAGTAAGCTGTATCCGGCTGTCTAATTGTGATAAGTAAGCTGTATCCGGCTGTCTAACTAATTGGTAAGCTTATCGGGCTGTGTAACTGTAATAAGTAAACTGTATCCGACTGTCTAACTGTGGTAAGTAAACTGTATCCGGCTGTCTAACTGTAATAGGTAAACTGTATCCGGCTGTCTGACTGTGATAGGTAAACTGTATCCGAGTGTCTAACTGTAATAGGTAAACTTTATCCGGGTGTCTAACTGTAATAGGTAAACTGTATCCGGCTGTTTAACTGTAATAAGTAAACTGTATCAGGCGGTCTAACTGTAATAGGTAAACTGTATATCCGGCTGTCTAACTGTAATAGGTAAACTGTATCCGAGCGTCTAACTGTAATAAATAAGCTGTATCCGGCTGTCTAATTTTGATCAAAGGTGCTCGACGCATGCTTGGACTCTTCAATGGACCCCCCCCCCCCCCAAAAAAAAAAAAAAAAAAAAAAAAAAAATTGTGATCGAAGCATGTTCAACTGGCCTAAAACTATCTATTTGAACCTAAAATCACTCCGAAAAACGAGAAAAACACGACCCGGAAAAAAATTCCTATCGGGTCTATATATGTATTGAAAGGTACCTAACTACGACAGATCAGCGGCGGAAAATACAACAGTCATGTTTTTCAAAGTCTTACAGCAAAGCCAATTCAACACCGATTTCAATCAGTTTGGTCTTGATCCGTTCCAAATTCCATGTGCTAAGCGGCACAATTAGTGCTTTCCTTAAATATTGCTCCGTCTTGTCGCTGCAAGACCGTGAATTTCAAAAAACGCTAGAGCGAAACGATGTGACTCCCGCCAGGATGCATAGACGTATATAGGGGGGTCTGTATTCGCTAATCTTTTCAGCAAAAACGCGAATTATGGTTAAACACTATCTAAAAACATTAAACTCACCGCAATTAAAACGGCGCTTACTATTTCCAGTCAGCTACGAGGCGCCAGCTTTCTTTCTCCAACTTTCCTTTTGAACGGATGCGACCATTTTGCTGTGACCCGGCTCATAAACTATTCGATATGCAAATATCCGGGCCACAGCGATTTTGCCACCTCCGTTCAAAACGAAAGTAGGAGAAAGAAAACTGGCGTCTCATAGCAGACTACAAATAGCCAGCACCGTTTTAACTGCGGTAAGTTGAATGTTTTTCGAATGTGTTTCAGCATAATTCGCGTTTTTGCTGAAAAGTTTAACGAATACAGATCCCCCTATATACTTCTTTGCATCCTGGCGGGAGTCACATCGTTTCGCTCTAGCGTATTTTCAAATTCGCGGTCTTGCAGCGACAAGACGGGGCAATATTTAAGGAAAGCACTAACAGTTCCGCTTAGCATATGGAATTTGGAACGGATCAAGACCAAAATGATTAAAATCGGTGTTGAATTGGCTTTGCTGTAAGTCTTTGAAAAACATGACTGTTGTATTTTCCGCAGCTGATCTGTCGTAGTTAGATACCTTTCAATACATATATAGACCCGATAGGAAATTTTTTTCAGGGTCGTGCTTTTCTTGTTTTTTCGGAGTGGTTTAAGGTTCAAATAGATAGTTTTAGGCTAGTTTAACATACTTCGAACACAATTTATTTTTTATTTTTTTTTTTTTTGGGGGTGGGGGGGGGGGGTGGGGTGCGGGGGTTCCATGGGTGAGTCCAAGCATGCGTCGAGCACCTTTGATTTTGATAAGTAAGCTGTATCCGGCTGTCTAATTGTGATAAGTAAGCTGTATCCGGCTGTCTAATTGTGATAAGTAAGCTGTATCCGGCTGTCTAATTGTGATAAGTAAGCTGTATCCGGCTGTCTAATTGTGATAAGTAAGCTGTATCCGGCTGTCTAACTGTAATAAGTAAACGGCATCCGGCTTGTCTAACTGTAATAAGTAAACTGTATCCGGCTGTAAAAATTCGGTTGTCTCTTCTGTTCTTTTTATTTGATTGGCTGCATATGGACAATACGGTAAAGACTTGCTAATGCGACCACTCAAAATAAGGCTATTTCTGGATTTTTATAACGGATGGTAGCTTATTGCATGTCAGAAGTAATGCAGAAAACTGCATAGAATCTCTCTGCATTACATCTGCTCTGCATTAAGCAACCACCTGATTCATAAAGAGTCTTATGTTATAAGGTATGTGACCACATTAAAGGCATTTCGAAAGGAATGATGGCCCATTTACCCCATGCTGTGTATTTTGGGAGCTGGCTGTCGGGCATCTGCTACACAAACTGAGAAGGTGGGCTACGATCACAGAGGATCAATGTATAATTGCATAATTTTATCTCTTATGGCTATGGACCCTGACGGGACACTGCAGGAGCACAGCTGGATACTGTGTATATAGGGAGGGGGTCACTTATATAAGGAGCTTTGAAATGCCTTTAACGAGACTTTATTGTATTTGTAATGAAGCACAGTGTTTATTTGCAGTATGTCAGTTCTCTAATTCAAATAACTGCACTTGCTTCAAACTTGTTGGACAAGGAACTGAACTTAACTTCAAGATGCCGGGATGCATGTGCGAAACCTGTTAGAGAGTGTTTGTATGCGGCATGGCTACTCGGCTACTCTGTCCCTCCTGTGATTTATATTGCAGGGTACCAACCATGTTACAACATATGTGTGTGCCCACCGCCGTGAAACAATGCTCAGTTCAGAGTACACAGTGGACAGTTGAACTATTAGCTTTCAAATACAGTAGAACCTGTCTTAAGCGACCTTATATTAATTGGACATAGGGATCTTGAAATGCAAGTGGATATTTTATACGGGACAACCGTAATGCAAAAAAACCCCACTACTATAGGAGCTTTCTGTATTACTTTTGACCTATATTAAGCTACCACCTGCCTTACAAATCAATAACTGTAGATATCTACAAATTCTATATCCACTATGTACATGTAGATCAATGTATATATTACAGATATGTGTACATATTGAACACCCCTCGGAAACCCGTTTAATCACATTTCGTTTACGGTCAACTGGCCTAAATTGAATTTCGGAACTCATCAAAAGTTCATGTAGAGGTGTGTGTGTGTGTGTGTGGTGGTGGTGGTGGTGGTGGTGGTGGTGGTGTGTGTGCATGTGTGTGTGTGTGGGGGGCATCTAATGAAATAATGCAGGTCCTAATCAGAGGTCTTCTGAACGTCTGTATTGTTTGTCTAGGTCCTAATTACTGGACGGTCAATCCTTTATACCCCTATGCAAAGAGAGTAGACCCAGATGAGGGACGCTGTAGCAGCCGTCTGGTTAGGGTCTGCTCTGTTTGCTTAATGAATTATATATAGCAGATCGGAATCTACACATTTTACTATGGTCAACCGTTTTACTGTTCATTTGCCAATATAAATATTAAGCTTATTATTATTCATGCTTACATTAGTTCTTGCATGAATATTCTTGGAGTAAAAGGACAATTTACATCTATTAACACCCCCACCCCCCATTCCCCGCGGCAAAAAACTTTCGTCGTCTGCTAAGCATTATCGCCTGCTTCAATTTTTTTTAAAAAAATCTCTAAAAAAGAAAGTGCCATACAGCTTCGCTTATGGTAAACGTCGCAGTAGAGGGTCTGGTGGAAAATAACGGAGCTATTCTGGAAATCGTTTAAATTTACGCGTCTTATCTGGACATCTGCGTCGATTTATTCGGTGTCTCATTTCGATTTAGACCCAAACTGCTTGCTAAATCATCACGGATTTTGACGGTCAGTAGATCCGACGCTCTTTAAATGCTGACCCACTCTGCATAGGTATTGTGTTAGAAATAAACGTCCCATGTGTTGAATTTGCCATTGCTATCGTCTCACAGGGAGCGGTGTCGAAGTGACTTGTGATGTGCATGCATACGGAAAATCATAATGAACTCTCCCGAACAGATAATCAAATAAACCCATTTTGGACGATTTTGAAAACCATCCCGGTTTACAAAATATTGTAAATTCGAAGGAGTGTAGTCTTCAAAATCGCCTTATATGGGTAGTTTTCAGTTCAGCATGGTCAGATCGATACAGCGACCTGTGAGTCTCACTAAGCCTTACATGTACCTGTATGTTTAAACTTGAAGGAATTATTGTTCACTGAAACGTGACGGTGTACTTAGGTTATTTTCAAACTAAATTTAGAGGCAGTGGAGCAAGACCAGCGTGAGAGTTAACGCGATGTGACTGTACAATCGGAACAGGACATACCTGTTATCAGTTTTCATCGCCAGGGAGAGTCATAGGGGTGTGAGAGTGGATTGGGAGTCCTTTAGTGACAGTGGTTATTTGGGTTCCCTCGGTGTAAGGTGTTTAAGTTCAGTATTTTCGGATGTTACAAAATTTCGGATAACAAACGTGTGCGACGCCCTTTTGACATTTCGTAACTGGGATTACTCACGCCAGGGTGTAACTGACAGTGGTTTAGAACCAATTCAACGATTACCAGTGTAACATGGCCTGGTCAACGTTCGTAACGGGTGCCCTATGGGTTACATGTTTAAGCCTCTTCCTACAGGCTGTTGGGTATGCCATACCATTTTGGCTCAGTTTTGAGGCCGGTACGGGGGATACGGACTTTGGTGTGTATATAGGGGTATGGTACACGATGACATGCATCAAGGGCGAGTCAGACTCTTGTAAAAGTAAAACCATCAAACCTGAATTCGAAAACGAAGGACTCTTGGACAATCTGAAAATAGACGGGAACTCACAGGAATTCATCAACACCGTAGCCTCAGAAGTGCTTAGTAAGTACATGTATATACGAACATTTTGAATGTACTGTGTCTCAATTTTTAATCCCGTTTTAACCCTTCTCTTGCTGAATTTTAAAATGCATTTCTCCTTCTTTACCCATTCCCTGTTGTATAATTACATATATCTTCACTGTATACAAGTATTTCGCTGTGCAAAAACTGCTGTGAGTGCACTGGTTGCACAATCAATTTTTAAATAGTGCAGACCCTGATGAGACAGCTCCAGCAGGAGCTGTCTCATCTGGGTCTTCACTATTTACAGGTAGGTATATTGACGTGAATAGCAAGCGAAGGGTTAACATTTTATCATTTACCTTGTGGATATAGTTACGTTAACGAAATAAAATATTAATCAAATGGTTTTATTAATGCAGTGTGATAAGGGGATTTTTTGTCCAGCGGCAGAAACTGCAGAAACAAACAAAGCTGATCCTAACCAAACGCCTCCTACAGGGTCTAATCTGTTTGCAATGGTGTTAAATGGCATACATGCATCTATAAGGTGGGTGATTAATGGACTCGTCCAATTATGCACTATGAATAAAGCCATAGGACATTTCATATACAGTAAAAACCCTCTAAACTTTAGTAAAACATATCAGTATTGGAGACAGCTTGATGCAGGGAGAAAGTCATGCAGAAAGCTCTTCCAGGAGCTTTCTGCATGACTTTCACCCAGAATTACGCAGCTACCTGCCTAAAAGTTTCTAAATTCTCCTCTGCTAGAATTCCGGTTTAGCGGGGTTTTATTGTATAGAGATTCTGCAATAATTCATTTACATATATGACATTTGGAATTAATTTGTGAATCAAATAGTGCAGAAACTGATCAGTATCTAGACTCCTTCAGTAGCCATCTGGTCTCGATATACAGCAGAACCTGGCTTAAGGGGCCATCAAAACGAGCTCTAATTATGGGTCTATAAGGCAGGTGCCAGCGGGATACAGGTCAAAAGTAATGTAGATAACTCCTATAGGAGATGTCTGCTTTACTTTTGTCCTGCATTAAGCAACCACCTGCGATGTTCAATTAACAAATGGTCACTTGAGACAGGTTCTGCTGTACACTGTTAAATTACATCCCTTTTAACCCATTACCTCAGAGGTTAATTTTAGATACAAACTCTTTGAATGAATCTACCGAAAAGGAGCATTAACTAGAGAAAAGGAAAATTTTAGAATTTTGTATTTTGAAACCATTGTGATAAACAGAGCATTTGCTCCTATAGGAGCAAATGCTCTATTTATCACAATGGTTTCACAAAGTTACTTTTACAGAGTCGTCAAAAATCGTGAATATGAGGGAATGGGTTAAGGATGAACTACGCACAAATGCATTAAACGGAAAGCTTCACTGGTTTGTTTGAGGAGTCTTGCGTTCCATACCTGCAATATATAGGTACATGTATAATCATTATTGCAGTAGATACAAGAAACAGGGATGACTTACCCGAGTCGGTACTGTTTGTCTATGTTCATTTTTGTAGATGCTATGCTAAATAAGATGACTAATCACATGTTTATTGCCGACATATTTGTTCATTGTTTTTGTTTCAAACGAAATGGTAAAGTACGAATATCGAATACAGCATGTCTTAAGCGACCACCAGAAAGATGTCTGATTGGGTTTTAAGGCAGAGTGTAGCTTAATGCAAGACAGAAGAAATGGTGAAATCTCCTATAGGAGCTTTCTGTATCAACTTTTGTCCTGTATTAAGCAACCACCTGCTTTTTGTTATTGATTTCTACGTTCAATCAGTGAATGTTTGCTTAAGGCAGGCTCAACTGTGCGACTATTCAACAGCAGATTGAATCTGGGTCGTAAAGGTTAGTGACACGTTAACCCATTACCTGATAGAGATGCCGTCTGACGCATTTGCAAACTGTGTAGACCCAGACCAGTGCCGTTTACTTATGGAATTATATAGACCTGAATCTTCAGTTTCTGCCTATGCAAAATAAGACACATATGTTCATATGCCATAATAACGATTACAGTGAAGTCCAACCGGTGCTTCTTTTGACGTCTGGGAGACACATACCAATCCAGTCGTGTACAATATGGTTTCTACACACTCTATCCATTATTCATCATATTTCAGACATATCTAGCATATAATAGTTATTCATATTTATAGCTACCTGTTTCACTATTAGGTTAAAGTACTGTAGAGACATATATACATGTATGTATATGTCTCTGGGTACTGTTCTTCTAATTTCAATTCAGTTCAGTTTTTTATTGGGCTAATCTGTACATGTCACAACCCTGAACTGGGTGGCAGTGAAGATAAAGGGGAACATATTATGATAATATTGTTCAAACGTAGATGGTTTTATAGAGCGGCAGAGACCAGTACACAATTCAACCCCTTTTCGTCATGAGTATTCATGTAGGATATACAGAAGTTATGGATCTGGATTGCATACTTCTTTTTATAGTGGGAAATGAACCATGAAAATGTTGATTATGAAGAAAATGAAGACTCAGATTTATATTACTTCATAAGCACCGGGTGCCAACTACGTATTATCGTCAAATGTTTTGCTACGACAATTTATATGGATATTTTTAGACCAATTGATTTCCTACAAAGCCAGTGTATATATATTAGGAAATGATTTCCTACTAAAACAAGTTGCCTTCGTAGAAAAACAAATATATTATAATATCTATATAAATTCTCGTAGCAAAACATTTGTTAATAATACGTTGTTGACCCCCCCCCCCCTGGATAAGCGAGCAGGATAAACCCTAATAACACAGCCCCTACAGAGGCTGTCTGGTCTGAGTCTACTGTTTGTAAAGGCAAACACATATAAAGTAAAGAGTTAAGCAATATACAGTAAAACCTCTCTATAACGGCCACAGGATTAGGTTAATTATTTGGTATTTAGGACAGGTGGCTGCTTAAAGCAAGGTTAAAGTAAAACAGAACGCTCCTATAGGAGCAGCCACCTGCCTTTAACACAAAATACTTGATGCAATTTAGTGGCCGTTATAGAGAGGTTTTACTGTACAAAACCAGCGCACAGACTCGTTTACTTAACCCTATAACTGATCAATACATTGTATTCATGTGTGAAATAATGACATCATAGATATTTATTAGCGGAATTTTTGTAATGTAAGATTTTCATCGGATTTCGTCTACCCTGACAAAAACTGCAGAAATAGATCTACATCATTTAACAAGCGAGCATAGCATGCCCTGATCAGACGGCTCCTACAGGATGTGTCTGGTCTGGGTCTCCCATGTTTGCAAATGCGTGAAAAAGTATGTATATCAAGGAGAGGGATAAACAGTAACAGTTACGACAGAGAATCACCATAATAACATTTCATCAATAGGCATCTTTAAGATTTTGATTTTAGCCCCTCCCCGCTCATCAAACACCACATACTTCATATGGGATCCAGTTACCCAGGTCCTCGCGATAACCAGTATTTGTTTGTGTACATGTATAAACACACACACCTTAACACGTATCTCAACTGTAGAATCCGATCTGTTTATTCTATAAACAAACGGAGCAGATCCTGATCAGGCGGATCTTACGGGATCGAGTTTCCTAGATTTCATTTACTCGGGAGTACTGGTATGTGTACGTGTACGTGTACGTGTATAAACATAGTTTTACATACCCACCTGAACCATTATCTCAACTGTAGAATCAGGTTTCTCTTTACAACACCTACTGAATATTCATGGACAAGCTGGTTATAATGAATATGGAAGGTGGAATATCGTAGCCATTTCAGAAAATAAAGAATCAGATCTTTCAAATTACATTATTATCAAACAGAGCATACTCTGATAAGACGGCTTCTATAGGAGCTGTCTGATCTGGGTCTACTCTGTTTGCAAATGCGTGAAAACACGTTTATATGATGGAACGAGTTACCGCTGATAATAATTTGTAAAGAAATTAAAGACAACGCCACGTTGAAATCTTAAGCAGACGAAAGTCTTAGCAGATGGAATTTATTTTGCGAGGAAAGGGTTAAAAGGCTGAAATGAACATAGGCCCTTGTTTCCCTTCTTAATGCACTGCTTAAATTGTGTAGTAGAATTTACCATGAAATTTTCAAAATATAGATTTGTAACAAATCCGATCGACGTTGAAGAGAAAGCCTGTATACTGTTCGCTTAAAGGTTAAATATAAATTGCGTTATATGTTGAATGTATATCATTAAAACATCAGATATAATAATAAATTGGGTCGTTAACATTGTCATCACGCGCATGCTTGTTACGTCAGCACATGGTATAGTAACACATTTATACAACTGCCAATCGAACAAGAATTCTATTTTTGGATCTTTAAGACAAATTTAATGCTGGAAAATAGTTATACAGGAACCCTCCCCCTTATCTATTCACTTTATTCCTATATTACGCTGCCACAGGCTTGTAGGTTTTTTTAATTAGCTTTTTACCTCATACAGTAGAACCCCTCTAATGCGACCACTTAATGAATAAACATGGCTGTCTTTATAAGCAGGTGGTTGCTTAATGCAGGACAAAAGTAATGCAGAAAGCTCCTCTCCTAGAGGAGCTTTCTGCATTACTTTTATCCTGCATTAAGCTACCACCTACATCTAGCACCCATAATTATACCTCTTTTAGGTGATCGTAATAGCGGGGTTTTACTGCATTTGCCTGTTGACGCCTTTGTAAACAGTCGGTCCGGACCAGACCGATCCTTTAGGAGCCGTCTGATCAGGTTCTACACTGTTTGCTTATAAACTAATACAGATATGATTCCGCAATTTCTGCCATGGTCGAAAGTTGCTTGTTCTTAATGCCATTATAAATTTTCAGCTAATTAATAGTCAATACATTCAATATTCTACTTGCATATTCATTAGGTACAGTAAAACCTCTCTAGAACGACCACTAAATTGCATCAAGTATTTTGTATTAAAGGCAGGTGGCTGCTTAAAGCAAGGTGAAAGTAAAACAGAACGCTCCTATAGGAGCGTTCTGTTTTACTTTCACCTTGCTTTAATCAGCCACCTGCCCTAAATACAAACTTATTAACACAATTTAGTGGTCGTTATAGAGAGGTTTTACTGAAAATTGTTTAGTGGACGTTTTAGAGAAGTTTTATTGTTATCACTGACAGTTTTATATGTAGATCTTCCTGGTAGTTAAACCCTTGTCCTGCTAAAATAGACTTCTGATTTGTCTGATTTGGGTCTAATCCGTTTGCAGAGGAGTGAAAGTTCGTCTTTATTCATTACTACGAAAGGTTAAAGAAATTTGGCCGAGTTGAACTCTCAAAAGTAAGAATGTCAGGGTCAGATTTCAAGATGAGAATGCGAACCCATTTACAATAAACTATCTTGTTAGAGGATATGATATGCTTTGCTGCGCCTTTGTTTTCAATCTGCGTACCATTTGTAACAGAACACCCATCAAAATGAAGATTAGATATTTCAAACGTACTATCGGACCAGTCCATTCAACGGACCAGGGTATAATGAGCTAGAGACGTTGAAAATTGGCTTATACAGTTGAACTTTCGAACTCGGATTACTCGAAAATCGAGATAACTAGAAGTAAAAGCTCGACCCTTCCAAAATTTACGTTACAGAATTGTTCTAAAATTGTACCTCTCGACACAAATATACATCTAGAAACACACCTGACAGCTTAATACATGTCGAAAGTATTGCGGAGTGCTCCGACATGAGATTTCAGCATTACTTTAGACCTTCATTAAGCTGTGAACTTGAGATATTGTTCAGATTAGAAATCGGATGTCTCGAACCTCTGTTATCTCGAAGTAATTTGTATAGTCCCTTGAAGTTTGAGATATCGAAGTTCAACTGTATTTCAAACCTTTATCATTGTGAAATACATGTATATCGATACTATATAATTATACTCTAAGGTTAAAATCAAACTGAGTGATTGGCTGTACATTTACGTCCGTGTTAGCTGAAGCATGTCTTGTACATGTAACCCATATCCGCTGTGAAAAAATAATGTCCACTTAAAATGGTGTAATGGTGACTTCTTTCGTTTCGTTAAAGCTTTTAGGAAACTATTGACGGGGTACCAAACAACTTTGATCTGGATCAAAGCTGTGTGCAAATGGTAGTCCTTACCGAAGGATTAATGCATTCGGGAGTTACATTTAAACCATTCCCTCATAGGCTATTTTTAGATACTACCTCTTTGAATAAATCTACCGAAGGAGCATTAACTAGAGAAAAGGAAACTTTTAGAATTTTGTAGTTTGAAACCATTGTGATAAATAGAGCATTTGCTCCTATAGGAGCAAATGCTCTACTTATCACAATGGTTTCACATAAAGACCGGCATAAATACTACAGTAAAATCTGTTCTATAAGCGACCATTCATTTGTTGATTATAGGAGTCTTAAAAAGCTGGTGGTTGCTTAATGCAGGGTACAAATAATGCAGAAACCACCTGCCTTAAAGATGATCGTTTAAGACAGGCACTACTGTGAATGGACAGTTTTACTGCAGTGGACAATGTACATCGCTAAAATGTAAGCGAACATGTCGTTTATGTCGTTTGTTGTTTATGTTTACAACACTTCTAAAAGTTAGTTTTCTCCCCATATAATATTCTCCTGAAATTACTCAAGTTTGGATCCTGATAACAGTTGTTCTTTTTATTTCCGATTAAACAAATACAAACACTAGGCATTTATCGAAGCAGTCGATATCATATAACACTAAAATGTACTGGTATTTAAAGGGTTATATAACGTGTTCTGAAAAGTACATTTATACGGGCCACATGAATAAATAATCAATCCGAATATTTCACAAGATCCATTTAAAGTAGAAACAACCTTAGACTTGTTGTCTGTTGGCATTTCACATTAAGTCATCACTTCTCTGATAAAGCACTCACATGTAAGCCTTTGCCTGATAAAGGCCCCTTTGATGTCTTTGCAAACAGAGTAGACCCGGACCAGTCGGACCCTTTAGGAGCCGTCTGATCAGGTTCTGCTCTGTTTGATCATACAGTGATGTGTTCATACACAGATGTCCAGATACATGTAAGTTGTGTAAATTAACACATTTACACGACTAACTCCTTTATTTCTCCACTAAACCCTTTACTGTGATCACTCTTTAGACTCGTCTCAAAGTGTGCACCATGGTCACAGTATAGGGATTGGTGGAGAAATAACCATTGGCGTATTTGGGTACGCACCTTTATCTGTAGCTCTAATACACCATTATAAAAACTGAAATAATAAGTTACTATTTTTTTACGGAAATTCACCAGGTTACGGATTAAAACATCCAACACCCAACATGTAATACTTACACCATAACCGGATAGCGATAGGGATTGTTTGTTTCGTCTTGTTTTTTATTAGAATATGTGTCCATCTGGGGGGAATCTATTTAAGCTTGGTTAGTCATTACGGAGCGGAGAGTTAGAAAATATGGAAAACAGTAGAATCCCTCTAAATCGGACGTTAAATTTAGTCCTGTAGGGAGGGGACAGCTTAATGCAGGGCGAAAGTAGCTTGCTGTATGATTTTCATCTTGCATTAAGCAGCCGCCTGCCTAAAAGTGTCAAAATTCTTCTCTGCTATGATTCCGGTTTAGAGGGGTTTAATTGTATTTGTGCACATAGGTCGCGGTATCGAACTGACTTGTGATGTATACACATTTGTAAAATCATACTGAACACTGCTGGACTGAACAATTCCGTTTAGAGCGGTTATGAAAACTCCTCGTACGTATTCTAGTTGGCCATGATACGAATCTATAGTAGAACATGTCATGAGCGACCATAAATAAGAAGTCTAATTATAGTCTGTAAGGCTGCTAAAATAGGTAGTAGCTTAACACAGGTAAAAAATGCAGTATGCTCCTATTGTAGCTTTCTGCATTACTTTAGTTCTTGTTGTAAGCAATCACCTACTATTGAAGATTCCTGTGTTCAGTCAATATAAGGTCACTTAAGACAGGTTCTACTGTACATATAAGAGTATCCAATCTAGCATGAGTTGTCACTTGTTGAATCTATCTGAAATCGACAGTTCAGAAATGATTACAGTTCGAATGACAATACAGTAGAACCCCTCTAATGCGACCAGCAAAAGGGACATATTTACAGTGGCAAAGGGAGGTTGCAGCTTAATGCAGGGCGAACGTTATGCAGAAAGCTCCTATAGGAACTTCCTGCATAACTTTTGTCCTGCATTAAGCAACCACCTGCTTATGAAGACAGCCATGTTTGTTCATTAAGTGGTCGTTCTAGAGGTTTTTTTTACTGTATATCAAGATCGAAAATCAAACCGAAATCGCTGGGCATCGTTGAGAATACAAGCAAAACTAAGAAAGAGGTTAAAACGGAATGACTGAGGTACGAACACATAAATGTAAAAAGGATTTTGTTTGGAAATACGCTCGTACACTCCAGCCACATATTTTCAGCGTTAGTCTTACCAAAAGGTATAACCAGAAAAGGTTAAAACTTCAATAAATTATACGAAAATGTTCATAACACTGACAATAAATGCATTTTATTTTCATTTTGACAAGTTAATGTGTTAAATCAGAAAAACTAGCGAAAATTAAACCCACCTCAGTAAATTCCTAGTCGGTAATTGGGAGAGGTAAACGCTGTTATAGTGTAGAACTTAGGCGACCATTTATTGATTGGACACAGACATCTTAAAAAGCAGATGGTTACTTAATACAGGACAAAAGTAATGCAACACCTTCTATAGTAGCTTTCTGCATTACTTTTAACCTGCATTAAGCTAGGTGGTCGATGAAGACAGGTTCTACTGCATATTTAGTGGATCGGACGGTTGTTTTCAAACCTTTTCTATTCAGTAGGGTCCAGTATGATATCCTCAATGCATATTATACATTATAAAAATCAGTGTGATACTGCGGCCTGTGCTTGTTCAGAGAAGGTGCATATAGGTGTTACTTATAGTACAGTTAAAACCCTCTAAACCGGGGTTCTAATAGGGAAGAATTTAGATACTTTTAGAAAGGTGGCTGCTTAATGCAGGGTGAAAGCAGTGTAGAAAGCTCATCTAGCCTGAATTAAGCTTCCAACTGTCTCAAGACGGATATCTATACAAAATTGAACGTCCGGTTGGCGGTTTAGGGTGTGTGTGTGTGCGTGGTGGTGGTGTAGGTGATGGTGGTGGTGGTGTGTGTGTGTGAGAGGGGGGGGGGGGGTATTGTATTACAGACGTATGAGTGTGACGTACCAGTATTTGCAATAACCATATACTACAGTAGAACCTGTCCTAAGCGGTCGATCATTTATTGAATATAGGAGTCTTAAAAAGCAGCTTTCTGCATCCCTTTTGACCTACATTAATCAGCCATCTGCCTTACAGGTTTTTGATGATCGCTTAATACATGTTCTACAGTATACAGTAAAGTCTCGCTAATCAGAATAATTCAGGACTGTTTAAGGATTGTCAGGTGACTGTTTAATGTAGATTGAAGGTCATACAAAAAGCTCCCATAGGATCTTTCTGTATGACTTCCATCCTGCATTAAGCTTCCATCTGTTTTAAAGGCCAACACTAACACTTATTTGAGTTTTCTGATGAGTGCCGTTTTAATGTGGTTAAGGGTTACCTTTCCATGCAGTCTAACATCAAGCCGGGGTCTATATTGTCTACAAATACACGGGCGAATTTGTTGTTTCCTCATGTCGAAGCTAATATAATTATGAACTTACAGACCTATAGTCAGAACTGGCAATGATAAAAGATACTTTAACCAATCTCTTGCTGAATTTTAAAATACATTTCTCCTTCTTTACCCATGCCCTGTTGTATAATTCCATATACCTTCTACAAGTATTTCGCTGTGCAATCACTGCTGTGGAGTGCACTGGTTGCACACTCAATTTGTAAATAGTGCAGACCCTGATGAGACAGCTCCTGCAGGAGCTGTCCCATCTGGGTCTTCACTATTTACAGGTAGGTATATTGACGTGAATAGCAAGCGAAGGGTTAAATATATTTTATGGTTTTATGTTGTGTTCACGTGCCATTCTTCCTAATCTAAATGTACAATAGAACATGCATAGTACGACCAGTTAGTGAATAAATAGGGGGTTCAAGAGCAAGGGGGGGGGGGGGTGTTAATGCAGGATGAAAGTAATACAGAAAGCTCCTAGAGCAGCTTCCTGTATTACTGTCGCCCAACACTAAAACACCCCCAAAATTAGACTTAATTTGTTTGGTCACTGTATACAGGCTTCGTTGTATTATGTATACAATTTGGCATGGCTGCACAGTACGGGGTTGTAAATAGTGACATTCGATAGCATCCCATTTTTGAAAATTTAAATTGAATTTAACTTTACAACCGCAAACCTTTTTCACCTTTGCCCGACGAAACACAAACCTGGCAAAAGTGTTTCGATTTTAGTGCTCGAGTAGTCTGGTCTGGATTTGTATGTACTAAACTACATGTTGTACGATCAGTATGAAAAGAACGGTTTCGTTGATACTACCATAGCAATGGTCGGGCGACACGTTTGATGAGCTGAAAACTACCAGACTTTCAATAAAATGCAAATATTAACATACCGGGATTTAACCCTTTACCTAATATATACGCATTTTAACACATTTGCAAACAGAGTAGAACCAGATCAGACGGTTCCCATAGGAGCTGTCTGATTACGCTATACTGTGTTTGCTTCTTGCATTATATAAATCTGATTCTACAGTTTCTGCCATGACCAAAAGTTGCTGTGTTTAAACTTTATATACCATTATAAAAAAAATCTAATAATCTTCGTGATATAATTTTTCTTACATTAATATTCACGAAGTAAAGGGTTAATATCCACTGAATACATTACAACTGTTAAACCACCGGGATTTAAATCGAAGCCATGGGTGTTTGAATACCAAACGATGTGTACCTTTTACTCCATATTTATGTATACAGTAAGAGCTTTGTATAATGATCATTTAATCTTTATACAGTGGAATCTGTCCTAAGCGGTCACTATAGGTGTAATATTATATAATATTAGGTGGTTGCATGATGCAGGGCGAAAGTAATGCAGTAAGCTGCTATAGGAGATGTCTGATCAGGGTCATCTCTGTTTGCTTAAATAGTAAAATAGATCTGATTCCACTGTTTCTGCCATGGTAAAAATTCTCTTTTTCATAGTTGCATGATATTAATTCACTCATTTAATATTAACACAGTCATTGTTTCTTACATAACTATACATGAGGGAAAGGGAATTATGATTGACATGGAATGGAACTACAGTAAAACCTCTCTATAACGACCACAAAATTGTGTCAATTAGTTGGTATTTTTGGCAGATAGTTGCTTAAAGCAAGGTGAAAGTAAAACAGAACGCTCCTATAGGAGCGTTTTGTTTTACTTTCACCTTGCCTTAAGCAGCCACCTGCCTTTAAGACAAAATACTTGATGTAATTTAGTGTCCGTTATAGAGAGGTTTTACTGTACATTGAAACATCGATATAACTCGTATTTCGGGATAACTCGACCTAAAGTTTGGTCTTTCTGAAATCTATAATACAAACTAAAATGTACAATATAAAATACAAAAAAAATGTATCACATCGCATGTCTAGAAACACATGTGCCAGTTTAAGACAGGTCTAAAGTAATGATGAAAGCTCCTGCAGGAGTTTTCAGCATAATTTTAGACCTGCATTAAGATATGAACTTGTGAAACTATCCATGTTAGAATTCGGATAATTCGAACCTCTGTTATCTCGAAATCCTCTGTACGGTCCCTTGTAGTTCGAGGTATCGATGTTTAACTGTATATGCATTTTTGTGATGCCATACCCTGTTAAGACTGGCATGTATACATATGGCTATCTTCGTATAATGGTTTGTGCCATGTTTAATATTCATCCTACATATCGCGACCTAACCATCGTTTGCAAACAGCTGGGTCCAGGTGAGACGCCGAGTAACTCGGCGTCTCACCAGGATCCACGCTGTTTGACTCTCGGGCAGGAGTTTCTGAAAAGTTTGAACGAATGGACAGTAAATGAAACTTGCTTTGAGCAAACAATATGCCATCAGAAGAATAAGGATTAGGTGTATGTATACGGCAAATTGGAATTTGAAATGAATTTGAAATACCTGTGGTTAAACGTTTAAGAGAGTATATGTATGTAATTCAAGTGTATACAGTGAAACCCCCTCTAAGCCGGACGCTAAATTCAGTGTATAGAAATCGGTCTTAGAGACAGGGAGCTCTAGGAGCGTTCTACATGACTTTCACAAGGCATTAAGCAGCCTGCTTTGAAGAATCTAAATTCTTCCCTATTAGAATTCCGATTTAGAAGGGTTTAACTGTAATTATATTTTACTTCTGTTCGTTAGATGCACGTGCAGGATCCCGACTGATATCTTGTATGAAAGGTCCCTTCATGGAATTCTTAGATTTCAGTGAGGCGGTAAAACATCGCATGCATAAACAGTTGTTATACGACTTCCCTATTACATGGCTGTGCATTCAAGGACCTGTTTTCATTGGTGTCTGTTGAAAATATCACATTTCACATACATTCATAACACACATAATTTAACCCGTACATGTATACAAACATGCTGGTATATATTTTATCTTTGTTACACTCTTGGTCCCGTTTAACGGAAGATCGTAGGACCAATTTACGACAATCACATAACCGAAATTGAATTTTTGACGACAGGGAATGTATATCCTAAAAATACTAAATATATATACCCGGCTTGACGCAAACAGAATAGACCCGGATCAAACGGCTCCTATATTCTTTTTAAATAATGATATAGGTCTGATTATGCAGGTTCTACCATAGACAAAAGTATAATGTGCTCATATGCCAGAATAACAATTCTTCAAATTAATATTCAATTAGTCTTGATTTCTAGTATAAATATTCATGAGAGAAATGGTTAATACATCCTGCATGGCTATAAAGTAAATGAAGAGAAGATACTGGTCACTGTGGATACCTGTTTCATGACCAATCCAATATCACTACAGATAAATAATTTACACTGTTTCCCCATTAAGCATTTATCATGCACCCACAAAACTGATCATTAATTCTGGTCCCGTTATTCGCTACCGGGCTCGCATGTGCCGACACCTTGGACCCAGACAGGGCGCCGGGTAACTCGACGTCTCACCAGGGTCCATGCAGTTTGACACTGGGTCAGTAGTTTCCCAGAGAGCAGATCAAATTGAAAGTACAGTAAAATATCTCCGGACGTTCAATATAGTATAGATATTGGTCTCGGAGACAGGTGACAGCTTAATGCAGAGTGAAAGTCATGCAGAAAGCTCCTAGAGGAGCTTTCTGCATGACTTTCACCCTGCATTAAGCAGTCACCTGTCTAAAAGTATCTAAACTCTTCTCTACTAGAATTCCGGTTTATATTTATTATGGTCATAGATGCACTAGATCCCAATTTGAACAGATATTATTTATTCACATTTGGGGATAATGCTTAATAAGATTGTTATTAACGAGCCGGCTGAATATTTCTTTATCAGATAGTCTTATACATCGCCCCAGGGATACGATTGTCTATACCAAAATTTATCATGGTCTATTTAATTCAGTTATTGTGATTTATCGTTTATGTATCTTACAATTCTGCCCCAAGCTGCAATCTCTCCTTTTCATAAGCAGATTTCGTTATCTATGTCAATCAATATTGCCCGTGTCTTAACCCTTCTCGCGATGAAACAAAAATAAAGTCTGCTGAAACTCTGAAATACTGAACTTTTTTTTATTATAAATTTCTGATTCGCTCAAGCGTTTGAGAAACTTATGACTAAGTGTCAAACAGCTTGGATCCTGATGAGACACCGAGTTACCCGGCCTTATATCTGGATCCCAGATGTTTGCCAAGTGCTAGCCAGGTCGAGCTTAGAATGTACAGTACAACCTCTCTATAACGGCCACTAAATTGTGTTAATTAGTTGGTATTTAGGACAGGTGGCTGCTTAAAGCAAGGTGAAAGTAAAACAGAACGCTCCTATATTTACTTTGGATCATCTGGTAACACATCTGCGAACTGTGTAGATCCATATCAGATGCTGGGTAGTATGTCTCATCTAAATTAAAAAACAAAACAACAAACTGTTGTAGAGATAAACCATGCAGCCTACATGTAGCTTGAAAACTTAAGAAACGAGCTTATGAAACTATATGAGGAAGCTGCAGCTGGCTCAGCGTACCAAAACCTTTGTCAGTCCAGCCTCTCAACGGCCGCGTACATACTATTCAAACACTATACGATGTCCTTAGTTTCATTATGTAACAATAGATCGAGCGTCAAACAGCATCCACCCAGTTGAAACAGCGTGTTATCCGGCGTCTCAACTGGATCCATGCTGTTTGCAGATGCCGGGTTAAGGAGGCAATAAATCGATAAGTAATCAACAAACAGTTACAGCCCTTTCGAGAGCAATGGCAGCAGATAACATTCAAGCCAGTATGCGAAACTTATTAACCCTTTCCCTGTTCTGTGCTTATTCCAAATTTCTATACCTCCTGTATATTCTTGGACAAAATAGTTATAAAGAAATACGGGCGATGGAAAATTGTAGCTATTTGAGCAAACAGAGCAGACCCTGGTCAGACAGTTCCTATAGGAACCGTCGTCTGATCGGGGTATACTCTGTTTGCTAATGCGTGAAAACAGGTTTACATGAAGGAAATGGTTAACCTTTAGCCTACTGAGCTCGGTCTGACTCGCATTTACAAATAGCTTGGATCCAGATGAGATACAGAGTAACATTGTGTCTCATCTAGATCCAAACTATTTGACACTCGGTCAGAAAGTTTCTTCAAGTCTTAACCCTTCTCTCGCTGAAATTAAAAAAAACAACACATTTCTTCTTCCTTACCCATGCCCTTTTGTATAATTACATCCATCTTCACTGTCTACAATTAGTTCTCTGTGCAATCACTGCTGTGGAGTGCACTGGTTGCACAATCAATTTGTAAATAGTGCAGACCCTGATGAGACAGCTCCTACAGGACCTGTCTCATCTGGGTCTTCACTATTCACAGGTAGGTATATTGACGTGAATAGCAAGCGAAAGGTTAACATATCGAAAGTGTGTGAAAAGTTCAACAGATCAGGGTTTAAAACTGACATCATTTTTACATAATGTAACGTACAGAATTTTGGCTTCACTCGTTTCCTGTAATTCATAATACGCCTTCCTATACGCCTTTGTAAACATAGTAGACCCAGATCAGACGGTTCCTGTGGGGTCAGTGTCTGGTCTGTTTGCTAATGGCATTTGATAGACCTGTTTCGTTAGTTTCTTAAATGGTTACAATGTTCAACCTTACATATTTTTTTATAATTATTTTGTCCATGTATTCATGGAATCAGTATTCAGCAGGTATTGCAATTTGGAATAAATATTGAACAGGGAAAGGGTTAACCCAATTTAGTCGCTACTGAACGCATGGCAGGTGATGTAATTCATGGTTATCACACCAACCATGCGTTTATAAATGACACAATTTGTGTAAATGTAGGGTAGCTATTAGAGCTTAAAAGAAATTACACAACCTTAAAAAGAGATCAACACTCGTGACGTGTATAAGACATAGCCTACAGACAAGTGGTAATTCTTCATTTGAAAGAAGTTAACCGTGTCCTTCATATAAACGTGTTTTCATGCATTTGCAAACAGAGTAAACCCAGCTCAGACGGCTCCCATAGGAGTCGTCTGACCAGGGTCTGCTCTGTTTGCTAAAGGAATTTGAAAGATATGTTTATTTACTCTCTATATTGGCTACAATATTCCACCTTCCACCTTTTAACTATTGTACATGAATATTCAGAAGGTGTTGAAGTTTGGAATAAGCACAGAACAGGGGAAATGTTAAGACTCATTTTAGGCCTCTTGCTTTATTGAACACCCGACAGATAGTCCCAGATAAATTCATACATGTTCATTTGACGACTTTCCTGAGACTTCCCGAATTCAGATTGAACCAGAGGCATAGACAGTATGCGTAATCTAACATTTATCATATAACATCCCTTGTATTTGAGTTAATATAGCCATCACATATCTATATTGGATACTAGTGCGCTTAATATAAGATGTAGCGACAGGTAGAAACAATGGTAACGTCTTGTAGAAATATTAATAAATGCACATGCAGGACCTGTCAAAAACGGCATTTTAGTCGAAATAAGTTATGTAATTAAAAAAATGTGATGCCCGTAGTCATTTTGTACAAAGTGATATTAAACTCGTCTTGTAAAATGTTATTAAGCTCATCGTTTAACCCCTCGCTTGCTATTCACGTCAATATACCTACCTGTAAATAGTGAAGACCCAGATGAGACAGCTCTTGTAGGAGCTGTCTCATCAGGGACTGCACTATTTACAAGTTGATTGTGCAACCAGTGCACTCCATAGCAGTGATTACACAGCGAAATACGTGTATACAGTGAAGATATATGTAATTATACAACAGGACATGGGTAAAGAAGAAGAAATGTATTTTAAAATTCAGCAAGAGAAGGGTTAAACTCGTCTTGCAAAATTTTATTAAGCTCACCGTTTAATAACATTTTCCAGGACGAGTTTAACATCAGTTTGTACAAAATGACTACTGGCACATATATATCTACACTATACTCTATGTTACAACCACACTTTAGAACCATCTCTACGAGCAATTCTAAAACATTCTCACAACATAGGGTTTGGTGGAGAACTGACAATGTAAATTCTCACAACATAGGGTTTGGTGTAGAACTGACAATGTTAGTTTTCTAAAGAAAAGTGTAAAATGACAAACAGTGCAGACCCAGATGAGAGGACTCCCCTATGAGCCCTCTGATCTGGGTCTACCCTGTTTGTAAAGGGTATTAGTGACGCTTGTCCCGCACTGTAAGCGATAATATCTACATGTATAGCTCTGTTGGTGTCAGATCAAATGGCATTTACAATGTACCTCGTTGAGTCAATTGGTCTCGATTCAAGTAGCGTGTTACCGTGACTTAAATCGATTTCATCCATTGATGCAAGACACTCTTACATAATCTTTCTTATGCTGCAAAATTCATGTCTTCTCAAAATCTGATTTTCTGAATTCTTACTGACTTCTTAATCGCCCAAGTTCTTGAGAAACTACCGATTGAGTGTCAAACAGCGTGGGTCCTGTTGAGACGCCGTGTTGCTCGGTGTCTCATCTGGATCCAGTCGGTTTGCAACTGTCAGACTGGTTTAGCATACGAAAGGTTAAAACGAAGAAACGGATGTCGTTTGAAGCAGAGAGAATATTGACAATGGACTCCAAATGCCAAAGCAGGATAAAGTCAATCCCAATCGATATAATACTATCGATCAGAGAATGGCCTTTAACCCGTTGGCGAAAAAATGTATTGTGATCAATTGCGCATATGTTTAATTTAAAGGGGATGTCCCTACATTTGACGCGTTTCATAAACACTTAAAATACACAAAACTCATTTGTTTATATGCTGAAAAGTAGTATATCGCAAACAGCCCCATCCATTTACCTCTTATAATGACAAAACATCAATGTGTTTGATATCGCCGATCCCGGTTTTACTCCCCGATGTTTCAGTTTTATTCGGGTTGGGTTTTAGTTTCGTAACTGTTCGCCCTATTCGCGATTCTCCGACCACTTCCGAGAAAGCTATTACGTAAACAATGGAGGGATCGGGTGATCATCGGCAGAACGCGGAAGAATTTAACGGAAAAGGCCGATAATATTGTGTTGTAGAACAAAAATTATCAGTATTGATGAAATCGGTTTATTTGTATCACAGGGGCATTTTTTCGATACAAGTTCAAAATGGGAACCTTCATAATAATGATAGAGCATAACAATTACCAAGTTTTATGATATTATTGAAAATATGCGATCATTGTAGGGACTTCCTCTTTAACCCTTTACTCTGTAGATAGGTCTTTTAAAGCTCTCGCAAACAAAGTAGACCCAGATGACTATTACCTCTGCTGATACATGCATTGACACTTGTTTTGTTTTAAGATTTCGATAAATGTGCACCCTTACATCCAAGGTGACGGCGATTGTTTGCAAGGGGGAAGGGGGGTTTGCACTCCCACACCAACCTTTAACCTATTACCTTAACCCTTTCCCTCATATAAACGTGTTTTCACGCATTTGCAGACAGAGTAGACCCTGATCAGACGGCCGTTTGCTAATTTAATTGGATAGATCTGTTTCTTTGCTTTGCAAAATGTCTACAATGTTGCACCTTCCATATTTCTTTTTAACTATGTTTTTGATGAATATTCAGTAGGTATTGGAATATGGACTAAATATAGAACAGGGAAAGGGTTAAAGCTATTTTAGATACAACCTCTTTGAATAAATCTACCGAAAAGGAGCATTAAACTAGAGAAAAGGAGTTTTTTTAGAATTTTGTAGTTTGAAACCATTGTGATAAATAGAGCATTTGCTCCTTGCTCTATTTATCACAATGGTTTCACCAAGTGACTTTTACAGAGTCGTCAATATGAGGGAATGGGTTAATACGTTAAATAGTTGTCTCTTCTGCAAATATTATCGTCTTCCTAGCATGTCAACAACACCGTTCACTGTTCTCCATCTGTTATAGCAAATGAAGGGTTTGGATCCTGCTGATGTGCCGAGTAATCGGCGTTTCGTATGAAACCAAACAGGTTGGCAAAATATTCATAAATTTTGTGATTCGTGGAATGTTAAAGAAGTAGCGAAACAACCTACTTGGGTGAAACGACAAGGTATCTAAATTGTGTATCATTGTAAAATGCCGCAGGCGCAAAGGGAAACAATTAATTACCTTTTGTATATTCAAACCCACTAAATGCATCCAGAATTTCAATGTTTTCGTAAGCCTCCAGTCTTTTAACAACTTCTTGTTATATACATGTATACAGTTGAACTTCGATATATCGAAATCTGATAACTCGAAGTTCGGTTAACTGGAACTAATAGTTCGTTCATTCCAAAACAGAATTGCTTTAAAATATATCACTACGGCTATCTCGAAACACATGTGACAGCTTAATGCAGGTCTAAAGTATTGCTGAAAGCTCCAGTATGCCTTTAGTACTTTAGACCTGCATTAAGGTGTGAACTCGAAAAGTGTCCAGATTATAAATCGGATAACTCGATCTTCTGTTATCTCGAATTAATTCGTATAGTCCCTTGAAGTTCGAGATATCGAAGTTCAACCGTACAATAATACATGTATTAAGTTCGTCGGTTCGTCAGTACTCACAACAGTGTGTGTATATATATTGACCAGGGACATGCACATGTACACAAATTATGTAGATGATAATCATGTTTTTTGCTTTCAGCGAACTGTTCCATGACTGTTCATACCATTTAAATAATCTTAGTCACTCTGCCTTACTCTCTTTCTTTCTCACTTCAAGAACGACCGCTAAGGCACCAAGAAAACGCGAGCGAATGTCTGAAAGCTATATATATTCTAGTTTATTACAAAAGCTGTTTTCACGTGTTGACTGTCACGCAACACTTCTTTAACCCATTAACTCAGATGCTATTTTTAGATACAACCTCTTTGAATAAATCTACCGAAAAGGAGCATTAACTAGAGAAAAGGAAACATTTAGAATTTTGTAGTTTGAAACCATTGTGATAAATAGAGCATTTGATCCTATAGGAGCCAATGCTCTATTTATCACAATGGTCTAGCACATTTATGATAGCTTGGAACCCGAATGAGACACCGAGAAACTCGGCTCCTCACCATAATCTGCATTGTTTGACTCGTTTACAATGACTTTGGAAAACACACGAATACACATGTAATTAAGAATTGAAACAAACTATATAATTTGCAGGCGAAACATTCATAGTGTTTATAGGTTTCCACACTTTTCTAATTTCGTATTGTAAGTCAAATGCTCCATTTATACCTTGTAGATCCCTGTGTCATCAATGTAGATGTCCCTTCAGTCCGTGGTTAAACCTTACATCAATCACTGTGAAAAAATGCCTAATCAAATCTCTATCTGCTGCAATCTTGACTACTATCGACTTAGTCAGTCTTCTACGAAACTATTCACCGAGCGTCAGACAGTTAGAAACTAGATGAGACGCCGAGTTACTTGACGTCTGATCTGGATCCAAGCTGTTTGAATATGCTAATCATGTTGCGCATAACAAAAGAAAGATTAACAAATAATATAACATGTCAGATTTATGATAAACATCTGGTGTGCATTAGAAATGTCTTAAGCGGTCATTCAATAATTTAACATAGGTGTCTCTTAAAAAGCAGGCGGTTGCTAATGCAAGGCAAACATTATGCAGAAAGCTCCCATGGACCTTCTGCATTACTTTTGACCTACATTAAGCTACCACCTGTCTTACAGATCCATAATTAGACCTTTTTGATGTCTGTTTAAGACATGTTCTACTGTATGTGTATAGATAACTACTGTCTAACGGCGTTTGGGATGCAGGGCGTTATGAAATCATTTGAAAAAAAAAATGTTTGAATCAAGATGAGATTCTGAGTAAAGTGGCGTCTCGCCAGATCCTGTTTTGATACTGATCGTGTTTTCGAAGACAGCGGGACAAGCTTCTTTCAAAATAGAGCAGATGACACTTCTGCTATCGTTTCTGATTTGATTAACACTTTTCCTTATATAAACGCCTTTTCACGCATTTGCAAACAGAGTAGACCCATATTAGACGACTCCTATAGGAACCGTCTGATCTGGGTCTGCTCTGATTGCTTAAGGTATTATAACAGATATGATTCTAAAGTTTCTGCCTGAGCCAAACTGTCCTGTGTTCATATACAATAAAACCTCTCTATAACGGCCACTAAACTATGTTAATTGTTTGGTATTTAGGGCAGGTGGATGCTTAAAGCAATGTGCAAGTAAAACAGAACGCTCCTATAGGAGCGTTCTGTTTTACTTCCAACTTGCTTTAAGCAGCCACCTACCTTGAACACAAAATACTTACTGTAATTTAGTGACCGGTAAAGAGAGGTTTTACTGTAGTGTTCATGATGGCATTATCTCTTATATGTATACTGAAAAGGTATGGGTTTTAGCACCATACTCTTTGCAAAGGCAGAGACGTATACGGTAACCCCCCTCTAAACCGGAATTCTAGTAGAGAAACAATTAGAACCGTTTAAGCAGATGGTTACTTAATGCCGGGTGAAAGTCATTCAGAAAGCTCGCAGAGGAGATTTCTTCTTGATTTCCAATCTGCATTAACCCTTTCCCTCATATAAGCGTGATTTCACGCATTTGCAAACAGACTAGACCAAGATCAGACCCAGATCGGTTGCCATCTGTATCTAAGACCGATATTTTACTAATTTAACGTCCGGTTTAGGGGGCTTTACTGTACATATATGTCTCTGACAAAGGTATTCAACAAGTTTGCTCGTTGCATTCAAAAGGTGAAGGATTTCAAGATTAAATATTCACTGTTTACACTTTTATTTACCAAAATTCCTTTACTGATATGACAAGTAATGGACAATCAAAGTACTTCAGTTGAAACAAACACACTCTAGACAGCGCATGAACTTGTCTGTGCATGAATGTAACTGTTTAAAACCATCGGCAACATTCGGACGACACATTCGACTTTGTCCGTCAGCTTAAAACATACGGTGAACTGTTAATCTTTTATAGATTTGGAGATATACTGTTCGTTATGTAACCGTTTCCCTCATAGAAACTACCTTTGGAACACTAGTAAAGAGAGTATACCCATGCAGATCAGACGGTTCCAATAGGAGTCGGTTGATCGGGGTCTGCCCTGTTTGCTTTAGAAAAAATGCAAATCTGATTCTACAGCTTAGAACTACTATTGCCAAGAACTCCTGTACCGGTATGCCGTTATGAAAATGCAGCTAGATATTTTTCATGATGTCATTGTCTTAGATGAGTTTTCAATAGGAAAAAACAGTTAACTAAAACATCAAAATGGTTCCCTTGTGAATGACCGAAAAAAGAAATACAGTAAAACCCCTCTAATGCGACCAGCAAAAAGGGGCATCATTCACAGTGGCAAAGGCAGGTGGTAGCTTAATGCAGGACGAAAGTTATGCAGAAAGCTCTCTGCATAACTTTCGTCCTACATTAAGCAATCACCTGCTTATGAAGACAGCCATGTTTGTTCATTAAGAGGTCGCATTAAAGGGGTTTTACTGTACATTGAAGCCTCGATACTTGGAATTTTAGTTATGAAGAATTGATGCATTTGTACATGTAGGCAGGTGACTGCTTAATATGCAGGGTGAAAGTCATGCAGAAAGCTCCTAAGAGAGCTTTCTGCATGACTTTCAACCTGCATTAAACTGCCACCTGTCTTAAGAACTGACAATTATACGTGTTTTAGTTGTTGAACTGTTGGGGTTTTACAGTAGTTATCCATTGACCGAAACGAACACTGTTAAAAATTTGTGTTTTTGCTTGGCTGGTTTCATTATTTTTGTGATTGATAAACGTTGAGTAAAAATGCCATATATGTAACGTTGATGCTTTTACTTCTTTTCGCATCGATAGTAAAATATTTCTTACATGATTAATACCGTGAAACATCAAACGTGTTTAGTATTTCTAGAGATACACAGTATATGTACAACAGTTACTGTTGTGACGTAACATGTTAAGTGAAAACCACAGCCTGAATAATGACTCCAATTTAACCCTTTCCTTCACATAAACGCCTTTTCACGCCTTTGCAAACAGAGTGGACCCATATCAGACGGCTCCTTTAGGAGCCGCTTGATCAGGGTCTACTCCGTTTGTTAAAGGAATTTGATAGATCTAGTTCTTTAGTTTCTTAAATGGCTACAATGTTCCACCTTCCATATTTCATTATAACTATTTTGTCCGTGAATATTCAGTAGGTATAGAAAATTGGAATAAATGGGTTTTATAAAAGTGACTTGTATACCATGTGTTTTGAATACGAATTTCATCCTTTACCTGATGAATATTCATGTAAGAAAATATTGTTATGAATATCTGGTTGCTCAATTTATAATAACGATATATAAATACCGGATTTATTTCTGGTTATGACCATATTATTTCATAAGCAAACAGAACAGGCCCTGATCAGATGGGTCCTATAGGAACCGTCTGATCTGAGTCTACTCTGTCTACAAAGGCATTAAATACTAGACGGTGGAAATGACTAACACAAGATTCAGTGACCTGTTTCTCTTTTGTGATGGCCAATATGAACCACAGAAAGAAGCTCCTCGTGTTCGCATCGATACTGAACTATTTCATACATTAATTTAATAAACAGCATAGTGAAACGTCAAAACTATTTAGTAGCTTTCCGTTTTCTTTTTATAGTTTTAGGGAGTAGTACCTGTCGTGACTTTACATGCTAACCCTTACAGTGCGGGACACGAGTCACTAATGGTCTTTGAAAACAATGTAAACCCAGTTGAGAGGGATCCTAGAGGAGCCATCTTATCAGGATCTGCACTGTTTGCCATTTTATATTTTTCATTGGAACACATCCCTAAATGTTAACCAGAAGCTTGACCTGTTTGAATTTTGAAATAGTCCATTTGAAAAGTCAGCGCTGTACGGGTTAAGTTGCTATTTTAAAACCGTTTTCTTGCATACTAATTCTAACTTGTGTATTGTTTGTTTTGAATACTGGCCTTAACCCTTAACACCGTGAATAGTCATCCAAGATACATTATGAACACATGACTGTAATGGCGATAGCAGAAACTGTAGATTTACATGAATATTAGCATCAAACAACGATGTGCTAGAAGAATGTTTAGAAGTGCACGGTGTTAAACATGTAACATTAAAAACTATAAAAGGAAGAATGCCCATATACATCACTATCATTTTCACCACAATCTTTATCAGCCAATAATCTACAACCTCTGCTGCATTATCCCTTCTTCCGATATTTGTGATCTGAATCTCATTTGCAAACAGCTTGGATCCAGATGGGACGACGAGTAACCCGGTGTCTCATCAAGATCCAAATTGTTTGAAAAGTTGTTTCTGAAAATGTGGAATGAATCGGAAATTAGTAAAACTACACCATGTGAGAGTTTGAGCAAACACTATATTTGACAGCGGGATAAGAGTGAACATAGGCCGACAAGTGCAAAACAATGTTTTACGCATTCTTCAACTTTCATTACCATATCATGTTTTCCGGTCTTATCATATTCTATATATTTTTTATTCTATGTACCTTTTTTGAATTCTTATGAGAGGCTGGGCTACTCAGAGTATCGTCTGAATAAAATGCACACGTACCAGTACCCACACGGTGCAGTTGAATAGTTCGGTGTTAAGAACCCCTCCAAGGCGACCACTCAAAATAGGTCTATTTATTGGTCTTAAAGGTACGTGGTAGCTTAATTCAAGACGAAAGTTATGCAGCAAGCTCCCAGAGTAGCTTTCTACATCACTTTCGCCATGCATTAAGCAACAACCTGCATGCTTTTAAAGACAGCTATGTTTATTCATGAAGTGGCTGCATTAGAAGTGTGTATTGTACAATGTAATATCCACCCCTTGATTCTGCATTGTCCGAGCGCCCATAACAATTGTTCTGCGTTACTTTCGCCCTGCATTAACCCTTTCCCTGATGAATATTCATGTAAGAAACAATGACGTCATGAATATTAATAAGATTATTGTTTATAACGCATACGCTTATGAACACATGATATTTTGGCTCAGACAGAAACTGACGAATCACATCTTTATTACACCATAAGCAAACAGAGCAGACCCTGATCAGACTGCTCATATAGAGAGGTTTTACTGTAGATCCAAACTGTTTGCAAAGATTATCATATAGTCGCGGTGTCTAGTGACAGTATTAAAAAAGACAACTTAGACCATTCCTAAAAAAGTGAAATATGCAAAAACAAAACCCTTTCTTGTGTGTTCAGATATACATGTTTACTTGACAACACACTTAGGCGACGTGCATACGTTCACGTATTTACAAGGATGTGCACGTTCGCTAAAATATAATTTCCGATCGTTACATCAGCTTATGAAACATACAGAAACTCATCTCTGGTCTTACATCAGAACTTTTTTCTTCTAAAGTGTATTTAGTAAAATCTGTTTCGACTAGATAGAATAGTAATTTCTTCTCAGATGCGTTTAGACAACTACAGTAAAACCTCTCTATAACGGCCATTAAATTGTGTTAATTAGTTGGTATAAAGGGCAGGTGACTGTTTAAAGCAAGGTGAAAGTATTCTGTTTTACTTTTACCTTGCTTTAAGCAACCACCTGCCGTATAAACAACATACTTGATGCAATGTAGTGAACGTTATAGAGAGGTTTTACTGTAGGTCATGTTCGTTTAGCATACAATTTACAACAAACACATACTAGAGTAGCCCTTTATCTGACAGAGACGCCTTTGTTACCGCATATACAAACAGAATAGATCCAGATCAGACGGCTCCTCTGATCAGGATGCTCTTTGTTTGCAAAGGTAATCATACATGCATATATCTGATGCTCCGGTTTCGTCAGTTCAAACATATCTTTAGTTTGTATACCATAATGAAAATTCAGCAAATACATATTCATGACTACGTAATTTGTGACATGAATATTCATTAACCCTTTCCCTCATATAAACGTGTTTTCACGCATTTGCAAACAGAGTAGACCCAGATCAGACGGGTCCTAGAGGAGCCGTCTGATCAGGGTCTGCTCTGTTTGCTAAAAGAATTTGATAAATCTGTTTCTTTGCTTTCTAAAATGTCTACAACGATCCACCTTCCATATTTCTTTATAACTATCATGTCCATGAATATTCATTAGGTATTGAAATTTGCAATAAACACAGAACAGGGAAAGGGTTAAATTAGCTGGGTAATATATCAAACTTTCGAAGAGGTTACGTCGAAATCAACCCTTTGTCGACGGAGTAAATAAGTCATGCATATTTAATATGTGCCTTGCTCTGTTTCATATAGAATATTTATATTTTTACAATTAAAGAAACGCATTATTGGAGTATTTGCAATGTTAATCTCGATTTTGTTGCTGTTACCGTACTCAGTGCATCATTTGGATCTAAACTAGTTTAAAATGTTATCGTAAGTTCACATCGCGATTTAACTATCTAATGTATCACAATACATCACTATGATCAGACAAAGCAAACCGCAGGTCAACACAATCGTACGTGCATATATTTTGATTCGAACAATACGTTAAGTATTGAATTTGCTGCGTGAATTTGTGTCACGCGTTACTTGTAGAGTAACGGAATATCGTTATCATCACCACCAGCCTCATCATCACCATCACCATCATCATCATATCATCATCATCATCATCGTCATCATCATCATCATCATCATCATCATCATCATCATCATCATCATCATCATCATCATCATCATCACCATCATCGTCATCATCATCATCACAATCATCCTACACATCAGAATCATCCTTAACATCAGAATCATGACTGACGTAGCCATTATCATCATTTTCATTATAGTAATGATAATCAAAACATCACCACCACCATCATATTCATCGTATGCATCACCTTCGACAACACCATAATGCAACACTATGTCATCATCAATAATCGTCGCTAGCAACAGCCCCAACAATATAGCTACACGTTATCGTAATCAACAACATTGATGTTGAAACTGCTGAATGCAAAGTCGTCCTTAAACCTTTCCCTGATGAATATTCATATAAGAAATAATGACGTCATACATATTAACAAGATTATGTTTTATAATGGCATATGGACACATAACATTTTGGCTTAGGCAGAAGCTGTAGAATCAGATCTATATTACACCATAAGCAAATAGAGCAGATCCTGATCTATAGGAGCCGTCTGATCTGGGTCTATCCTGTTTGCAAATGAGTCAAAATGCGCTTACATAAGGGAAAGGGTTAACCGTTACTGCGCTGGACACGAGTCACACATGTCCTTTGCAAATTGTGTAGACACAGATGTCATCAGAGTCTGTATTGTTCGCCATATTACACTTTTATTTAAAACAAGCCCTAAATATTCACCATATGCTAGACCTGTTTGAATTTTGGGATATTCCATTTTAAAATTCAGCGTTGTTGGGGTTAACCCTTTCAATGCTGGGTTATCAGAGTGGA
This sequence comes from Azorinus chamasolen, assembly GCA_963576725.1. Lineage (NCBI taxonomy): Eukaryota > Metazoa > Mollusca > Bivalvia > Cardiida > Solecurtidae > Azorinus > Azorinus chamasolen. The sequence continues at coordinate 77,359,612 of OY755236.1, read as the reverse complement.
AAGCCCATCATTGTTTAACGATAGAGCCCATTCAGTATAAAAGTCAAAAATATGTTAGTAGATTATGCCTGACAAACAGAACAGACCCAGATCGGAGTACCCCTCCACTCCACCCCCAGGAGCCCTTTGATCTGGGCTACACGGTTTACAAATGACAGTACACTCGTTTCCCGCATTCAACGACTAGTGTTTAAAGTGGAATGGTCCATCAATGTTTAACGGTAGAGCTCATACAAAAATGTACAGAGTAAAACATGATACATGTACTTTGAGTGGTGCTTTTGAATAATAAACAGTGCATACTCTGGTTAGAGGACTCATTGGAGCCCTCTGATCTGGGTCTACACTGTTTGCAAATATTTTCGTTTCCCGCACTGAAATGGTTAAACACTATATTCGTTTTAGGACAGTATCACTCGACGCGGAAATAAATCATGTTGATCGGTACAACACGCACTACAAACAGTTTTTTTGTCAACCATATTTTTGTCAAAATGGCTGAAACTTTAAATAGTCAAATCTTACAAAGGAACCACTAAAACGAAGACTACTTATTGACTTTGAGATTGATAGTTTATTAAAACAGGACAAAAGTTTGCAGATAGCCATCAGAATTAGTTTTCAGCATAACTTTCATTCTGCATTAAGGAATTACCTGCTTTAATTACATGTATTTATGCATATTCACGCCAAGGACAATGCAAGACCCGGACCAGACGGCTCTGGTCAGGTCAGCGTCTGCTCTGTTTGCAAAAGGATTTATATAAATCTGCGTCTACATTCTCTGTCATGGTCAATATGGGTCTACTCTGTTTGCAAATGCGTGAAAACACGATTATATGAGGGAAAGGGTTAAAGGGGCAATGGACTTACAACTGAATATATTGCATTTGTATAGTGGTTCTCTACAAAGATTACCAATATTCGAACCAAGTACCTACATGTAATTGGGCATAGGCAGTCGTTGTACAGTACCATACAGGTACATGCATACATGTATATATGTACATAGTTATACGTGTATTGCCCTCTTACTCCGGGTACCATATATTAGCCAGAGCAAAAGATATAGGTGCGTACTCAAATACTAATTTAAGTGTCCTTTCTCCACTAAACCCTATGTTGTGGCCACTCTTTAGAATCATCTCGAAGAGACGATTCTAAAGAGTGGTCACAGCATAGAGTTTCGTGGAGAAATAAGGAAGTTATTTTTGAAAATGTTTTGATTTACGCATTTATCTGGACCTCTTATAAACTAAAGACTTGTCTTTATAATAAGACAGCTGTGACAATAGTTTGACATAAAACACCTACCTATTTTCATTAAGGCTTTATCGCTTTTATTCACGTCAATATACGTACCGGTAAATAGTGAAGACCAAGATGAGACAGCTCCTGCAGGAGCTGTCTCATCAGGGTCTGCACTATTTACAAGTTGATTGTGCAACAGTGCACTCCACAGCAGTGATTGCACAGCGATATGCTTGTACACAGTGTAGATATATGTAATTATACAACATGGCATGGGTAAAGAAGGAAAAATGTATTTTAAAATTCAGCAAGAGAAGGGTTAACCTACTGGACAAACTTTCGACAGTACCCATTTTATCTGGACCTCTTATAAACTAAAGACTTGTCTTCATAATAAGACAGTTCTGACAATAGTTGGGCATAAAACACCGACCTGTTTTCATTAAGACTGTTATCGCTTTTATTCTTTAACCTACTGGACAAACTTTCGACAGTAGAAACAGAACTCCAGATAAGATGCGTAAATTAAGTCATTTTCTGGAATAACTTCTTTAATTCTCCACTAAACCCTATACTCTGGCCACTCTTCGAGACTAATCTAAGAGTGGTCACAGTATATGGTTTGGAGGAGAAATTTTAATGACGATTTTAGTATTTGAGTACGCATCTTTTTCTGTAGCTTTGTAGAAACTATCACCTACTTCAAATTTTCACATTTTATACATCTTGGATTTCTTTTGAAGACCTCAATCAGATTGTCAAACAATTTGGACCCCGATGAGACGCCGTGTTACTCATCGTCTCTTTTGGATCCATACTGTTTGCAAAGGGTTGCACAAAATCGCCTACATGTAGCCTGGCAAAAGGTAATGTTACCTTACAATGGTATGATATACTTACAGTTAATGATGTAGTGTAGCATCTCTGTGTCATCAACGACATTTTCAAACTCGACGACTCCGGCATGTTCAATTAGTGAAACATGCTCCTCGACACAATGTTTTGATAACACCCTTTGAATAAATAAGAATGTTTGGACAGGCGCCTCATGATGAGAGTAAATTAACAACAGTTTTCGCGACCGGGAAGTAATCTTTGACCTTTTCGAATATGGATGTTCTTCGTTGATGTACAGTAGACCATTTAGAAATAACAGTTTTCAGTTTTATTTCAAGCAAATCGGCAAAGCAATTGCCTTTGGCCGTATACAATTTCATAATGAAAATGGCCACACATACAAGATATGAGAAAGCTGCTACAGGAGCTTTCTGTATTACTTACGCCCTACATTAATCAATCACTTGATTGTAATATCGCCTATGTTATTTTAGTGAAAACTTGTTAAAGCTGTGTAAATATTTGAAATACGCTTTCTGTTCACGTACCAATACCTTGCTAACTTTTGATACTGTTCCATAAAATCTTAAATTGTAAATTATATATATGTGTACATATCTTGTAATTACGTTTGCACTGATAGAATTTATTTTTAGCATTGCGACAATCGTCATTAAACCAAGATGACCTTTTCTTTTTGAATGTTGGTAGAGCATATTTTACATGGTTTGGTAGAGCATATTTTACCAAAACAGTTAACTATTCGCTTGCTATTCACGTCAAGATACCTTCCTGTAAATAGTGAAGACCCAGATGAGACAGCTCCTGTAGCTGTCTCGTCAGGGTCTGGACTATTTACAAGTTGATTGTGCAACCAGTGCACTCCACAGCAGTGATTGCACAGCGAAATACTTGTACATAGTGAAGATATATGTAATTATACAACAGGGCATGGGTAAAGAAGGAGAAATGTATTTTAAAATTCAGTAAGCGAAGGGTTAAAAGAAATACCATATACACACTTTGAAAAATGAGCCAATGCAAGTGTTTACACCACTCTCCCCACTGGAAAGTGTATGTGCAAGATCCTCAAGGTCTAGGTTTTATTTGTGTTCGCTAGACTATTAAAGTATTAATACATGTATATGTCATGTCATGAACTATGTACACGTGTGTTGCAATGAGGTACTTAATGTACACATTGTTAATAAAGATTCTTTTCTGTTCTCAAGAAACAATTCAATTCCAATAATTTTCCGAAATGTTCAGTTTCATTCGAATTCCAAAACAGTTTATCAATATTAGGACTGTCCTCTGATCGTATACATACATATATACGTTCAGAGCACATTGAAAATATTACGGGTGAATGATCAGAAAGTTCAGTTTGGTCAAGGACATACATATTGTAAATATTATCAACATTATTAAAGTTTGTCATTACGTAATCCACAGTGTCTAACCTTCGTCCTGCATTTAGCTTCCATCAACCGTTAACCATTTCCTTCATATAAACGCATTTTCATACAGAGTAGACCCAGATCAGATGATCCTATAGGAGCAGTCTAATCAGGATCTGTTCTGTTTGCTTATCGCATAATATGGATCTGATTCAACAGTTCCTACCTGAGTCATCATAAAAATTCAACTAATAGATATTCATGATGCCATACATATTAAACAGGGAAATGGTTAAATAAAGACGACCGGGTCCATGCTGTGCACAAAATGCCTGTTTGAAAATAGACGCCGGTACAGTTGCAAAGTCACATTATTTTCGTCAGTTGCAAATGCTGTCTGCTTCAATAGGGTCTCCATCAAATAGTAAAATGTGACTATGATCTGTGCAAAATATTTTGTTTGATTTTAAACTAGTTTAATATTAAATAGAGTGACAAGTTCGTGGAGACTGATAACTTGATAAGTATCCAAACCTTTACGAAATGCCAAGTTTTACGCCCAGCTGTTAAAGGATTATTTCTATAGCAACGTGTCATTTTGTAATTGTAGTAAACCCTTTGAATGCGACAAACGAATGAATTGACATTTTTAGACAGTGTAGACAAGGAACAGATGGCTCCTAGGGGAACCCTCTGACCAGGGTCTGCCCTGTTTGTCATTCATAATCCTCTTGCATATTACACCCTTTAACGCTGAATGGAATCTCTTGTTAAACACCGATGGATCTTCATAATTCAGCGGGTTTAGCGCAGTCACCTATGGGGACATTGTACGTACTGTTACTGAAATAATTATCCACTGCAAGTAGGTGGAACAAATATAAACAACTTGCTCGAGGGCAATATGTGTCATTACACGCCCTCATTTCAAGGGGTCGGTCAAAATTCATTTCTGCGCTAACCCTTTTCCTCATATAAATGCTTTCTCGCGTCTTTGCAAACTGAGTAGGCCCAGGTCAGACGTACCATGTAGGAGCCGTTTGATAAGGGTCTACCCTGTTTGCTTATGGAACTGTGTAGATATCATTCTACATTTTTTTGTCAAAGGAAAATATTTCCTTGAAAAAAAAATTACAATATAAAAATAAAATTAATGATTATTCAAAGTAGTAAAGTAGTTGTTAAAGAAGTAACTAATTATCGCATCAAAGCTCTTTTGGGAAAGGGTTAAACTATTTCATGAACTAGCCATGAGCATTTTACCAATTCATTCCTAGTGTTCCTAAATATTGGCATATATCAACATTGTGGACCCAGATCAGGGAGACCCCGAAAGCACCCTTCTAATCAGGGTATGCAAAGTTCGTTCACAAAGCAGTTTGTTAAGTCGCAACCGCAAAAAGAATTTCCACAGAAACACCTCTTCAAATGAAAATGACAATAGTTCAATATAATTATATGGGCAAGTTACTCAGTCGATACGATCTAATGGGCTAAAGATCTAAACACGAGGTAGATGAACACATGGTTGCCAGTTTGACCAATATTAGGATATTCTGCTGTAACCCTGACCTGTTACACTTTTTAGTTATATCCGATTCTTTCAGGCTATTAAATAACTATTGACCGAGTATCAGCTCGATCCTGATGAGATGCCGAGTTATGCAATGTCTAATCTGGATCCAAATGCAAAAGCCAGTTAGGTTACGCTGTCCTTGCGAAGGGTTAAGATTTACAAATAACAATCAGCGTCGTTTCCTCCCTTATTGCGTTATTCAGAGTACAGTAAAACACCTTTAAACCGGACGTTTGATTGAAAACAGGTGGTAGCTTAATGCAGGGTGAAAGTAACGCAGTAAGCTTCTGTAGGAGTGTTACCCTGCATAAAGCAACCACCTGCCTAAAAGTATATAAGTTCTTCTATACTAGAGGGACTTTACTGTATACATTCATGTAATTAATCTGCCCAGTGACCCTTGTTCAAAATTATGCTTGTTTCGTTGCAGGTTACAATGTGTACTGGTGGGCAATCCAGTTATCGACCACTATTGGCATATTCCTGGCACTTTTGGCTACCCTAATTCTAATTTGTTGTCGGTGTGCAGGGATCCATTCTAAGTGCATGTTCATTATAGCCGCAGTATCGCTTCTCTTAGGAGGTAAGTACACATGATCTACCTAGAGTTGTTGTTCTTGATACGTTCTGCATTTACAGTGAATGCCTCTCTGCATTACTTTTTCTGAATAAAGCAACCACCTGCTTCTAAAGACACCAAATGTCTGTTCTATAAGTGATCGTTCTACACTATATAATATGTATACGTGTGCGCGCGCGCGTGTGTGTATGTGTGCATATGTGTATATATGCGTGTGTATGTGTGTATGTTCTTTGTATACACATGACATGCTGACCCCAAAACACTGCAAATTATGAAAGTTTGTCCGATTTGCTATTGTAATCAGTGTTTTGCTTACAATGACCACTTTATTCAAGTCCTTTACCTGATGAATATTAATATAAGATATAGTGACATTATGAATATTAATTATGTCATTGTTTATAATGGCACAGGAAATTTAAACCATGTCAAAATCTGTAGAACCAGATCTATATTATTTCTTAAGCAAACAGAGCAGACTCTGATCAGACGGCCCCCTACAGGAATTGACTGGCCTTGATCTACTCTGTTTGCAAAGGCGTTCAAATGCTACTGTATGGGGTATAGTGTTAACCCTTTCCCTGTTCTGTGTGGACAAAAAGGTTATAATGAAATATGTAAGGCGGAGCATTGTAACCATTTTAGAAAGTAAAGACACAGATCTTTGAAATTCTATAAGCAAACAGAGTAGACCCTGATCAGACGGCTCCTCTAGGAGCCGTCTGATCTGGGACTACTCTGTTTGCAGATGCGTGAAAACACGTTTATATGAGGGAAAGGGTTAAGGAAGAATTTGATCGAATGAAACGATAAAACGTGAAGCTACCGACATTATGAAGTAGGGCGTAGAGTGACATTGAACCATTAAATCATACCCGTAACAAATTCGAAGTGCAAGTAAATCATCATTTACATACTTCAAACTCACAATGTGAGTCGTAAATGTCAGCAATTACAATAGAAACCTCTTTAATCCAGACTTTTAGGAAAGCAGAATTTCGGTCATTTTAGGCAGGTGGCTGCTTCATGCAGAGTGAAAGTGATGCAGAGAGTTCCTTTAGAAGTTTTCCGTGTGTCCTTTATCCTTCATTATTTGCCTCCTGTCTAAAGATCGTCATTGACACTATTTTAAACGCCAGGTTTAGTTCAGTTTTACTGTACAGTTTTATATTATGAAAAACTGTAAAACCCATCTAAACTGAAATTTTACTATAAGGTAGGTTAGGTCCTTTTAATAGGTGGCTGCTTGACGCATGATGAAAGTCGTACAGAAATATCCTATAGGAGCTTTCTGTTTGACTCATTCCGCATTAAGCTTCCACCTGTCTTACACACCGGCGTTGATTCTAATTTGAACGTGCGGTTTATTGGGGTTAACAGTACAAAAGTGACCGCCTCTAAATTCCAGTCTATTGTTAAATATAATGTATTTCACGCTAATACTGTTAACGATTCCCACCACTTAATATCTCTTCACCACTACCCCGCTATCAAAATATGATGTCTCCTCAAATTGTGATATGGAGCAATGATTCAACCACAAGTGACCGAGTTTGCCGGTAAGACGCCGTTGGATATTCCCGGCGTCTCATCCGGGTGTATACACGCCTAGTACGAGAAATGCCGGGTCGCGCTTATGCTTATGGTTATGCTAATGGTCATTATAATGTACAGTTAAACCCCTCTAAACCGAACGTTAAGTTTAGTATAAATATTGGTCTCGGAGACAGGTGACAGCTTAATGCAGGGTGAAAGTCAACTTGCATTAAGAAGCCACCTGCTTAGGTCGGTGATATAAAACATAATCAATGCTACAAGGAAAGATGTCCTCTGGGTTTGCATAATTATATATTATACACCCAGGATAGAATCGGCTGATCAGTTATGTTATAGATAGGTTTTGATAAAATATTACATACATGTATATTGATAGTCATCAAAACGAGTTCGCGCCTATCGTCCACCGCATCTCTTCTTTAGATTTCATAGAATTTTGTACAGTAAAACCTGTCTACAACGACCACCAAACTAAGTATAATTCTGGAGTCTTAAGACGGATGGTAGCTTAATGCAAGCTCATCTAGCTTTCTCTGTTACTTTCGTTCTGCATTAAACAACCTGGGTCCATGCTTATAAAACTTTTAGTTGAGTCTGAGTTCGTTCTCAAGTTTTTGATTGGACGGCTCAAATCTGACCTATCAAAAGCTTGAGAACTCAAATCTGACCAATCAAAAGCTTGAAAACGAACCCAGACTCAACTAAAAAGCTTTATAAGCATGGACCCAGATGCTGTTATAGACTCCATGTTTATTCATAAAGAATCGGTATATGCAGGTTCTACTGTATATGACTAGTCTGATCCATATGTGTATCTCTTTCATTTCAGGTCTGGTAAGTCTTGGAATAGCCATAGTTGCCGCCGTAGCGATTGGAACCGAATTTGAATTCGTCGATTACAAGATAAACGGAGAAACGTTCCCATGGTCCGTTTTAGTTTTCGGCGTTGGAGGCATTCTTGCTTTGATTGCTTCCAGTATGCTCCTGATAATCACGTTCAAATGGAGAGAATATGGAGCGTACGAACCCGAAGACAAAGAGTCATTTGACGATATGCCGATGTCGAACGTGAACGACGGTTACGGAAGAGATCCGTATGACCATAGAAAGGAATATAACAATTACGACCGTGCTCGTTACGGACATGACCGACCAGAGCCGAGGGGATATGGAGATGTGCGGAAATACGACGGCTACCGAGAATCAAGGGGACATAGGGATGGATATAGAGATGGAAATAGAGATTATCCTAGAGATGGATATAGGGACGATTTTAGAGAGATCAGGGATAATTACAGGGACAGAGGCTACGATTATGATCGAGGACAAAATAGCACAGAGTATCTGTACAGACCGTACAACCACCGTAGATACTAAAAACAACATACTGGAAAACCTCTCTAAATCGGACGTTCAATTTAGTATAAATATCGGTCTTGGAGACAGGTGGAAGCTTTATGCAGGATGAAAGTCATGCAAAAAGCTATTAGAGGAATATTATGCATGACTCTCATCCTACATTAAGCGGCCACTTGCTTTAAGGTATCTAAATTCTTCTGTACTGGAATACCGGTTTAGAGGAGTTCTACTGTACTGCAAACGGCATTAGTAGCGTGTAATCAGTTTTATACAGGTTTCTTTGAGTACATGATCGGCACACCCCAAACGCGCACATTTTCTCATCATTTTTCTATGTTATATAAACAATACGTAAGATGTCCATACGCTTGTATTCAAGGATCTTGAAACATTAAATAAAGTATGCCTAATCTAATGGAATTCATACATGTATAAACAGTGAGCAAGTTCATTGTGTTAATTTAATATGCTTCATTGTATGCTTGAAATGTTTGTTGGTTAAACACTTACCTGATAGAGAGGCCGTTTGACGTATTTAGAAATAGAGTAAACTCAAATCAGATACATGTAGCTCATGTAGGTGTTATCTGGTCAGGGTTTACTCTGCTTAATTATGGAAATATATCAATATGATTCTAAAGTGTGTCATGGTAAAACATCTATTGTTCGTAATACAGCTAATTAGCATTTTACTCCATAAATACGTCTTTCTACGTCTTTGCAAACAGAGTAGACCCGAATCAGGGTCTGCTCTGTTTGCTTATGATATAACATAGACATGATTCAACACGTTCTGCTATGGCTACCAATTCACGTGCCCATGTGCCATTATAACAAATAATCTAATTAATATCCATGACGTCATTTATTTCTTACATGAACATTCATTGAGCAAGTATTAATTAATACACATGTACATCAGTGCGGTAGATAAAGGAATAAATATTGATTCTTAGTGAACTTTTCTATATACAATGTTTTGTATACCTGTCAATGCTTACAGAGATTTTGCAGTTAGATAAATTATACCATATTTGATCTCGTCACTATTGGTGATATCACTTCCGGTATCGATATCAACATGCCTTTGACATTGTTTTTTCTCTCTTAGAATTCAACAATACATATATGTGTATAGTAAACAGAGAGGTGATAACAATCGAATGAATTGACTGTCCTCTACAGCAAATCCTCTTTAAACTGGACATTCAATATAGTATAAATGTCGGTCTTGGAGACAGGAGGTAGCTTAATGTAGGGTGAAAGCCATGCAGAAAGCTCCTAGAGGAGCTTCTGCATGGCTTTCATCCTGCATTAATCTATCTACGACCCTGGCAAAGCCATTATGTCTCGCAGGACTCGGGTAACTGCTTTATTGTTAATTGGCATGTGATGAAGTATGTAGTAAGTTTATTGTATATAAGATTAATGCCCACTTACCTCCTATATTGTGTTTGTTCTGTTGATGGCACTTTTGCCAGATTTTATTAATCACTCTAAATCCGCTCTAAACGGCTTCTCAAAATAGGTCTAATTCTAGATCTTAAAAGATGTGTTATACAGTTTAACCCCTCTAAACCGGAATTCTAATAGAGAATAATTTAGATAGGTTCAGGCAGGTGGCTGCTTGATGCAGGGTGAAAGTCGTGCAGCTTTCTGCATGACTTTCACCCTGCATTAAGCTGCCACCTGTCTTCATTCAAGACCGATATCTATACTAAATTGGATGTTCAGTTTAGAAGGGTTTTACTGTATAGATAAATGCAGCAAGAAATTGATACAGAAAGCTTCCCTCTAAGCTGAATAAAGCAATTGCACTTGGGACAAATAGTAGATGGAATGCTTCCATGTACTCCTTGTTTCATGTATTCCTTTATTCTTATTTGCAGTGTGTCAGACTGTTTATTGCCCCGTGTTATACATGTAATAAAATGAGGTGACATAACGAATCCATTGCATATAAAAATAAAACCGTTATAACCCTTTCCTTCATATAAATGCGTGCCGTGCATCTGCAACAGAGTAGACTCGAGTCAGATGGCTCCTATATGAGCCGTCTGATCAGGGTCTGCTCTATTTGCTAATCGAATTTGAAATATATGCTTCTTTCCTTTCTAAAATGGCTACAATGCTCCACCTTCCATGTTTCGTTGTGAATATAATTTCCATGAATATTTAGCAGGTATTGACATTTGGGATAAACATAGAACAGGGAAAGGGTTAAGAGGACGCTTACTAATTAACCATTTACTCCATAAATACGCCTTCATACGCCTTTGTAAACATAGATCAGGGTCTGCTGTTTGCTGATGATATACAGTAAAACCTCTCTATAACGGTCGCTAAGTTGTGTTAATTAGTTGGTAATAAGGGCAGGTGGTTGCTTAAAGCAAGGTGAAAGTAAAACAGAACGCTCCTATTGGAGCGTTCTGTTTTACTTTCACGTTGCTTTAAGCAGCCACCTGCCTTTAACACAAAATATTTGATGTAGTTTAGTGGTCGCTATAGAGAGCTTTTACTGTAATATAGATGATTCTACACCGTCTGCCATGGCCAAAACGTGCTGTGTCCACGTACTGTGATAGTTTATCTAATTGGTATTCATGATGTCATTATTTCTTACATAAATATTCATTGAGTAAGGGATTAACCTTTTACTCCATGCATAGTTTTGTAAGAAATGATGAGACCATTGATATTAATTAGATACTATTTGTTTTATAATTGCAAATGAAAACAGGACAGATTTGCAATGACAGAAATCGTAGAAGCAAGTCTATATGATTCCAAAAGCTAACACAGCAGACCTGATCAGATGGTTCTCATTTGGGTCTACTCTGTTTGCAAGAGCATAGAAAGGCGTATTCGTTGAGAGAATGGTTAGATATAGGATCCACAACTAGTTACCTCGCTGAGACGTCTTTTGACTTCTTTGCAAATAAAGTAGACTCAGATCAGACAGTTGGGTCCATGCTTATAAAGCTTTTAGTTGAGTCTGAGATCGTTCTCAAGCTTTTGATTGGTCAGATTTGAGCCTTTGGCTCAAATCTGACCAATCAAAAGCTTGAGAACTCAAATCTGACCAATCAAAAGCCTGAGAACGAAACTCAGACTCAACTAAAAGCTTTATAAGCATGGACCCAGATGTAGGAGCAGTCTGACCAGGCAGAGTCTGTTTGCTCATAGAATAACAAGATCGGGTTTTAAGTTTCTACTATGGGCGAATTATCCCATGTTCACATGCCATTATAAAACTCTGCTATTTAGTATCTATGATGTAATCATTTCATGATTATTCATGAGGTGAAGGGGTTAAACGCAGAATAAATCTAAAGCAGAATTCTCGCAAGGGAGCACCGCTACATCTTTAAATCCTCCTTTAAACCCGTTCCCTCATATTGACGACTTTTGACGACTCTGTAAAAGTCACTTTGCGAAACCATTGTGATAAATAGAGCATTTGCTCCTATAGGTTTCAAATACAAAATTCTAAAATTTTCCTTTTCTCTAATTAATGCTCCTTTTCGTTAGATTGATTCAAAGAGGTTGTATCTAAACTAGCCTATGAGGTAAAAAAGGGGTAAGCTATCACCTGCCTCAAAGACACACATTTAGAAGTCTTCTTTTTAACCGCTCAGGACATGTTTAAAAGTGCATATTTATTTCAATGATATTATGTTTATTTCTATGTTTGAGTAGTAGATCTTGTCATGGGAGTTATTCATGTTCATGTTCTGATCATATCAAATCATCACTATATTGTAAAATACAATTTGGTAAAAAACAGTTGTTTACTGAATAATTCCTTTTATTTTCCAGTTTTTTTCTATGTTTGTTTCTTATGATCCACTTGTGTTCTAGATCTAGCACTGGGCATAGTATTAGTAACTGCCCTTATTTCGTTGAAATAAGGGCAACACGTTTGACTCTTTACAAAAATCAGATTTCCCGTAATTCTTTGAATTCTGTAAATAGGAACACAGGCATTTGAAAACAGTATATATCCAGATAACAGGGGTCTTACATAAGCCCTCTGATCAGGGGTTGCCCTTTTTGTCGTTCCAATTCTTCTCGCAATTTATATCATTTCACACTTTAAACAATAAAAGGGCATTTCACTTTGGAAATTACATTCAAAGATCTAATGATATATACATTTGGGCAATGTTCTCTGAAGACATTTGACGAGTTTTGCTCTGGTATTGGCTGGCTTCTAGCGAAACCTGTTTAGTATAGCATAGTTACTTAGTAATTCACATCATAACTGCTTATTTGCCCGTTTTTAATGGCTAATAAACACAGGATTTGGTGACTATAGCAGAACATGTAGACAAATATATATATAATGTCCATAAATAAACAAGAGCAAACTCTGATCAAGCGCCTTCTACAGGGGGTTGTGATCTGGGTCTACTCTGTTTGCAAAGCGTCAAAAGACATACCTGTGGAGTAAAAAGTACTTTACAAATCCCAAACGATTTGGACAAACCAAACGTCAGCAATACAATTGAACTTCGATATCTCGAACATCAAGGGACTATACAAATGAGTTCGATGTATCAGAAGTCGAGTTATCCGATTTATAATATAGACAATTCATCACGTTCACAGCTTAATGCAGTACTAAAGTAATGCTGAAAGCTCCTGTAGGAGCATTGACAACATGCATTAAGCTGTCACATGTGTTTCTAGATATCCGTAGTGATTATTTTAAAGCCATTCTGTTTTGGAAGAACCGAACTTTTAGTTCGAGTTAACCCGAAGTCGAGTTATCCGAGTTCGAGATAGCGAAGTTCAACTGTAATTGATACGCGAAAAGGTTCGTTTGGATAGACAACATATACCCATTTACTCAATGAATATTCATGTTAGAAATGTTAACATCGCGGATATCTATTAGCCAATTTTGTGTAATGGTATGTGAGCACGTGATATTTAGATGACAACCGAAACTTTAGAATCAGATCTTTATTATTCCATTAGCAAACGGGACAGACTCTGATCAGACGGTTTGCAAACGTGCTGAAATGTGTAGATATAGAGTAAAGAACTAATCTCCAAAGAAAACAATTATTGATCTTTTGAAAAGATGGATGCATCTGAGTGGTTATTTCGTATGACTGATCAAGTGAAGGAACTTGTATAAGTATAACGAACATGAATATATATTTTGTTTACTTTCATTATTTTATATATCTATATATTTTTGCATGATACTTATACCGTTGTACATATCGTAACATTTCAAATACAATATTTTCATCACATTGGTCTATTGATTCCCTATCCAAAGGCTTGCTGCTATATTGTTTTAACATCTAACTGTTAAGCGTGACCTGATTGGCATCCGCACACATATTGACCCCATATGAGACGCCGACTACCTAAAGAGGTCTAATTCTTGGTGCTGTATGCAGGTGGTAGCTTAATGCAGGACAAAAGTAATGCAGAAAGCTCCTCTAGGAGCTTTCTGCATTACTTTTGTCCTATATTAAGCAACCACCTGCTTATAACGACCCCATGTTTATTCATTAAGTGGTCGCATTAGAGGGGTTCTATTGTATAATCTTAACCCTTTCCCTGCCGACCGCGACCTGACAGTCTTTAGCAAACAGCCTGGACCCCGAGGAGACGCCGAGTATCTCAGCAGCTCAGCAATCTCCAAGCTGTTTGACAGCGGACCAATTGTTTCTCCAAAGCAAGTAAATTTGGCATCATATACGAGTTGAAGCAGATATTATGGTGGTTTTATTTTTCGGCAGGATTAGAGTGAATCCCTATACTGTTGCAAAATATGTCTGATCTGGTTTAAATCTTATTAACTACTAATCGAGTGTCAAACAGATTGGATCCTGATGAGACGCAGATTTACTCGGAGTCTCATCTGGATCCAAGCTTTTTTCAATTAACCCATTTGTGCCCACGATCCCATATATGGGACATAGACAGAACCTATCTTAAGCGGACGTTCATTTATTGAACATATGAGTCTTAACCCTTTACTCCACTTTACTGAATATCCATGTGAGAAATATTTATATGGCCATTGCAGAAACTGTAGAACCACATCTATATCATAAGCATGCAGAGTAGACCCTGATTAGACGGCTCATACGGGAGGATCCGTGATGTACTGTGGTTGCAAAGGCGTAGAAAAGCGTATTTATGGCGTATAGGCCAACACTAATGCAAAAAGCTCCTATAGAAGCTGTCTGTATCACTTTTGACATGCATTAAGCTACCACCTGCCTTACAGACCCATCATTCAACCGCGTTTTTGATGATCGCTTAAGGAAGGTTGTACTGTACCAACGGCTAGACGTGGAACCTTTCAACAGGGTTTGTGAGATACAAACTACATCCGTCATGCACTAATTCATGACTCAATTTATGCTCAGTAAAACTACCTTATAAATATACACTGTTAGGCAAATATATGAGTCACTTGTGACATACGCACGAGCCTACACTATATGTTTTCATAGGATTTTACGTCGTTTTAACAGCATTTCAGTCATATCACAGCGTCCAGCTAATTACAGGTGGAGGAAGACCCCAGAGGTTCTTGTGTGCAAGGAACAAATTACATTTTTCGTGCACTGAAGAACACCCAGGTAGAACCACCAACCTATCGCAAACCAGTTGGAA
The DNA here is from genome assembly GCA_963576725.1 of Azorinus chamasolen. NCBI lineage: Eukaryota > Metazoa > Mollusca > Bivalvia > Cardiida > Solecurtidae > Azorinus > Azorinus chamasolen. The sequence continues at coordinate 77,344,401 of OY755236.1, read as the reverse complement.
GGTTACATATGCAGTGAACCCCTTCTATACTGGGCGTTCAAAATCGTTTTCAAATACCGATCTTTAACAGAGGTAACAACTTAATGCAGGGTGACAAACTGAGAGCTCCAAATTGAGCTTTCTGCATGACCTTAATGCTATGTTATGCAGTCACTTGCATAAAAACGACCTGCATTCCTCTTAATTAAACTCTCTGCTTAGAGAGGTTTGTAGTACAATGAACCCGCTCTAAACAGGAATTCAAATTATAAGAACAATTTATGTTTCTGCTTAATGCATAGTGAAAGTCATGCAAAAAGCCCCTACAGGAGCTTTTTGCATGGCATTAACCTTGTCTCCAAGACCGATATCGATATCTATACCAAATTGAACGTCCAATTTAGAGAGGTTTTACATGTAAGACCATGCGTCCACTAGGACGCCGAAGGGTTCCCGAATGTGGATATCGCAGATTCTGGATGATTCGGTATGCCTTCGGGATGTTCGGGAACCCTTCCGCGTAATTCCTGAACCCTTCGGGAACCCTTCGGGAACCCTTCTGGGTGATTCGGGAATTGATCGGGATCGAAAAGTTTTAAAATTTGGACGCCGAATCTTTTATTCGGGAAGGCTTCGGGACCTTCTGGAACCCTTCTGGAACCCTTCGGGACGTTCGGGAACCCTTCGCGATGGCTTCGGGGTAGATTGGGGGTCATTCTGCAAGGCTTCGGGATATCCTATCCACCCCGAGCGGTTTCAGAATGGGGCCGAATCGATGCGGAATGCTTCCCGAAGGCTTTCAGAAGGCTTCCCGAAGACGCGGAAGAGTTTCCGAATCCACGCGGAAGATATGCCGAATGTAATATGAACGATAAATATACTTAATATCAGGCTTAACTTATTGGGGGTATTACACTTACATATAGAGAAGATAAGTGAAATAATTTTATCCAAGCAGAATCCTTATAGACATTCTGTTATATTTTTTAAACAGCAAATAACAGTTTGTGCATGAAATATCTAATTAAACCAAAAGTCTGCTACAAATTCTTAAATACTGTTTTTGATTTAGATCGCCCTCAATTATTATCAAATACAATATGTATTCTTAAAATGACAATTAAGCAAACGTCTTACAATTTGTTTATAGAAAATAAACACTAATTTATGAAAATTTATGCTCTGATATATTTTTAAGTAACAGGCTTAGCTAAGTTATTACTGAAGAATGTTCGTGAAACTGGGGTCTGAATAGTCTCAGAAGACGCTAAGTATAGGTTAGAGCTTATAAACTGCAGTCTTCGAAAATAAGACGGCCGATAACGCGAGCGAAGCGAAGCGTTTTAGGCCGTCTTATTTTCGAAGACTGCAGTTTATAAGCTCTAACCGATTTAGTGATTGCCCTACTTTTCAACAGGCTGAGTTTATAAGCCCCGCCCACTGAGCAATGACAAACTTGTATATAGCCACGTGATTATGGTACATCTAAAACCCACATCCGTTTATGCAAAATACTCAGAAAACCCACCAATCAAACAAACGTCGTCTTTGTTAATATTCTCACGTGTTTATGTTTTGAAAATCCTACACAGTGAAACTGATTTCGCGCCTTTTTCTTGTAAACATTGCCATATTTGGCTTTGTCACGTATTCAAATATTCCCCGTCTATGCGTAAAACAGTTTGACACAATTTTCTGGAGGCAAAATAATAATGGGTGACAACAATCTGTCGTTTGACCTGCTCTCTGGCACCGAGCTAGCAGACTTATTTAACGAAGATTTGTAAGCCGAGAAGACCCAGATCAGACAACCCCTATGCTGTCTAATCAGGGTCTACTCGGTTTACACAGATTTAAATCTTCACTGCTACCGAAACCCTATATATAAAAAAATAAGCTTATTAATATTAAACATTCATTATATTATTATCAGAATATTGAAATAAGAATACTTACAAAAGATTACAGGTTTGATTGTTCATGTTTTGTTGAACTGATTACGGTTTCAAATACAGGTTTGCTCTTATTTACCTGATGTATTTGCTTATTGACATTAGTTCTTTTTCAATATAATCCTGCTTCAACAGGTGGGATGTTTCGTGATTTATTTGTCCATTTTCTATTGGGTCTATAATTCTGCCTCTCAGTTTATTTGCCCAATTACTATTGGGTCTATAATTCTGCCTCTCAGTTGTTTGCAATTACATAGTCTTCCTCTCCACATTTTACACAAGTGAACACGTGTACTTGTGTATACTCGTTCACGTGTCGATAACGTCATAACAGCAACTCGTTCGATTTGTCTTGTAGTGGGCGGAGTTTTGTTGCGCATGCGCACTGGAAGATTTGTCTTCGAAAGTTAGAGTCGATTTTATAAAATTTATGAGGATTAGAGTCTGAAAAATTTAAAAATGCGGCTCGTTGATTGGATGGAAAAGTAGGGCAATCACTAATCTCAGCAAACCTTATATCTGTAAAACAAAAATACGGTCGTCATATTGACGAAATGATTTCGAGATATAAAATACAATATACAAGAAACTTTACTTATAGTCGGATGTTACAAAACATCTTACTTAACATAAGGTAGAAGTTATTTATCGATTAAAACAATAGCTTCTTAACAAAATACATTCACTTACGAACTACCTATGGATATAATGCATGTATAAAGAACAGGAATAGCTATACAATATAACACATCTCATTTTTGCTACCTATTATAAATAGCTTAAAATAGCATGTATATAATCAATCCCTTATACTCGTAATTATGTTTTTTTGTTTTGACGAAAACGAAATAAAACACATGAGAGGGAAGCATTTATATGTAGATGTATATGTGTGCGTACGTTTGTGTGTGCTCTTCCCAAGTACTTGCTAAGAGTGTATTTGAGCCCAACCCAAACAGGGTCTACAGAATTTGTATTTATATTAATATATAGATGTGTGTGTATCCTTTACAAGTAGTATAATTGCAAAGAGTGTAATTGTCTTTTGCAAACAGTGGATATTTTGAATAAGGGATTCGTGTTTGACCCACCCAAACAGGGTCGATAGAGTTTGTTATTTTGCAACATATCTATAGCTATAACAGATGTATGTCAATATTTATTTACATTAACCCTTCGCTTACTGTTCACGTCAATATACGTACCTGAAAATAGTGAAGACCCCGATGAGACAGCTCCTGCAGGAGCTGTCTCATCAGGGTCTGCACTATTTACAAATTGATTGTGCGACCAGTGCACTCCATAGCAGGGATTGCACAGAGAAATATGTATACACAGTGAAGATATATGTAATTATACAACAGGGCATGGGTAAAGACGGAGAAATGAATTTTAAAATTCAGCAAGAGCAGGGTTAATTCTCATGTACATACTTACTTATTTTGTAGTATAAGGCTGTTTGCATATAGTATGGATATGTGTAAGTGGATCTATACTTGTACTATAGAAGCCTAAAAAATATCTTAGATGCAAACTAAGATATGAAATGGTAATAAGACATACATGAGTAATAGTCGTTAAGAACTGACATAGAAAATGAATCTTTCTCAATTAAGTATGAGAGGTTTTTAAGCAATCCCAGTTTAAAAAGGGGTATTAATATAAAGCAAGCATAAGAAGGTTCATCCGGACGTAAAGGAACTGTCAGTATTTATTACATGATAATGGTGCCATGTACTCCGACCCACTACCCATTAGGTGTTGGGAGCCGGAGGTAACCATCCGCTCCATCCGAACGAGTCTAGATATAGGGGAGCATCTTTTTCACTCCAACAAGACATCTTTTCCATTCCAAAACACAAAAATGCGACATCGTGATATACACAGACTCTCAATTCGGCAGCCATTCGGCCTTATTTCTTCAACGATTCGGCATCCCTTCGGCATGTTCTGCAACGGTTCCGCAACCTTTCCGCACGATCGGAAACCATTCGGGAAGCATTCGGGAGGTAATTCTCAAGGTTTCGGCATGATTCTGCATCACTTCGGTGTCTGTTCCGCAATGCTTCGTAAGCCACTTCCCGAATACTTGCGGAATGCATGCCGAATGACCCCGAATACAAAGCTGATCCCGAATGGTTCCCGAATCGAGCAAAATTCATTCTGCAACCTTTCGGCAAGGCTTCGGCGCTGTAGTGGACGTCAGGCATAAAGTACATTGCACCACAGCATTTGACCCGCCCGTGACACGTGCACGAGCCTACGCGTATTCCGTTAGGTACCACAATTATAAATATTAAGCGTGCCGTCGGTAAATTCGAGATTGTAAACAGATTGGATCCAGATAATGATCACACATAGGATATATGTATAAAATGCTGGGTGCCGACAGTAAAGAATCACATAATCTAATGTAAACCGATCTGACAGAAGTTTTATCACATATTCTACCGTTTGGGGATGCAGAAATAGAGTGCCGTAAATCGTGGAAATACACTAGTGCATTTTGTACGCAAATAGGCAGTTTGAAACTGGCTTTACTACTATGTAAACAATAGCCAAAAACAGCCGTAAGATAAGTCTGTTTTACTTTCTATAGCACTTTAAAGGGTTATGTGATAAAAAGAATCTTACATTCGTGTTCATTACAAATTGTTTTCATGTAACCTTTTACTTTAATGCTCGTGTCATATTATTATAGTAAAATCGTTTCAAAAAACAATTTATTATGAACACTCATGTAAGATCCTCTATGACAAAAACTGTAAGTAACATTGCAGCATAACACATACGCCGCGAAATGATATCTGCACAGACTTGTCTTGATGAGGTGCAATTTGGATTGCATCCGACTCGGTAAAGGATTTGATTAAACTATTGACCGAGTGTCATGACACACGCCTTTGTAATAACCACTACAGTGTCAAACAGTGTCTCCTGATGAGATGCTCTAGACATGACACAGAACAGAACATCTGTAACATATAACCAAACAGTACAGACCCTGAATAGGGGTCACTAATGAACTTTCTGATATGGGACTACTCCATTTGTAAAGACGTTAAAAAGTGAGATAATTTATGGAGTTAAGGATAGATATATTCATTTCAATATCGAGCAACAAGACAATAGTTAACAACACATACATACTTTAAAAAATATAATAATATAGAAAATAATGATAATAGTGTTATATGACTGTGTGCTATGAACCATGTCAGTCCTATCAAAATCAAGGGCGACAATTTCCATTGTTGTCCTTTTATTTCCATTTTGGCCCTTAAGGATTAACGATATGAAAGCTTCAAACTGCACTTGAAGTACTGAAGAATCTATTTAATATGTCCACTTAATTATTAAATATGGCTATCTATAAATGTAGATACAGTGGAGAATATGTAATTCTTACCCGTTTAAACGCATTTAAACGCAAACGCTATGCAATAAAATGCAGAAAAAGGAAGTTTTGTTTTATATATTGACGACATATTTTACCCTGAGAGGCTAACAGTTTGGAGCCTGATCAGACGCCGGCCGGGTTACCCGGCGTCTGATCTGGCTCCAAACTGTTTGCAAAATAAATAATTGTTTTAGCATAAACGCGTTTATTGGGAAAGAATAACATCTTCCCCACTGTAGCTTCTAAATGCAGAGCAAAACTATTTACACACGGCTCAACTGCCTTTAAGCTCTAGTCCAAGTTATTCCAATTCCAAGTTCTGATATTCAAACAAATTCTGACGAATGAGAAATTGTTTCATATGGTATCTTCGAGTTCTGGTCTAATTAATAATTTCACAGGTGCTGTATTTGGCCAGAACTGAGTAATCCCCGTGCGTTGTTGCACCGTTAAGAGTCGGACTCGAGACTAAACGAGTTTCAAACGTCGCAACCGAGGATTGGGATATATCAATTTTAGCTGATGTGCACTCATTTATCGCCTTTTAACCTTTACACCATGACTGTTCATGTAAGAAATAATGACATTATGAACATGAATAATGAAAGTTGAAATTATATAATGGCAGAAACCGTATTAGGTCTATATTATTTCATAAGCAAACAGAGCAGAGCCTAATCTGTTCCTACAGATGCATGTGGCGGTGCCTAGAGAAATTAACTCGAACCTCTGTTATCTGAAAGCTTTTTACACTTTTCGGTGTTCATAGAGTCGTATAGAAATGCTTCACGCTGTTTTTGCTACGAACTGATAAAAAAATCTACACTGTTTGCAAATCTAATATTAAAATACCGTTTTTCAATTTGTTTATCAAACAGATTTAAAAGGGAATTAGGGCAGTATTGGTTAACAGTAAGACATAGAGAGATTAAATATGTGAAAATAAGTTGGAAAGTCGTATTCCGTTGTTGGCGATTGTAAAGGGAAATAACCGCTGCAGGCAATTAGTGTTTGAAATTTAAAAGTTATCCTTTTAAAAGTTCCCAAGAACTCAAACGAAGGAATTGCATTAGAGGTTTGAATGCAATCGTTCTAACGTAGCAACTGACCCCGGTGTCCGTACTTGACAGCCAGCCCACATGGTTACAGTTATAACAATACACCGATAACATAGTGCACGAAGTAAGAATCGGACAGAACAAAAAAGTAATTTGACATGTGTATCTGATCAGGACCAAATATATGCAAGGAGGGAAACCAACAAATACGTTTTGGTGCAGACTGCATTTTATTTCAGACAAGAGCTACTTAGTATTCGAAGGATAAAGTCATTTGTTCAGTGCATATCAATATACGGTACAACCCTACTTAGCGACCTCTTGTACTTGTATCTTTAAACAGCAGATAATTGCTAAATGCATAACGAAAACTCCTATGGGAGCTTTCTGCATAAATGTCATCCTGTGTTAAGCTACCACATGCCTTTAGCCAACCTCCAACGCAGTTATCTCCCCTAATCGCTACGCTGAAGAGATCCCTGCCACCACAACATTCACGTGACCATTGTATACATCATGTGATCAAACTATGGCGACTGCCTTCGAAACGCCGAAGAAGAAGGTACCGCTGCTAGACTGTTTTCTCTGCGATAAGAAGAGGTTCTACAATCTGAGTGGAAAGAAATGCAAAGAGATTGTATTAAAGATAAACGTTATCAAAAATATTGATTTTCATTTGTATTTAGACAAAATTGAAGAACAGTCTCCAGGTGGCTGTAGGTCATGTTTTGAAAAGATCGACAATACATATGACTTTGTGTGTAAGCTTAAATCTAAGCTAGATGATAACCCACCTGCTATTCAGAGGGAGAAACGACAGACTCTTAGCCCTATCACTCCTAAAGTGAAAGGTGTTCAATGCCAGTCAGTTGTAAAGAAACGTTGCTCATCTGTTCGACGTTCTATATTCATGTCATCAGAGACCGTTCAATCTCCTGGGTGTAAGACACTTAGCGGGCCTGAAGTATTGTCATCAGATATTTCTTTTGATCACACATATTCATCTAAGGATGACAACAATATTTCAAAGACTGCAACTACCAATACATGCACTGTCTCCATTTTGCAAAAACATCAGTTGCTGACGGGTCTTAATCAGATGGAGAACTTAGAGCAGTCAAATCCCATGAAGAGTGATGAGGTCATTCAGGAAATAATAAATAGCATATTTTCCACTGAGGTATATCTAATGCACACTAAAAAGATTTTTTGTTTTTAATAACAAAGTCAATAATTATGGACTGGTACAAAATAATATTAAAAAAGATATTCATGTTTCATGCATGCTGCTGCATATTAATTTAGGAATATGAAGAATATTTCCTTGTTCAACTCTTCATCATAATTTAATGACCTACTGATTATTGACTGACTGTAATTTCATAAAATGACATCGACTAATCACATTTTAGCATGATAGAAACTTCTGGCTCTGATGTACATTTTTATTTTGCTGAAACAGAGCAGATCATACATGGTCTTGTCTGTTTGCCAATTCAGAAACATAAGTTTATAGAAAGGGTTAACACATAGAGCAAGGTAAGTTGGCCTTTACTATCCTTAAAATTGAAAAACACACACACCTAGGCTTGAATTTTGATAATACTTATAATTTAGGATAAGTCATCCATCTGTTTTCACTTGATTGTGTATAGTTCATTATCTGCACAGCTTTAATAGTGTTAGAGATCAAGCTTTAGTTTCTTTTAAGGTATTGTTGAGGGCTGTGCAAAACAGGCTCATTGTCGACATGAATGCAGCATGTGCAACCCTGTCAACAAGATCTGCTGCATTATGCATTTTTCTTTAAAAAAACCCAGAGATGTCAGCAATCTGCTACACCATGCCCATGGTGACACTTTCTTCAACAAAGTGATCCGTGAATTATCAGAAAGGTTTGTTATAAGCTAATATTAACTTCTAGGATCAAATAATCAGTGATATGCTGATTCCGTTTCTCTGTATATATGGTTCTTTGGCGTGTCTGATAGTCACACTGAGAACACTGGTCACTAATTGCAAATTGGTAAGAAGTGACTAAATGGGGTTTAAACAGATTCTGGATTATCAGCATTATCATATTCCAGCAGTTGTAAAGTTTCAGAATCTATACCCTTAAGTTTTCCTCTATATGTAAATGTTTTGTTGATCCATTAGATATATTTATGTATGGACCAAATTAAATATTTTCACGGTCTGGACTCTTTTGCACAATGGCTGGATTTTTAAACCTAATATTTCAGGCAGGTTTGTCAGCTTCGCAATTGTTAAGGTTCCACTTAGGGCTATGAAAGGTTTGTTGTCAAATACAGCTGGAAGTGTTTTCAGCTTCTTAAATGAAGTACGAAATTCTTGTCCCCTGAAAGTAAACGGATTTCATGAACTTTCAGATACCAGCCATAGCAGTAGTGATACTCATAAAATAAATCTTCGCATTTTTGTAGATTTGTAAGCTACTTTTGGCTGACGGTAGTATTAAATAAGCATTACATGTACATTATTTCTTTTTATATGTCTGTTTGAAAAAACAGGACGTATTATGGAATGGCAATGCCTGTTCGTCTGTAACATCTCTAACTCAAGTTCTGCTTGGTGGATCCTTCTCAAATTAACCAAATGTTTATCTGGACATGCTTCAGTAGTATGTCCAGTCCCGGTAAGTTTATCTAAGGTCAAGATCGCACAATTGAACTTAAAATTTGCATTTAGCATTTGTGTTCACCCATTCCCTGTTAACCCATTCCCTCATTTTGACAATTCTGTAAAAGTCAATTTGTGAAACCATTGTGATAAATAGAACATTTGCTGCTATAGGAGCAAATGCTCTATTTATCACAATGGTTTCAAACTACAAAATTCTAAAATGTTCCATTTCTCTGTAGATTTATAAGACTGATCTTGGTTTTATCATATCGCTGTCAAAGCGATAGACTGCAGGACCATAGACATTGCCAGTAATATTGGCCAAGGTCCAGGACATTTATCGGGGCCAGTAAACCCAACACTTCTCTTCATCCCTGGTTTTCTTTTAATAATTGACTTAACCCTTTCCCTGTCCTGTATTCATGCATATTCAATCGTATGAAAATTTATATTTTGATCACCGCACTAAAAAAATGTTACACCCAGTTTTGGGATATTCTCTTACCACTTAAATGTATTGTCAGATCAAAACAAGTAGCTCCTGCCATTGCATAACAAGTTGCATTAATATCAAGGAAAGGGTTAAGAGATAAATTCTGTTCATATAATATATATTTGTCGTAAATAAAGGTCATGGATTGGTAGCTATTTGCTGACAAATACTTTTTTGTATAATAATAATAATTCAATATCATACCGTGCAATAAAAATTGTATTCTAACTTTTCAATCTTGTTTTTCTTACATTCATACTTGTATGTGATAAATTTGTATTTAATACTTATTCCACAAAATGCTTTTCAAAATGCATTGTCTACTAGAATATTTAACACAAACAGGTAATCACATTCAGCAAAAAAACATTTTACAGGTAGATCTACATAGTTTTTGTCTTCTTGACCATCTCCAATTCACTCCTTTTATTTTAGAAGTGCCTGTAAAACATAATGCCAAAATGTCAAACAGTTTGAAATATGAGAAACGCCAAGTTTCAAGACATATCATCTAGACCCAAACTATTTGCTAGCAAACACAAATATGCAACATTAGAAGATAATGAGTTAACCCTTTCCCTCATATAAACGTGTCTCCATGCATTTGCAAACCGAGTACACCCAGATCAGATGGCTCCTACAGGAGCTGTCTGTTCAGGGTCTGCTCTTTTGGCTAATTGAATTTGATAAATCTGTTTCTGTCTAAAATTACTACAATGTTCCACCTAGCTACATGTAGCTTCCACATTTCATTATAACTACTTTGTCCATGAATGAACAATAGAATTTGTAATAAACATAAAACAGGGAAAGGGTTAAGCAAGCAACGTCATACATGTACCGGTAATTATAACTTTGGACACAATATTCTGCTTTTGTCAGATCAGGATTCGAACCTGAATCTCCACATGACCAGATAAACATTAGACCTGTGTTGCTCTTACCAATTGAGCTATCTGACATTATAGCATTTTAACAGTCTGTATCATTTTTTTGTATACATCAATGACCCTACGTGAAATGTGATTGTGAGGGGTACCCAACGTTTTGGTAAATTGAATTTATATAGTAACTCGTTCCGACGTTTCGATAAAAAGGTCATTATATCGTACTTATCTTATATTTTCCCACAATGTCTTAAAAGGTAGTCGTAATGATAACACTAACAATGTGACCTATCTATAGCTTGCACCCATGTCACACTGAGGTACTCAGTGTATCAAACCTCCCAACATCACGATAAATATGCGCATAAATGGAAGGTTAGAAATACCTGTGTACATATATAACTACTACATAATCACCTTTTTACCAAAAAGCTAATTCTATAAATTTACTTATAAATCATTGTGAGAACTTCCAGACACTGTAACCACAACTGTGTAATACTATTGGAGCTAAAACTTACCAATCCTCAACGATATGGCACTCGTCAATAACCACTGCCACAACCCTATGTAGGAACGCAGAGCTGTGCATTAGGTCCTGTCCATAACATGTATTTAAGAGAGCCTCTGGGTGGAAAAACACCACTGAAAATTCCCCATTGGTGACCTTCTCAAACATATATGTGTCATATTTTACTGAACACTCTTCTCCATATGGCAGTCTACAAGCCGTCACGCAATGGTCTCGGAGCACATTAATTTGTTCATTCTGTATGATATTAAGAGGGGATATTACCAATACCACTGGCTTTTCCAATTCTGGCTGGTTTCGTTGTACAAGTTTTGGCAACACTTGGTAAATCAAACTCTTACCGTAGCCAACCGGTAAATTAACTATCACATCCCGTCCCGCAAGAATATATTCTAAACTTTAAATTTGTTCAGGTTTTGGATAAATTTTATAATCATATTCAAGAACAGAGCCCAAGATTAATTTTGACATTTTGAACAACCGGTGACCTGATACAAATCTCAACCGGTGTTCTGTTACCAAAATTCTTTTTTTCTTCTGGAAAGCTGATTATTTTCTACTTTATTGGTGTTACCGATGCTTAAATATGAAACAAAATCGAACACTGCTGAAATCAACATTCATAAAAATAAAAAATAAAAAAACAAATTTTAGCTGAAATTCAGCTAAAAAAACTCGTGGTGGCAGTGATCACCGTACGTAGTGACACGGGAGATCACTGTGAGGAGTTTGGCCTTTAGCAACTAGAAATATATGTATAATTAAATGTGTTTTATTGTAACCACTGATTATGGGTACTCATGCCCTGCTTACACTTATTCATGAAGACTTAATAGGTGTTTGGTGAGACACGTCAGTTGTCCTACCTTGTCGTCACAAGTGAACGGTGTCTGCCTTATCCGGGGCGACTAGCTTTAACTGATTTTCACCCATTCCCTCATACTGATATCCTTTGACGATTCTGTAAAAGTAATTTTTTGAAACCATTGTGATAGATAGAGCATTTGCTCCATAGGAGCAAATGCTCTATTTACCACAGTGGTTTAAAAACTACACAGTTTTAAAAGTTTCCCTTTTGTCTCTAGTTAATACTCCTTTTCTGTACAAATATCAAAGAGATAGGATCTAAAATAGCTTATGAGGGAATGTGTTAACCCATATTAAGATATTCTGAACCAATAAGGCCTGCCCAACCTCTGATCTGCTAATTTGTTCACCGACCTCTGATTCGATCATACGTTTGAGAAACTATTGACATAGTGTCAAACAGTTTAGATCCTGACGAGTCGTCGGATTACTCGGCGTCTTATGTGGACCCAATCCGTTAACAAATATAATCTAAAAATGGGTGATCCTTCGAAAGCAAAAGTAGAAATGCAAAAAGAGAAAATTGCAGACTCGGTTTTATTGAGTCAGTTCATGAGTAATAATTAAAAGTGCAACACTACTCACGCCCCCTAGCACCGGCTTAAGCAGTATTCAATTTTCAAAACTAATAACATCAAAACTTATGATCCCGAAGGACCAGAAAATATAACAACACTGAGAATGAAGTACGGGGCGACTTTTTACGGCCGCAACACAAGCACTTAACACCTGCTGTTGTGAAGTACATATAATCTAAAAATGGGTGATCCTTCGAAAGCAAAAGTAGAAATGCAAAAAGAGAAAATTGCAGACTCGGTTTTATTGAGTCAGTTCATGAGTAATAATTAAAAGTGCAACACTACTCACGCCCCCTAGCACCGGCTTAAGCAGTATTCAATTTTCAAAACTAATAACATCAAAACTTATGATCCCGAAGGACCAGAAAATATAACAACACTGAGAATGAAGTACGGGGCGACTTTTTACGGCCGCCACACAAGCACTTAACACCTGCTGTTGTGAAGTACATATAATCTAAAAATGGGTGATCCTTCGAAAGCAAAAGTAGAAATGCAAAAAGAGAAAATTGCAGACTCGGTTTTATTGAGTCAGTTCATGAGTAATAGTGCAACACTACTCACGCCCCCTAGCACCGGCTTAAGCAGTATTCAATTTTCAAAACTAATAACATCAAAACTTATGATCCCGAAGGACCAGAAAATATAACAACACTGAGAATATCATTCAAGATACACATGCGAAGGGTTAAACTTCTCATAGTAACATATGGAAAAGATGCTATATCAACCTGCTATCTCCAGCGATCATGTGATATATTCATGTAGTGTAGATCTATATCAGACTTTCATCACGACTTGAACTGTTTGCTTTAACAAAATTATTCAAACCCAACACTGTTTATTTGCAAGAACAGTTCACGTGTAACAAGAGTATGTTGAAATGTCAACTGCTAAGAGTTTACCTTATGTAACATAAGAGTAAATGAATGCATTTGCAAGTGGTTTGGATCGAGTTTTTGAAGTGGTGGCTTAAGAGCGATTTAGTTGTTATGAAACAACCACAACATAATTATGCAACATCCTTCTGTGAATTACACTCGTGGTCTTACCTCAAGGACGATTATGGAGCAATGGAAAACCTGGGTTCAAAATCTAACGTGAACACTTGTCGGACAAACTGTAAGGACTCGCATTTGCATAAAGCTTGGATCAAGATCAAGATCAAGATCCAAGATCCAAGCTGTTTGACACTCGGTCAATAGTTTCTAAAAACCCTGATTGAAATGGAAGTAGTCATATTTGCACCAGAGGCCATGCTTATAAAGCTTTTTAGTTGAGTCTAAGCTTGTTCTCAAACTTTTGATTGGTCAGATTTGAGCCAAAGGCTCAAATCAGACCAATCAAAAACTTGAGAACGAACTCAGACTCAACTAAAAAGTTTAATAAGCATGGGCACAGATCCAAATTTGAGCTTACATTGTCTTACAGGGCTAATAATCAAATTAAGCAATTCGCGGGAAATTAGGTCAGTATGTTACCAGCAACTTAGTGATTATCCCTTCCCCGTTGAATGTGCATGTAGGAACTGATGATATAAACAATATGTATTATCTGAATGTTTATAATGTCCTATTTTCACAGGACGTTTTGGTATTAGTAGAGTCAGATATATTATAATTGCATAAGCAATCAGAACAAAGCATGACCAGGGTTGACTCTTTGTGCAAAGGCATGAAAAAGTTTGGTTTAGGTACAGGGTTAATTTTGCAAACGTAAATTGAATGTGTCTTTAAACCTTACAGTACGGGACACGGGTCACTAATGTCCTGTGCAAACAGTGCAGACCCAGATGAGAGGGATCATAGAGGATTTGTCATGTTACACTTTTTTAAGAAAAAAAACTTAATATTACTATACGCTTAATCTGTTTGAGGTTTGGAATAGTCCATTTTCATGGTCAGCGTTGTAAGGGTTAATTTTGAAAATGAAGTCGACAGCAATTTTCGAAACATGCTAAAGAATAGGACCTAGGAAAACCACAGTTTAATTTGATTCAGAAACATGCACTCACATGATCACACAAACAATTGTTTTAATTAAGACATTTGCCCTTACTAATCATGGGCATGGTTAGCAAATTAAATGCATAAGTTTACGTAATCAGAACTGGTTGTTTCAAATGTGCACCGGGTATCTCAATCTATGATCATTTCTGCTAATGAAAAACTTTGACATGAAAGATTCAACTGAGGATTCTGAGAGTGGAAAATATCCACATAATGATGGCGTTACGTTTAATCCCGAACACAGCAATGGTGTTGAGCTAACTGACCTCAATACAGGTAAGACATTTACTTGTAGAATTATAGTCCATGGCGCAAGAAAAGTGCATTGGATATTTGATTGACCTACTCTATTGTCCAAATACTTTCATAAACTCGTATGTATGGATTCATTTCAAATACAGTAGAACCTGTTTTAAGCAACTTTAAATTGATTGAACGTATATGTCTTAAAAAGCAGGTGGTTGCTTTATGCAAGGCAAATGTAATGCAGAAAGCTCCTATATGAGCTTTCTGCATTTCCTTTGACCTGCATTAAGCTACCACCTGCCATACATATCCATAATTAGACCTTTTTTATGGTAGCTTAAGATAGGGTCTACTGTACATGTGAATCAGATACAGGACCACAGGTCAGATGTTATATGCGATATTGTTTGATAGGTCCTGGATCCAAAGTTTCAACTTGAACGAGATAACTGTATATAATATTTGAGTTAAAAGGTTAAGAGCAAATATTGTACTAAAGCTACTCACTATAACTATAATGGTTGTGTTTCCGTTATACCTTAAAGCAAGTGAGTAACTTTGACAACAGACTGCGTTACAGGTTTGTTTCAATAACTCAAACGCGATATATGCACAATGCTAGCTTTTTTTATTTTTCGTTTTCAAATGATAATAATTATTATGTATTCTTGTTTTATGTACAATGTTTTCTATATGTTGCATCATGTGCTTGTAAGTTTACCTTGTCAGACATTAGTTCTATACCTATGCCCTCCAAATAGGTTTCTTCTTATATCTTGCTCTTATGTTAGTAGTCGTTTGGATGGTGAGCTAGATCGTGACTCACATAGTTCGGAAGCAAAAGAAGCAATTCGAAACGAGACTATTGCAGAATTTTATTGGCAGTTATTAAAAGTACAGCGCTACTCACGCCCCTAGCACCAGCTTAACTGTCAAACAAAAACACTGAAACTGATGATCCCGAAGGACCAGAAATAGAAGCATAATCCAACATGAGGCGGCCAGAAGTGTCACTAGGGCAACCAAACTCATTTCTATTTAAAATATTGATAACGAAATGGTCTGGAAATCATGTGAATCCAGAAGACGAACATATAAGCTTATCCTCCTTTATACCACGATTCACACGGACACGCCAGGATATTCACCTTCTCTCGCCCCTCCTCTAGTCAGCTATCCCTTAAAGAACATGCTTTCTTTACAGAATGTGCAAGACAGAACAAGTTTGTATTTCGAATCTTTCCTGCAATCAACCGTGTGGGCATTTAAACCTCTGTCATTTGAAGTCAGCAATTCAACATCTCTGTCCTCTGTCCTCTTCCCAATCAGCAATAGGTCGTGGGCATACAAACAATATCCCTAATTATTACTACACTGGTATCAGAAAGGGTCAAATACTTCATACACGACTGAGAACAAAATGCAGATCTGTAACCCTCCCTCTGTCTCAAACAAAACATCTTTCCTACATGTACATCTTTTTGTGGTGCAATTGAGAGCACCGAACGCTTTTTTCTCTTGTGCCCGATACCAGGTCTCACGAATCCGTTTATTGCAAACAATAAGCCCATTTCGTAACAATACAGCTTCTGTTGTTTAATTACTCATCACCTGATTGACCAACGTATACTTCTCATTTCCAAACAATGCATGCATTCATCGAGGACATTAAGCGCTTCAGTTGAGTTAGAGTTTCGACTACAAGTTCTCTGATACTAGTGTTGATGATCTCTCAGAATCTTAAACTAGTGTTATTCTAATCAATGAAGATCATGTTATTATAATGGTTACAGCCGCTTGACTGATCAAAGCAGGTGTTAACATTGGAGCTATAGCCAATACATATTTCTTTCTGAATACGTTTTGTCAAATATGTGAGTTGTGTTAACTTATATAACATACCCTAATTTGCATTGTAGCATATGACAAGTAGAATATCTTACTCGTAAGTATGTTTCTTTCGACCCAATCGTCAATTGTTATATAGAAACTTCTGAAATGAATATGTTTAAACTAATCCCATTCGCAAAGGTAGATCTGTGACAGTGAAGGTTTTCAGAAAAACTTTTCTCACACAAGTCTTTGATTTCTATTAAAACGAAGACCACGCAACGGCGCCCTCGGCATCAGGCTATTGCATGATGCCATACCGGCACATATACTTTTGGAAGTGGGTAGACCGATGCAAAATGTGTGTAGATGCAGAATGATGGAGCATACTTTGAATGACTGAAATAATTAGCATTTCTGTATTTCAAATCAATATTGGAAAAAGCTGCTTTTCTCTATGAACCTACAAACAGGGATGCATGATAAGAGGTTCGTCTTAGAGAGGTGATTCTAATGAGTAGCAGCAAGATAAGGGTTTCATGGACACGTAAGCGATATGAACTTCTACAGATTTTATAAACCGTCCTGGACTCATATTCATAAAGCTCCTAAGGAGAAACGTAGGACAGTTCCTTAGTTTCTAGAATATTCCTTAATCTTATAAATTCAATACAAGTAAAGATATTTAAGAGAAATAAAAATATATATAAAATATATACTTAACCAAATATTCTAGAAGCTTATGAATACACATTTACTCAATAGTTTTGCTATAAATGTAGATAGACAATTTCTCCTTAATTATGGAAAAAATAGTCAAACAGGGAGAGCCACACACGAAATGACACCGCACCAAACACCATCAAACAAGAAACAGTATAGCCACAAGACAAAACATAACAGGACGCATATCAAGACGAAAAACATTACACATTAAGCAAATAAACAACAAAGTTGACCATAGGCTGAAAGCAGGAGTACCGCATTGAAACGGTCAGTAACCAAAATCAGCTACTGGGGGACTTAACCTCGTCCTTATCCCACTTTCACCAAAGTCAAAATGTAAATAAAATTCCCCCTCCAGACAACTTCACAACATGAATAACGATGTCAAAATGAAATGACTAGAGGTAAACAAGCGATGTCATCATTGAAATGACGTCATAATTTAAAAGTACGGGAACACTATACGAAACACTTCTACACCGACATTTTATTGGTGTCTTAAGGTTAAAACATTCCTAAGGAGTTTTATGAATATGGACCGTTAAATAAGACCTGTCTACCATGGGGTTTCTTCTATATGTTGACCGACTTGATTTGTATACACTTCTGACATTATCTTTATTCTTGAAGGGACTAGTGCGGTTATCAGATAAATTGCAATACAAAAAGGTTTGTCTTTTTCTAATCCAATCATAAACATGCAACATTTGTTGGGACACAACAAAATGCATACGGAAAGAGTACCAAAGATTCACGGAATGCCGTTGTCATTTTCAATGAATTATAAAATATCATCGATGTTAAATCATAGACACCTTCTGAACTGGACATTAAAATGCAGGTCTTTAAGGCAGGTGGCAGCGTTATGCGGCGAGAAGGTCATAAAGAAAGTTTTCCTACATTAAGCAGCTACCAGCTTAAAACGATCTTACAATGTAGGTCAAGCCAGACTCCAAGGGATTGTATTGTACATATAACATATGTACATGAAACAATTTGCACTTATCTAGGTCATTTGATCGGTGAATCAGTTGAGAGTCATGAGGAGGAAGTAACCCCTGACGATATATTACACCAGTTGGGAGGATGCGGTACCTTCCAGATCCTGCTTGTGATAATCGTGCATTCCATGAAAACCGTAGTATGCTGGAGTATGATGGGAAACGCCTTCTTCGCCTACAGTCCCAGGTGGAAATGTGTCGAAGATCTCATGGCTCAAAACGCTTTAAACGGTTCGCTGTTTGAAAACGCCATAACGACAGCCAGTCTCAATAATGACAGTGGAAAGACTGGTTACCCTGAAGATGAGTGGAACCGACAGTGTACCACATTATCAGGACAAACGTGCACAGAATTCGAGTTTGAAGCCGGAACAAAGACACTAGTAACAGAGGTGAGTAAAGTTTTCTAGGTTAACCGATAAGGATACAATTACTTTATTGATCAGTTAAATGTTCATGACTTACATTATGAACAAAAAAACTTTGACCATGGCATAATTTGTATAATCAGATCAATATCATGACGGCATAAAGGAACAGGACAAACCGTTATCAGAAACCATTGAAAGCCTGTCGCATTTGAGCACAGCAATCGTTTCAGCTCAAATCGTCGGGATGTGAAAACAAAAGAGTCCGTCAAGACGGGGAAAAGTATCTGGTCACTAGTCCGGGCAATGCTCGGTGAATAATTCTCATGATTCTATGAGTTTTCTGAAGTTATAACTTATGACAGTGTCCGTGCATGTTTGTGTGGTCATATGCTATACTTTTACAGGTGATGCATATATAATGACACTTCAGGGAGGTCTCAAAACGACACCCAAAGCCATCGCAAGAAGTTCGCAAGTACATTGCAAGCTCTAACAAAGGTCATATATTCGTTAGATGCTCACGGGGGCCTTAAAACATCAGGCATCATGCTCCATGCACAACTGTACCCACAGGGTGTGCTCAGGAGACCCTTGCCGGTTGATCACATCAATGCCGACATCAAATTGTCTGCTAGCGCTCGTACACGTTTTTGCAAACTCTTAGATTTTACAATTCTACGAGCACCGCCCATCTATTTGTTTTACATGTACAATAGTACCCCTCTTGCATTTCCTGTATATATACACAACTTCTAAATCGCCTTTTCTCCACTAAACCGTGTGCTGTCGTTTACGTGAATAGGTGTTTCTTTTGACGATATAAAGGGGCTATTCCCCAAACTGATTCAATATTCGCATCTTACCTATATGTCTGTAGACATTGAAACAGACGACTGTTTGATGCAGAACTAAATGCTTAGATACGTGTGTTGTCGTTATAAGGAAATTGACTTTCACATGAGGTGTGTATGTCTTGCAGTTTGATCTGGTCTGTGACTCATCGTGGGTGCCAGCAACCATCATGTCGTTACAAATGGCAGGCATGTGTGTGGGCAGCATCTTGTCCGGACAACTCGCTGACATGTTCGGGAGGAAAGCTCCGATGTTTTTATCAATGGTGCTATTGTTCATATTCCACCTAGTTTCCTACTTCTCCAGCACATGGATTTTTTTAGCTGTGGCGAGGTTTTTCATTGGTAAGCACTCCTATCATTGTAGTAATTATTAATAAAAACTCTCTTGGCGCCAAATAATGTTTGTCTTGAAACAGTATCGTCTATTTTATGTTTGGGTTCAAAGTGAACTTTCGTTCAAGTGTTTCTCAAAACATAGGTTTTGTGCAGCGGTCGAGATAAGATGCGGAAATTCAAACATTCTCAAGAATAGCTCCTTTATTTCTTCACCAACTCCTATACTGTGACCACTCTTTAGAATCGTCTCTTCGAGACGATTCTAAAGAGTGGCCACAGTATAGGAGTTGGGGGAGAGAAGACGATTCTACTATTCGGGTACGCACCTTTATCTGTAGGTCTAGTTTAGTGTCAAACAATTGGGACGCTGAAGTGCTGATGAGATACCGAGTTACATAACGTCTCATTTATATCCACACTGTTTGTAAAGGTAATAACAGAATTACCCATTATAACAAGTCCTGTGAGTAGCATTCCGTGGGCTTTCTTGGTAAATAAGTAGATGCCAAAGACATTGAAGGCGTGACAGATGTAACTACATGTTTATTCGTCAGTTTTAAAGCAATTATATGTGATCTACTACTAGCTGTTCAATCATTTATTGAACTCCATCATCAAACATAGCGGACTTTTAGCCGTCTGATCTGGGTCTACTCTGTTTGCAAAGGAATTAAAAAGCATTTATATGGAGTAACGGATTAAATCAAAGTTAATTATCTACTCGGTTTATCTACATGGTTATATCACAGTACATCTGTGTATACTATTTGTATGATGTAACAATTACAGTAAAGCCCCGCTAATGCGACCACCTAAAAGAGGTATAATTATGGGTGCTAGGTGCAGGTGGTAGCTTAATGCAGGACAAAAGTAATACAGAACGCTCCTAGAGGAGCTTTCTGTATTACTTTTGTCCTGCATTAAGCAACCACCTGCTTATAAGGACACTCATGTTTATTCATTAAGTGGTCGCATTAGCGGGGTTCTACTGTACTTAGTTTTAGACATGGTCAAATGTTGCTAGACTCGTATTGTTTGATGTTGAATAGGTTTCTAAACGTGTCAGTTTCAAATAGCTTTTTGTAAACAATCTAGATCCAGATTATGTTAATATGCCATG